>CM045552.1:29917679-30367679 GCA_024721245.1 Mitragyna speciosa
AATCCGCATAAGGCACGGCGAGATTCTTCCTCAACATTATGTGAAAAGAACTGTCGCTTTATCCTTTGCTTCAGCTCCTCCCATGTGTCTACTCGAAAGCGTCCCGCTTGGATCTCTACCTTCTGGGTGCGCCACCATATCTTGGCGTCCCCCGACAAATACATGAACGCAGTCGTCACCTTCGTGGCCTCTTCCCTAACATTGGTTGTCTCGAAGTACTGCTCCATGTAAAAAAGAAAGTTCTCGAGTTCCCTTGCATCTCTTGCCCCACCAAACGTCTTTGGCTCGGGAACTTTCGGTCTGTGGAATGCTTTAGCCATCTCTGGAGCATTGGCCACAGTATTATTGTTGACAACCGCCAACTGGGCACTCGCACCTCTGTACGGAACTCCATCATCATCTCGCGCAATTCGGCAATTGCGTTGGTATTCTCTACGACACCTCCTTCTAAGGCTTGGGTCTCCACCGAAAGTCTTTGAGTCGTCTCTTGCTCCTTCTCAAGGTCCGCACTCAAATGGGTAAGGTCCGTCTCTGCCTGACCCACTCGCAAGTCCAGGGTAGCGGTACCTTCGTCGCCCAAACAAATTGTAAAGAAACGATTAGCTACTTCCTTTAAGGCATCAATCCGTTCTCTATGCGTAGCCATCTTCGAGTTATCGTAAGCGCAGTTCCTCCCCCAGAGTTCTGATACCAACAGTCACGAGCCGTTCGTTTTCCTCAGCACAAACGAGCCGTGTGGCAAGTAACACCCTGCACGTTACTTCCGCCTACCAACCGACTGTGTGTCACACTCCCAAATATAACAAATACATGCATATATAAGCTTTAAAGATACAGTGGTAAAATAGGAAATGAGATTTCATTAAACAATCGCAAACTATACAACTTTCGTTTTACACCCGATTTCGCATCAACTCCTTATACTTCCTATAGTAATCCTGGCTAAAAAATTCTAAGTGATAGGAGTAGACACTATTTTTCTCTACAAAAGAGAAAATACAATAACTAAGCTATTTACATATATAAGAAGAATTGGCATCTAAAATTACATCACTATGCTCCTAGTGCTTGGTTTTTCATGCTCGTTCAATATCGCACCGATCGGTGACCGGTGGTCCCATGCCTCCCGGAAGCGGGTGGTACCGGGCGTGCGACTCCGTCCTCTCGTGAGTCACGATAGGCATCCGCAAGCACAGTGCTAGACGTTCGGCTGCGACAGGAGTGTAACAGATGGTATCAGCTACTACACAAGTGCGATAAGAAGGATTGCACGAGTGCGATAGGGCACAAGGACTACGGCACGAACGCGCCAAACAACGACCGTACGACTCTCGGTGCGGATTAGGCAAGCGCACGGGTGTGATCGGTAATGGCATCCTCTCTTAGACAACGTACTTAGGGGACTTTAACAGGTTACGGGACATAGCGTTTAGCCACCCCGTGACACAATGGGTGCCAATTATCATGCCAAAAATTGGTCTCTTTCCCGTCCCCTATTTGTGATTTGATGAGTGGTTGTACTGTCTTTCTGAGGTTCAATACCTTTGTCCAAGACCATGAGCAGTTAGCTGGCGTTTTTACTCCCCAGCATGATGCTTGCTTCAGAATGACTGAATGAATCCATTTGACCCATAACGTCTCTTTCTTCTTGCATAGATTCCATATCAACCTCGTTATTAAGCATTTGTTCTATAGCTCCACATCATGCAATCCCAATCCTTCTTCTTTATAAAGCAGGCATATGTCTGTCCATGCCACCTTGGCCATATAATGAGTTCTTTTCTCACCAGCCTAGAGAAAAGTAAACAAGGTGCTTTCATTTTTCCTGATTACAGCTTTAGACAAAATGAAAACACTTGCCCAATACAGATAGATCCCATTCAAGACTGACTTGATAACTTGCAACCTTTCTCCATAGCTAAGTTTCTTAACTACCCAGCTTTGGATTTGCCTCTAGATTTTGGTAAATAGTGGTTGATAGTCCTTGCTGCTTAGCCTTGTGGAGATTAATGGTAGCTCAAGGTATTTTACAGGTAGTTTCTCTTTAGGCATTCTCACTATACTACATAACTCCTCCTCTTTAGATGTTTCTACTCCTACTAGAAAAACTTGGCATTTTTGTGAATTCGGTTTCAGTCTAGAGCACCTTCCAAATTTCTCTATTATGTTTTTGATGGTGTGAAATGATTTTCCAGTTACGGCTGATATAATGAACAAGTCATCAACAAAAGCTACATGTAAATTTTTCAAGTCCTGGTATTTTGGATGATAATCAAAGCCATCTCTTTGAATATTCTTTTCAAACATCACTATAAAAACTTCTATTGCTATTAGGAACAAGTAGGGTGAGATAGGGTCACCCTGCCTCATTCTCCTTCCACTTTTAAAGTATCCCACAAGTGAACCATTCAAGTTTACTGAGAAATGAGCTGAATTCACACCATTCATGGCCCAGTGGATGTATGTCTCGAGAAACCCAAAGAAGCTGAGTGCTTTAGCTAAAAAGTTCCAACTAAGAGTATCATAGTCCTTCGAGATGTCTATCTTGATTACTGCCCTTGGTTTGCCTCCTGTCTTATGATAGCCTTGAACCAATTCATGCATCATAAGTACATTTTTAGAAATCTGCCTCCCTGTAATAAATACATTTTGTGTTTTGGATATTAGCTCCTACAAAGTCTCCTTCAGCCTGTTTGTTAGAACAACAAAATAGCATTTGTATGCCAGATTACAACATGCTATTGGTCTAAATTTAGCCATCTTATTAGCATTTTCAACTTTAGGAACCAAGCTCAATGTAGTACTGTTTAATGGGAAGTACATATATTTCTCATCAAAGCAGTATTTTATTGCCTTTATGAATTCTTTCCTAACCACACTCCAAATTTTCTTAAAGAATTCTGCATTATAGCCCTTAGGACCTGGGGCTTTCCTATTTTTTATTTCAAAAACTACCTTCTGGATCTCCTCTTCAGTGACTGTTCTAGTTAGCCATTTCTTCTGATCTTCAATTATTTGCTTTCGAGCTAACTCAATTGTCCAATCTATTTCTTCAGGTTCTTCATGCTTTCTTAGCAGCTCTTTGTAGAAGTTCACTGCCACTTGTTTAACTTTTCCATATTCAGTTTCTATCTCTCCATTAGTATTCACTAGCTTTAGGATTTTGTTCTTCAGATTGTGACTTTTCACCTTTCTGTGGAAAAAAGATGTATTTTGGTCTCCTACTTTTAAGCAGTTGGTCCTGAATTTGCTCTTGTACAATTTCTCTTCAGCTTTTAACATTTCTGCATATTCCATCATCACCGTTCTTTCTGCCTCTTGTATCTCAATGTTGAATGGCTCATCATCTACCTTTTGTTGTGTTTGGTGTAATTGGTCGTGCTTCTGTTTGACTCTGATGCTGATATTGCTGTACTATTTTTGGTTTAATTCTTTTAACTCCTTTTTCAAGTTCTTCAGCTTTTGGTTCATGCTCTAGACTGGATTATTTTTGCATTTTGTTTCTTCTATCCATATCTTCTCCAGCTTACTTCGAAAATCCTTATGTTGGATCCAAAAATTCTGGAATTTAAAAGGTTTGGGCCCAAACTTGCACTCCTTCTTTATTGTTAGCTGATGGGTGAGTGGTCAGATACATTAGGAGCTAAAAATTCTACCTCATTTGTTGGCTACATTGATATCCATTCCTCATTTGCAAAGATTCTATCTATTTTGCTGTATATTCTGTCTCCAGTTTCTCTTCTGTTGCACCAAGTGTGGAAAAAGCTAGTACTTGGGCATTCTTCTATATCCATATCCACAATGAATCGATTGAATTCCTCCAATGCTCTGGTATCTATCTCCTCACTTCCAAGTTTTTCTTCTGGTGTTCTTATACAGTTAAAGTCTCCCATCAATACCCATGGCTGGTTATTCATTATTGTTTTCAGTGTTATTAGTTGCCTCTATAGTGCTCTCCTGCCTTCATTTGTGTTCTTGGCATATATTAAGGATAGCATAAATATTTTTTTGCTATCTTTTTTAGTTACTTGGCATGTAATCACTTGTTCTTCTATCTTCACTATGCTACATTCAGTAGTACTTGGTTTCCAGCAGCACAAAATTCTACTCACTTGAGTTTCAATTGCGCTGTGTACCATTTCCCACATAGGCATACATTTACGAAAAATTCTGTTTATGTTTTGCTTCCTCACCTTATTCTCCACTATCCCCATTATATCTACATTTCCTTCTTTTACTGCTATATGTATAGCTATTTGTTTTATGGGGTCATTTAAACCCTTGATGTTCCAGCATGTTACTTTCATTTAAAAAGAAAATCAAGATTTTTAGTACCTATTTTCTTCCTAGCTCCTCTTCCCATCTTGCCTGCCTTTTCTTCTTTTTTCTTTTGGGTACTAGATTCTTTCTCAATCCCTTCCATGTTTATTAGTGGGCTGTAGCTGTTCTGTATTTTTATGGTTTCTCCTTCCAGTTGTCTGCCTTGCTTTTGCATTATTTCAGTCTGTTTCAGTTCATTTTCCTGGCTGCTGCATTCCTCCTCTGTTGCTCTTTCCTCTATCATTCCCATTTCGACTTGCAGATTTTGAATATACGTTATTCCTGAACTGCTTGCTGCTTGTTTTTCATCAGTTTCTATCTCTTTTCCTTACCACCATTTTCTGCAAGTTGCTCGTCCCCTTATTCTCCTCGTTTGGCACTTTTTGCACCCATTTCTGGACTACAGGTTTTTGTTAGGGACACTGTTTACCGTATGACCAAATTTCTCACATTTTGAGCAGCTTGGAGGGATCCATTCATATTCAATCTCCTGACAATCCTGCTTCCCAAATTCATCTACAAATTGGATTTGCTTCAGTTTCCTTGAGTTAGCTCGAATTTCAACACAGATTTTTGCGTATGATACTCTCTCTTGGGTTGCTGTTTGCTTATCAGTATACAGAGGATTTCCGATATAGCTGGCAAATTTACTCAGGCTCTCGTCTGTGTAATAGTGCAGCTTTAGGTTGGGCAGTCTAATCCATACTAGCATTGTTGCAAAGTCATCCTTCCTCAGGTCCATGTCAGGAGACAATGCTTTGAGGAATAGCACTTTACTTCCAATTGTCCATGGGGATTGTTCCAACACCTTATTTTTCCCATTTTCAGCCTGGAAGTTAAACACATGCATCCCATTTCTCAATGATATCATTTCTACTTCGCCAAGAACCTTCCATCTATTTTTAGTGATTTTTTTTACGACATCATAGGGCGGGTGGTATCCAATCAAGTATCCTATTAACGCATTTTTCCACTTGTCCAGTCCTGCTGCTACATCAGTTGCTTCAAGTTTCATCACATTTCTATTATCAGGGGGGCAGTAATTCAGATTCCATCCATCAGTCCTACCTATCCTTCCTTCAGGTACTTGAGCCCAAGTTTTCCTTCCCTCATTATTGGAATCAGTATCTCCTTTGTTTCCTGAAGCCAATAATGGGGGAAATTGATCAACTAGTCCAGTGCGGTTCCCACTCTGCATCTAGTACTCTGGTCTGATCTGGCTTACATCAAGTCAATGTAAAGATGAACGTATTATTGATGCCATTTTCTTCCGTGAGTTAGGAGATCTCCAGATTTTCAATTTCTATCTTGCCAATGGAAATTCTCTCCGGATAGCTCGGACTGAATTTCGAGTAGATTGGTATAAGAGAAATTGTTAATGCGAGCTCAGATGGTCGTTAATGGTGAATTAGAGGGTTACGCACGTTAGTAAAATTCTCGATTGCTCTCAGCGAAAGTAGCACAATAACCGCCATTCCCGTCCATCCTAATAATAATAATAATCAAGACTTGGTTATATTGTAAGACTAAATTCTTCAAATAGTTTTGAGATTCATTGACACTGCGGGATTTTCACTTCATTTCCACTTCCAATTCATTCGAGAAATTTTTAATTCGGACTGTACCAATTAGCATCTAAATAAATATAACCATCAAACTACTTCCTCAACTTGTATTTTCTACCAAACCAATATTACGATTTCATTTTCTCAATTCCTTCTTTATCCACATTCCATAATTTAGAGCATGATTTCAACTTTTAATTGCCTATATATTGGATATCCATTTCTTTATAAGAACATTAGACTGGCAAAAGGATAATAACTTTTATTTTTTCCAAACCAACTACCTCGACACTCTTTACTACTAACAAAGAACTCAACGGGCCAAACGTTGTTTCCCACCATTCAAGGTTTTTAAAATGATTCAAAACTAGTTAGATAGAAATTGCATTCTTAGGTCTGAACTTGAGTTCCATTATTTCTTTGCTGTATCATTAAAGGAGCTCCGTGAGAATAGAGTCCAGAGAAATGGATGAGCGTGAGCGATTCCAAAAAAAAAAAAATGAATACACTAAATGATCTATAGCATTATATTATAGCTAGGCAAGTAATCGGTTCAGCAATTGTGTCTGTTTCACTTATGTTTTTTAGTAAAAAATGAATACTATAACAATTTTCAGAATATAATATGCGTGAGATCAAAAGTCAAAAGGCAATTAAAAGATAATAAGGTAGTTGAATAATGCATAAATAAAAAACTCCTTCCAATTTTAAATATGTAAGCTTGCTATGGTTCATTGAAAATTATCCTTTGGATATTAAATGGACCAAACATTACTCGGAGGAACCTGTGGAATTATATATGAAATTTAGCTACGAGTAGTTATTGACTTGCTTCGCACTTCAACAATAATCAATTCAAAATGCATGGGATGTTGTCTTCTTCTCCTTTATACGTATTTTCAGACACTTCCGTTATGAAAATTTCAACAAAAAACTGTGCCACACGCTCAAGAAACTGTTATGATCTTCTGCTATAAATATGTGCATGTAAACATGGATCAAATGTGTACAGAAAGATTGCTTCTAGCTAGTTCTCTACAAGAAAGATGGAAGCTTCAAAATGGGCTTGCTACATGGTCTTCATGGCTATAGTGGGCTTATCAATCTACTCTGCCCACAGACTCTCGCCTGAAAAAACAACAGCACGTGTTGCTGATGATGATCGCCAGACCAGGGAACGCGTACTAGGTGGCATTGGTGGATGGAGTGGTCCATTTTTTGGAGGAGGTGGTTTTGGTGGTGGTAGCGGTGGTGTTGGAGGTCCTGGAGGGTGCCAATATGGTGATTCGGGGAGTTGTGGTTATGGGCAAGTGGGCAGCAGTGGTGGCAGTAGCTCCGGTTTTGGAGGCTTGCCTTATGTTGGCGGTGGTGGTGGAGGAGGCGGCTCGGATTTTGAAGGCATGCCGGGATATGGTGGAGGAAATGGAGGTGGTGGCGGAGGGGGTGGAGGTGGTTCGGGTTCTGGAGGCATGCCTGGTTATGGTGGCCCTGGATATGGAGGGGGAAGTAGCGGAGGAGGTGGGGGCGGAGATGGTGGTGGTTCAGGTTCCGGAGGCATGCCTGGATACGATGGACCTGGCACTGGTGGTGGATATGGACCTGGAGGGGGCAGCGGATATGGTGGTGGACAAGGACAACCCTATCAGTGTGTACCACCTAATACTTGTCCCAATTGTCGACCATTTTTGCTACACGTGAATGATGATCATCACCTTCATCTCGCAACTGAACAACCTGGTGAATCTGGGCAATACAACAATGTAGCAGAAGATGAACCTTCTGCTGCAATGGCGTTGGCACCTGAATCCACCTAGGCTGGCTGTAGACTTTAGCTACAGCTTAGCCATTATCATATCCTCGCAAAGATTTTAACTAAGTTATACTATTAGAGTTTCTAGCAAAAACATGGACTTGCTGATATAATCTTGCTAGAAAATGTATTTGTTTATGTAACAATAAGAATTGAATGCTAGATTACTTTATGATGGTAACTGTTCATGGTCTGTTAATGGTGATTGGTAAGTCACTCTATGATTTGATATAAGCAATTGCTGAATGCCTCAAACAATTGTCTACAAATGATTAAATCAATTGCTATATTAAAGCAACACTATATCAAACCATTTTGGAGATGATCTAAATTCTTGTGCATCAACTTGTTTCACATTTTTAGTCGAATAAATTGTTTTAATGGATGTAATCAAAATGTAAATGTGGCTTCGGTGTTCAAAGTTCAAAATCCATTTCTTTTATTGACCTGTGCGTTATCTTTGCTTTTGGCTCAGATATCCTTGTACATTTGATGGCCTTTTGTAGTACCAATTTTCCATTCCCATGGCCCTTCGGGATACCATTACTGTTCACATTAAATTTAAGTTGGCACGAATCGATATAGAACACACTATTACAAAGAGAAAAGGTAATGAAACTAAAATTCATCATATTATTTATCATAATAAAAGGTTCAATAACGACGTTCGATTAAATGCTTATAGCAGCATAACCTTGTCTTCCAAATGGAATGCAGTTTAAAGCAAAAGGTTTTGTTACACAGTAGGAGATGATGTGGCAATTTTCTTGGATTATTGTTATTTTAAAAAAAAGTCCCCATTTTGGGGTCTCTTTTTTTTGGCTTCTTGGTTTATAATCGCTGCACAAAGCACTCCTTGTGCGGCGACTGCTATATATATATATATATATATTTTTTTTTTTTCAACGTGTGCAATATGTGTCAGAAGGGGGCTTTTGTGCAATTTAGAGTTGAATGTAAGAGTCACCGCACAAAACTTGTGCGGTGACTCCCACAAGAATTTTTATGTTTTTTATTTTTTAGTTTGGGACTAAAATGTAATTAGGGATTTAATGTGAGAGTCACCGCAACTCTCACATTAAATTCCCAATTGCATCTTAGCCCCCCCCTTTGGCGGGGCTTTTGGCAATTTGGATTTATTGTGAGAGTCACTGCACAAGGACCGTGCAGTGACTCTCACATTAAGTTCCTAATTGCCATAAAATCCCCCCCCCCCTTTTTCTTTTTACGTTTAGGGGTGTTTCTGCAATTTGAATTTGTTGTGAAAGTCACCACACTGTCCTTGTGCGGTGACTCTCACAATAAATTCAAATTGCAAAAAGTTGTCCGTGGAATCTGGCTTTAAACGTAACTTCTGCAGCTTTGGCATGCATGAGACGCAGAAGGCTGATAAAGCTTGCTCTGCCAGGCATGCCATGCAGATAATGTAATGGCTTTGTTGACCAAAAGAGCCAAAAGTGGTTGGTTTTTTTTTTTTTTAATTTGCTAAAAGCCTAGCCGGATTGCTCTATAATTGGTGCCATTCCTTCCTTCTTTCTTCTTCATTCACAAACTTAAGCAACTTCTGCATGCATTGGCAAATTATTTCTTTCTTCTCTTTCACTTACTCTCTTGCAAAATTATTTGGTTTCTAGTGATTTATCTTTCTCTAATTTACATCCATAAGGTGAGAGTGAAATATTCTTGTTCTTATTGTATTTCTTTTTCTCTTTCTATGTTGGCCATCTAACTAAAATGTTTAATCTTGCAAGCAGTTGAAAGCTGTAGAAGGCTGTGGGTTAAAAGGAAGGTTGGAAAACTAGTGCAATATCAGTAGAAAAGAGGGTTGCATAGGCTAGAAATTCTCATATTCAGTAGGATTTTGGCATTGAAGATTAGTATTCCAAATACCAATCTAAATATTTTATAAAAAGAGTTACGTTTAATAATTTTGTTAGATATTAATAAACTGTGATTATTGGTAGTTATCCCTACAATAGGAACTTTTGCTACACTATCGTAGTAAATAACTTTTGGTAGTTATTGGTAATTTTTTTATATGGCCGTTGTTTTTATTATTTTGTTTTATATTTATATGAACAACTATTATTTGTAGATTAAGCCTTAGTCTTTAAGCCTGTACAATTTTGCTATGTGTAGTTAGTAATATTATTTTTGAATTTAACATTTTTTGTCGTTATTGTTGCTGGAATTTTATCTATGGGTATGCATATTAGTGCTGGAATTTTGTTTTCAACCATTCGTTTTGCTGGAATTTGAATTTTTTGAACCTAAAGTAGCTGGAAATTTGAATTTGACCCGCCATTGGTGGCTGAAATTTTCATTTAGGCCCATTAAGTTGCTGGAAATTTGATTTTGACCCTTCATTGGTGGCTGTAATTTTCATTTAGTCCCACTAAGTTGCTGGAAATTAATTTATTGGTCCTAAAATATTTCAAAAAATTTGATTTTGTCCCCTCCCTAGTTGCTGGAATTTTAGGGTCAGTACCTTTAAGTTGCTGAAAATTCTTTTTGGGTCCTTATGTTAAAATTATTAGCTTTAGGGTTATTGTTATTATATTATATTAAGATTAATTTTATGTTGAAATATTAATTTTTCATGGATAATTAGTTGTGTAAAAATTTAGATTATTATAGATAATAATCTAATCGTTACGCTAAAATGTTTAAGGGCCTTTATTATTACATTAAAAATATTATGTGAAAGTTATTTTATTTGTATTATTGTGATTATATTATGTTAAGATTAAGTTTATAAAGTAATGTTGAAATATTTAATTTTTCTTGGATAAATAGTTATGTGAACATTTAGATTATTATGATAACAAGTTAGCGATTATGTTAACATGTCAAATTGCCTTTATTTTTAAGTAAAAAATATTATGTTAAGATTATGTTAATTGTGTTATTGTGATTTTACTATGTTAAGATTAAGCCTAATATAGTATGTTTAGGGTTTAGGTATTTGTACAACGACAATTGGTTATGTGAAAATTTTAGATTATTATGGATAATAAATTTGTTATTACGTGCTAAAATTTTAAAAAGCCTTTATTATTACGTTAAAAATATTATGTTAAATTATTTTAATTTTATTATTGCCATTATATTATGTTAAGATTAAGTTTATATAGTAATGTTGAAATAACTATTTTTATACGGATAATTAGTTATGTGAAAATTTTGGATTATTATGGATAATAAATTTGTTGTTACGTGCTAAAATGATAAAAATCCTTTATTATTACGTTAAAAAATATTATGTTCAAATTATTGTAACTGTATTATGTTAAAAATTAGTTTGTATAGTCACGTAAAAATGTTTATTTTTTCATTTATAATTAGGTATTGAAAAACATGTATTATACATAATAGTTAACTTATTATATTAAAATGTTATATATTGTTAAAATTATTAGAGTTTGTTTAAGATTAAGGGTTTATATAGTAATATGAAAATATATATTTTAACACAGATAATTATTTATATGCAAATTATAAACTATTATGTATAATAAATTAGTGGATTATGCAAATTATAAACTATTATGTAATTTTCAAATGTGTATTTTCCTATTGCCAATTATTAATTATGTTAAACAACATGTATTATGTAAAACATATGCACTAGCCTTTATTATGTTAAAATTCTTATGTCAAAATGTTTATTTTACATGAATATTATTATGTTGTAGTTAATCTTTATGATTTGTATTATTTGAAATAAATAAGCAAAATAAGGGTTTTAATTTTGGTTTTGTGATTTAAATATTTTAATTGTGTAGCTTATGGATGGATAATTAGTATATTAACTGTAAATATTTTAATTTTTTTTGTGAGTAATAGACAAGTTTTTTCCATGGACAACGGTCTGATTATTCAGCTGTATTGGGGAGGAAACTTTGTAGACAGTGGGGGATCATTGGCCTACGATCTTCTGAGTTGCAATAAAATGATAATAGTCAAGGAATGTGTAGGGTTTAACGGATTGGTTGAAAAAGTATATAACGTAACGTGAAGACACCCTAGCGAAGTTGGTAACATAAATCTTTTGCTGAGAAGTTATATTGGCGGGACTTTTTTTTGAAAATACCAATAATCAAAGAAAATTGCCGAGATGATGCATCTACCTAATTGATCAAATCTAAAGTGGGTTTGGCCAGTGATCAGAGCAAAAGCAATTTAACACAAAGTCTAACTTTACCATTCCCTAACTTTTAGCTTTCAAACCAATAGTAACTGAATTTAGTCTGCTAGTCTATCACCAAATTTAACACAAGTACTGTTTTAAGAATTTCCATCCCTCCAAAGTGATGGAGCATCACAAACTCCATCATCCCTCAAGGCTATAACCGCCTCTATATCAGTTACTTTACAAACTCAAAAAAGAAATATATTTGCCAAAAATATATGTTAAGAGCTGCAACTAGTATTAAAAGGATGTATCTTAGATGATATATATCTCTGTTTGAAAGATTATATTATACTGAAATAACTATGTAAACTATTTCATTGAAAAGATAATTTAAGGGTGGCAGAATAAGCTCTTTGAACTAGGAATATGCAGAGTAGCCCATGTTTTGAGTGTGGTTAATTAATCTAATGAATTAAATTCAATATCTACACACACACACACACACACATATATATGTATGTATGTATATATATGAAAACAATTTTGACAACAAGCTTAAACTTGGTTTAATGGCAAACCTTATTTGACAGTAAAATGAAGGTCAAAGTTCAGACCTTGAAAATTATATAAATCTTGCAACAAGACAACAAGCTTAGTATTTGTTTAGTGGCAAAGCTTATAAACGGAAAATGAACCAACGGGGTATTTATCATCAATTGTGATCAGCACTCTCTCTTTTTTGTTCATAGCCACAGAGTAGGTTTTACTACAAATATTGTGATTGATAAGATAATTTTTGTTTAAGAAAAAATGAAGTTTTAAACGTTGTTTTAAAAAAAATTAAAAGTACGATTCAACTACCGATCAACCTCTCGAATCAACTATTTTTTTTCCCTATTATATTTCTAAAATTTAGGCATACTTACCACTATGTTTTGACATTCAAGCAGTTGTCTAAAGTTTTATGCATTAAAAATAACACTTGAATTTGTTTACGTTTCAAAATTATAGCGTCTGCGGGGTTATCAAAGTTTTTTTCTGGAGGATTATTACAGTGAGAAATATTTTTTGTGTTGTGCGTGCGTGTAGCATAGGTAGCGGTATTATCAGAGTTTTTTTAGAGAATTATACAGAAATATTGTACTACATACTTTAAGTAGGTAACATGCAATTATAAATTAGAGAATTCTACCATGCCATTATGGTACCAGTTAAAGTAAAATCTTTACTAAATAAAGTTTAATGACTGAAAACTATAAGCTAAATACTTTTTTTTTTCCAAATGGTATCCTACAATTCAGTTCAGATCTTCTGTCTTTTTTTTTTTTTTCAATAATGTCCAATATAAAATTACCTCAAACTATATAAAATTACGGTTAACGGGATTGTATTTTTTTTCCAATTTAACATTTACAAAACATAATTCTTTCTCACCTCATGACATCCGTATTGCCGTATGGTAAGAAAAAGTTTAACCAACGCACAATGCATGAGATTGCTTTAACTTTCATACGTACCTTCTATCACTTCACTATGAAAATTGCCACACATTGATCCAAGAAACTGTTGTAGCCCTGCCTCATACTATATACTATATATGATGCCTCATTGTGTACTGTTATTCAAATCACTATCGGTAGATTTCAAGTGAAAATGGTAGCATCAAAGTGGGTTTACGTAGCCTTCATGGCTATGCTGGGTATATCAGTCTGCTCTGCCCACATATTCCCTCGTACAAGAACTACGGCAAAAGGTGGTGATGATCTTGAGCATAGGCCACGCGTACTAGGTGGCGTGGGCCGTGTGTTTGGTGGATGGTGGCCGTGGGGATGGGGCAATATCCAAAAATATGGATGGTGGCCGTGGGGATGGGGCTCATGGTGGCCGTGGGGATGGGACTATAAACATAAAGATCATTACATTGGAGGAGGAGGCCGCGGAAGTGGCGGTAGTGGGTTCGGTTATGGAGGAATGCCCAGTTATGGTGGCCCAAGTTATGGTGGTCCTGGCAATAGTGGTGGTGGCGGTGGAGGCGGCACTGGTTATGGTGCTCCTGGCATTGGCGTTGGTAGTGGTGGTGGTGGAGGTGGAGGCGGGGCTGGTTATGGTGGCCCAGATTATGGTGGTGGTGGTGGTGGTGGTGGTGGTGGTAGAGGTGGAGGTGGAGGTGGAGGCTGGCCTGGTTATGGTGGCCCAGGTTATGGTGGTCCTGGTAATGGTGATGGCCGCGGTGGTGGTGGAAGTGGTAGTGGAGGCAGGCCTGGTTATGGTGGCCCAGATTATGGTGGTCCTGGCAATGGTGGAGGTGGAGGTGGAGGTGGAGGTGGAGGTGGAGGCAGGCCAGGTTATGGTGGCCCTGGGAATGATGGTGGTGGAAGTGGGGGAAGTGAAGGTGGAGGCAGGCCTGGTCATGGTGGCCCCGGCAATGGAGGTGGATATGGATATGGAGGGGATGGTAGATATGGTCTTGAACCAGGAATACCCTACCAATGCCTACCACCTAGTTATTGCCCCGCTTGTCAAGCTTTTGTGTTATATGTAAATCAAGATCATTACCCTCATCCCAGTGCTAGAGCACATGATCACTCAAAGCCAATACAACAAAGTGGCTGAAGTTGAACCTTCTGCTGTATTGGCACCTGAATCCAGTTAGCCTAGATATTAGGCTGTGGCCACAGCTTAGTTATTACGGTACCCTTAGTCCCCTTGAAAAAATTCTAAGTCATATATGGATGGATTTGCTAATACAAGGTAGTCCCTCAGAAAAATTTCAAGTCATAAATGGATGGATTTGCTAATACAAGGATATAGATGTATTGCTATAAGAATAAGAATTGAATCTCATTCAATCATGTATATACTGAAATGATCAATACTCAGAAAAACTTCTCAGTTTATCAGCTTATAAGTTTATGAGTGGCAAACTTCGGTATAGTGCTTGAAAACAAGTTGACAACTTATCTGTTTGACATTCTGCATACTAGGGAGAGACAGACAAGGTGGCAATGTCTGATTATTTTTTAACAAGACATTATTAACTCAGCACATAAGATCCTCCAAATCATTGATAAACTGTGAGTTCACAACATTAATATCATCAAAGCCAACTGAAAATGCAAAGCACCAATTTTGAATGTCCAAATCCGAGTACAAATAATGGTTTATTGTCTCATGATCCCCCAGAAGAAAAAAGTTACTTCTCTTCATCTGCCTCGAAAGGACTTGTGGTTCCTGCCAAATTATCTCCTCCTGCCCAATTATCTCCGCTACCTGTGCGTGGAATGCTGAGAAGTCTTGTGTGCAAGTCCACCTGAAAAATAACAGCTCTAACCTCTCCCTCTTCATCCTTGTGTTCAATTGCTTTCACCATGTGAAGCGGATGATCGAAGCTAACAAGCCCATTGGCTCCTAAGAGGATGCATCCTGCAAAAGTTCAGAACTCAATGTTCAGTATCGCTGCAATAAAGTTCTTTTAATCCAAGTAGGCCTATTTGACAATTTTCTTTTGATCCTGGGGGCATCATACCTGGAGGAAAGGGCGTATAGCAGTTTCCACAAACACCTACGATGATTTTTGAGTCATCAGAACATACTAATGACCCATCACTAGCAGTTCCCCAGTGAAGTTCCATGCCTCCCTCGCGGTCCTAAGACAGTTCATAGCAATGTCAAAGTTAACATTGAACAGGCCTGAGGCAATTGCATGCAGCACCTTTCATTCTCTAGGTACAGCCTACAAGCATTTACAACAATTTACATTCCAAATATTTTAACTTTCTTGCTCTTGAAGAAATTAACAAGACATCATAAGTATATGGCATAAACATTAAAACATACAACATTAGGGATAAACAATATGTAGCAACAAATGACTCAATTGGAAGCACAATCAATCAATGGCTCCTGCTTATGTGATGAAGTAGTAATGAATCTGACCAACTAACCCTTCCAAGAAACAGAACAGAATATGTGGAATCAAATAACATGAATGCATATTTTCCTTGGAATTCCTTAATAACTTGATCAGGAGGATAGGGTGCGCGATCTCTCAAGACTGTATAAGCAGTATGTAGTATCATGGCTTCAGTTGCCCTACTTCGAATGCCATAAAATCGTCGCATATCGGTGTGGTTATCCAAAGCCCCAAAAAATATGCAGAAAATGTCGTCCATCACAACAACAGACCTGATCATAATACATGCAAAACAAGGGAAACTATCAAACCAGCATAAAAGTAGCTGCATGAGATTTGAGAAGATGGTTGAGATTTCAATACAACGTACTAACCTTGGCTGTGGTGGACATTCATCCTTCTGTGATAGAGCCATGAAGTTCCCATTTGGAAAGTTATAGAAGGTTGTGTCTGAATCTTTTCTCCATGTGAGATAATATTGTGCAATATCTTCTCTGGTTTTGATTGATTCGGGCCGCTGCACTGAAGGAACATTTAGCTCCTTTGGCTGATTTCCTTTCGATTTCTCAAAAACTCCCAGCATCTTTGATACAACACTGGCTAGCACTCTTACTCCAAGACACTAAGACTACAATTACTCTGAAACAAATGCTCCATGATCAACAAGGTTTATAATGCAGTGGCCGAGGCTTGCTGGATGCTTATCCAAGGCCTAAAAGTTAAAGTAAATAGCATAACGGACTGAGAAAGATACGAAAGTAGAGGAAAACGTGTCAAAGGGTGATCATGCATGCGGCAGCTCTCTGGTTTTTCTGGGCTTTACGTGCAATGTGTGACTACTTCGAGCATACAGCCAAGAGAACATAAATTTGTACCAACTATCCGTATGTAACGGCACCAATTTCCTCTCTTTTGAGAGATATACATACACAAAAACGTGACTGTTCCTCCTTCCTCAAAAGCAAGAATACTAATATAGATTGAAAGCACCTCAAAGTTTTCAACAAGTGCCTTATTTTGGGCGCAAAAGGCCTTAAGCTGTACAAAGGGGAAAGGGAGAAAAAGATTTGAAAGTCGAGTTACTCATCTCATGATAAGACTGATATTTCAATTAACAGAGTTGAGTGTGATAAAACTGATATCTGAATTATGTGAATCGAGTGTAAGAAACTCAAACGAGTACCTTTAGCGAACTAAAATTTCAAGACATTTTTGTTATATAACCTACTAGAAAATGAAGAGAAGCTAAACAGAAACAAGATTTTACTATATGAGTGACAGAAGAGTATATTATTGAATATATACTTTTTTATTAGAATCAATTTGTCTCCTTTCCTGTGTGTCTCCTTATTGTAACAAAGAATATCAATTAAACACATACTATCTCATTATTACTCCTTCCTATAAAGTAAAAAGAGAATAGTGGTCGAAAGATAACCGAAGTTTCATCTTAAAGATATATCTCCACTCAGCTATGGAGCGCAAGTAATTGACAAAATAAATTCTTGAGTTTCTCTACACGAAGTTGAATTTTACTGTCCCACTGTCAAAGAAAAGATCATCTGTAATTAAATTAGGCAACAAATTTGCTGCGAATTTTTGGTCATTGATTTCTGAAAACACAAGACTCCCATCAAAAGTTTTTTAGTTTCAAATGTACTTCCTTGCAGGTCTGCCTAAGGCGATTCTTTATGCAGTCGTTTTTGCTTCAATTTCACATTGGCTTTTCCTAGGCAAAAACGGTAATCAAGAAAGCTTTGCGAATTCTTTTACCCGCAATTGTTTTCTTCTTTTGGTTTGGGTTGGTGTTTTGGAGAGGGGGTCTATTAGAGTAACAGCTTACCAAAAGCTCTGTGCTTGTCAAGCATCTTTTTACCATGTTTAATACTGCCAAAGAGAGTCGAAATTTTGTTGGCGTTTTGAGATACTAGTTTCAAGACTTCCATTGAATTACAACAAATTTTCAGAAGCATATGCAGAAGATATATATATATATATATATATATATATATATATATATGTAAGCTGAAAAAGATTAGAACTAATTAAGAATATAAGTGGCGGGAAACTTCTTGAAAAATCAAATTCTCAATAATGAATCAAAATTTGCTTTTGGGAAATGCTCTTTTCAATGGATAACTCAAAACCTGTCCATCCTCAGTTTCCATAACCCTTTTCACGCAGAAATTGTAACTGACACCACTAAGTACTCTCAAGAATACCCTGATCCGATTTTTTCACTCTTGAAAATTTAAAAAAAAAATAAAAAAACAACAGCTACATTTCAAAAAATAACAGAACTTTTTCTCGCAATGTGCTAATTCATAAGCGAGGAAAAAAATTTTCACTTTCAAGGCAATCAACATGGAAGGAGCAGGTTGCAGCCTTGCAGTTGCAATCACCACAGCCAGCAATAAAAGGGAATTCCATTTAACATTCTGGTTGGTTCAACTCTGTGCTACTTCCAAAGAATGATACAATTTTCCAAGAGCAAGGAAATGAATATGAACTCATCCCCGTAATCATACCATACGAGAACAAACATCATCTACTTTTCAAGTATTTGGGGTCAGCCAACCAGAGTTCATCGGTTTTGAAAGAAATACTACAAGACCATATACTACTTTGTTAAAAGTCTCATGCAAATTAAAGAATACCTCATGATAAATATTCATAACATCTGAGTGAAGAAATGCAGCATTTTGTGCTTGAATTTCTGTTCTGTTTCTTTCCTTCATCAGTGACTGGCATGGCAAACCTTTCTGCATTTTCATCTTTTCCGGTGTCAACTTGTTTAGCATGCTTGTGCAACTTTAATTATTTTTTCATCAAAGCCAATTGTTTAAGCTATGCTTATGTTATGTCATTTGATTCTCCCGTGCTTCCCCAGAGCATCCAATAAGCGGGCAGTGAGTCTCCAAAGCAAACACCGTGGCCGAATTCTCAGACCTACTATCTTTCTCTTTCAGTCAAGTAAAATCAGCATAGTACGTTGTGCTAAAAGCTAAGTTGACCCTATCAATAATATTGCAAAATGCTGGCAGAAAGAGCCACACCTTCAGAAGGATCAGTCCTGCTTCCAATTTCATCAATAGAACAGGAGATTTTTCAGATGCAGCTTCCAAATTCTAGAAAGCCTTGAAGTGCGCCCACCAAAATTCGCAAGACTTTGTTCAAGACACTTCAATAGAAAATGAATCATGTGAAGTCATATAGCCAGATAGAGACAAGGAGTCAAATGAAGAAGGAAAGGCAACCAAAAAGGGAGGGGCAGATCTACTGCCTGCTGATCTCCAATACCTGCCAGAATGAAATTGACCAGTGAAGTTGTGGATGCTTCTGAGCAGTTAAGTACATGCCAGCTTTCAACACAATAGAAGCAGTCCTATAGTTCTCATGGATGCAATTTTTCCTTCTGTATAGGTCCACAAACTTACAAAGACACTTATATCACACCCAATCTTGATGTCAACAGGCAGAGGGGAACGTATTTTGGAGCTTGGGAAATTCCAATGATACAATTTATGTGAGATTCTGGAATCCAATATTATAACAGCAGAAGATTTCCACAATGAGGACTCGAGCAGCAAAGGGTGCTGTTTGCCTTCAATATCTACTAACAAAGATCACGATCCACAATCCTGACAACTTTCTGCACTTAAACTGGACACACCCCTGTTATCCATTCAGCATGAGCAGCTCTACCAAATGCAAGATGCAAATCCGATATTCCATCCAGTAAGTATTTGATCTCTGGTTTTGATTGAGCGATTTCAGATGTAAGTAGGTTTAATATCACAGACTCCTCAATCTTCTCATTACCTGATAGCCTCATTCCAGCATTTTTCAAGTAGCGACCTCTTTAGACTCCATAAAGTATGTTTCTCCAGAGCTGCTAATGTTTTGAACTGCACCATCTTAAAGTAATGACCTACTGGAAGCTCTAATTGCCACACACATCCCTGATTGATATTTGGTAACAATGGTTTGTCAATTCAATAAGAGTGAAATATCTAGGTTAACATTTGCTTCAACATCAACTCCAAATTTTCCGAGTTCCTATTCCTTTCCAACCTAATGAGCTCCAGCTTCCCACTGGCTCTATCAAGGACTAAAACTACAACCGATACAGAACTAAATTTTCTCCTCCAGTTGCACCATGAAATTGCAACTTCAAAGGATCTCAATAAGAGGGAAGTACATTTTGAACACAAATTAGACAGATACCCAATGATTTCGTCCATTAGCTCTTAAATGTATTCTGTAGCAGCTTTTAGATACGTTATGTGAGAGATTAATGGTTAGCTATAGCTATCATTCCCACTTTAAATTTTATAGTTCCTCCAGTCATGATAATCTTTCAATATGATACCTATGCTTCACAAACTGGAACAGCCAACCGAAAAGCAGAAAGTACTCGGAAATGCACCAGAAACGTGCATACATGCATATGAGATAGTTTATAGCTCTATTAGCCGTTGTCATTATTAGATATCATGATAAACCCATAACCTTCAGAATTCAAATTAAAGCCGCAAACCAGCTGAGCTCGAGCTCTTTGATTAACTCATCCAAGAAGCTCGATTTCAGTTCAAGATATTGAACTTTTTGCAAGCTAAAGCTCGATAAGTTTCGATATTTGACATGATTTATTTTATTACACCCGTACTTCAGACAATACCGTCACTTCCAATCCTGTTTCATACTGATTATTGGGCTTATCGAAACTTAAAAAATTTTTACTCCCGGCTTACTGATAGGTCAGATATTTAACATGCAATGCGATTTTCCTAGTTTTGAAACGTCCCATCACACTATCAAGTCCCAAAACCAAGCTAAAATCACATTAGTATATCAGTTTTCATAAGCAAGCAACATGTCTACATACCTTTCTAATAAATATTCATCCGCTCAACAATCTTCCAACTGTTCGACCAAATGTCTAGCCGAAAATCCAGCCAGTTTAAACAAACAGAGAACTTGAACAATCAGCAAATTACCAGTGACAGCGGAATCAATGATGTAAGTAGTAAGCTGGGCGCAGACGGGGGGCCATTCGAGAACTTGAAGGGTCTTGGATTGAAGTAGGGGATGTAGACTTGTTGGAAACGGAAATTCGGATGCGTCTGATGGATTTAAATGGGTTGGTGTTAGATTGTAAGGTAGGGTGGAGGCTTATTGAGAATGACGAGCTTATTGTAAAGGTTCATTGTTGAAGTTCAGAATTTTGAATTTGGCAGTATGTCTGTTGAATTGGAGGGAAAGTTTCGGTAGAAAATTCTTAAATAAATCAGATCTACGGTTTTATTTGTTTGTGTATTTTATAATTTAAAATCGGGTTAATTACTTCATTGGTCTCTAAACTATTTCATGAGTGTCGGTTTAGTCCCTTAACTTTTAATTGTGTCTATTTAGTCCCTCAACTTTTATATTTGTGTTTAATTAGTCCTCAATACCAATTGATGACAAAATTGCCCTTCTACTTTTATGACCTTTACTGTTTCTCTTCTTTCTTATATATATTTTTTAATTTATCCTTTCTCCACATTCACTATCTTTGTCCTCATCATTATAAACCTAATTGCATATTAGCTTCTTTCTTTTTTTTCATGTTTATATTGATTGGTTCGCTTGAAAAGTTTAGAATTTTTTTTATTCTCTTGAGATCTCTAAGGACAAATAAAAGAAAAAAATTAAGAAAATTAAGAAAATGATTAAAAAAGAAAGACATAAATGTCTACAATCAAGTAAATAAAATGGAAATCTTAAACCTTATGTTTTTCTATTTTAATATTTTTTTTGAAGTTTTCTTTCATTTTATTTCTTTTAATAGTCTTCTTCATCTCAAGAACTATTAAAAACACTCTAAATTTTCAGATAAACAAACAATATAAACTTGCGAATAAAAAGGTAATGTTTGGTTAAGTTTTTTGAGAACACGATTAAATAGATGTGCAATTTGCCATTTATTGGTATTGGGGACCAATTGAACACTAATGTAGAAGTTGAGGGACCAAATAGACACAAATAAAAGCTTGGGGACTAAATTGACACTCATGAAATAGTTTGAGGACTATTGGAGTAATTAACCCTTTAAAATCAAATACATAAGTATCTTTATATCATTGTCTTATATCAATATCCATTACTTTAATCACTTGAGAGTTTTTTAAATTATAAGATCTACACGAGGGGCCGTAGATTTGGTCCACCTAAGAATCTTTCAATCTCGGCTTAGATATCTAATTAAATTCTTCTTTTTTTTTTATAAATAATGATAAATAAAAACGATATCGTAATTACCATCATATCTTATTTAACGTATGATCTAAATATTTTCCATTTCAATAACATGCCTTATACTTAAAGTACCTAAATAATTTCCATTCTAGTTAAAAGTACTTAACCAATGATTAAAAAAATAATTTCTATTTTCGTAAAATACCCAAAGTTTAAATATTTAAATAGTTTTTAGTTTAATAAAATACTCACAGCTATGAATACTTAACCATTGTTGGAAAATAATTACTCTGTACGTAATGGATTGAGGTATCTAATTAAATTTTTTTTTTATGAATAATGATGAACAAAAACGACATCACTAAATGATTATCCATACTCATCACCGTTCTACTTAAAGCATGATCTAAATAATTACTAGTTTAGTAAAACACCCAAAATTTAAAATACCTAAATCATTTTTATTTTTAGTAAAATACCCGAAGCTAAAAGTACTTTACCAATGATGAAAAAAAACTACTCGTAACGATCACAAAGTGATAAATCTACCATCACTGTCCAAGAAAAGTATCAGTTTTTAAATGCTAAAAAGACTTAAATATTGATGAAGGAAAGTCACTCGTAACTGTTCCTGCCAGGCGGAATAACAAACCTTATTTGTAATTTGTACTTGCGTATGATATAAATTACATTCATGAAAGCTATCCTGCCAAGACGTGATCTAAGTAGTTTCAATTCATTAGCTACTGAATTAAAAAGGATGTGATCCAAGCACCTTCAATTTATTGATATATTGAATTAAAGAGGACGTGATCCAATTCCCTCGCTGGAATTTCTTTGTTAATAACCACTAAGGTCAGACAATGAACCATTATTGCCCATGCTGTTGAAGACGTGGTTTTAGCTTAATACTGAAGCTGGCTTCGACTTCTAAAAATCTAATCCTCATCCTCCATAATACATCTAAGAAAATAATACCAGTGCACTTGATCGAAAATGCAAGGACCATGGCCAGGGAGCTGAAAACAAGCAGTGTTCCTTCCATAGCACAAAAAGTGGAAAAAGAAATAAAGATTCTTGAATCTTGCAGAAATGGTTGACCCTGAGCAGATTCTGCTATAGCACATTACCAGTGGCGTTGGCAACAGAGATAATGAGCTGATGAATTTGACGCCTCCTTTCAAGTCTAAACTGATCTAATGAACAATTGACAAACTCACATAGCACGGCAAAATGGCAGAAATTTTGTTCAAAAATCAGAAAAACGTTGATTCAAGTTCCAACCCCTTCTAGGGATGGGTCTACCATTTCCCCAAGAAGAACAAGAAGCAAAAACAATCAAGAAAGAAAACAAACTCATGGTTATCTTCTGTTTACAGTGTAGCATAAACTTATAGATATCTTCCAGCTACAATGGAGGAAAGTAACTTGCTGAAACCCAAACGAATGCACTTCTCAGGAGCCTTTCTGCCTGAAGTTCTCTTCTAGAAGTGCAGTGATGAAGCCTAAGTGATGCAATCTGCACGGTGTATGACTGCTGGCAATTTGGCATTACTCGCACTACATAATGGCTTCACAAATCAACCTAATTTACAGAATGATAAAACAAAAGTTCAAAGCAGTAAGATGATTAAAAGATCGAAAGAAATTAAGACAATTGAAAGAACCATGAGATTTACCACGAAGGTTCATTCCCTTATACTGTGGCTAGGATTGGGGAACCACAAGCAAGAGCATGCTTTCCTTCCTTGTAGACAAGGTTTCCCCTCACAAAAGTGGCCAAAACTTTTCCTGAGAGTCTAGATCCCATGTATGCCGAGATATTCTGCATGGAGAATGAAAGAACCTAGAAGTCATTTTCTTCACCAAAACAAGCATGTTCCTTGTATGTATGGTAGTTTCAAAAGTAAGTCATATCTGCAGTATTTATTTAGACAAAATATGACCCACAACAAAAGCCATATGTGAGACAGGTCAGTCCACGTAGTCCAATGAAAGTACAGCTTTCAAAATTAAGTATTGATGTCATATTTATTTTATTAAATAGTTAAACTTATGATCACAACAAATAAATTTAATCATAGAATATGGCTGTATTCATCCCCCACAGGCAAAAGCACACGGTTCATTTCCAACAAAGAACAACTGGACGAGAAAAATAATCAGCAGGATTTCAATGATGTTGAAAAGTAGAGTTGTGATAAAATGAAAACATACACGGTGCTTATGATACACAGGATGCTTATCATCAAGGTCAAATTCCACTTCTGGTTGCCATACCATAAGATCTGCTTGATAACCGACTGAAATTGCCCCCTGCACAAATACTGGAGTTATTTACCAGCTAAGAATAGATGATAAACAAAATCATGATCTTGGAAAATCCTCTTAAGAAAATTTACTGGATCCACTAATCTTTGATGCTAATATTAACATTGAGAAAAGTGTAATATGACATAAAAACAAAAATAGAATTTTCATCTTCAGTTTTGTTTCAAAGTTTCAGGACATGACATGATTGAAATATCAAAGACAAATAGAAGGTTTCTATAGACAGGAAGTTCATTTATTTTCATTTTATTCCAGAATTGTGTTGCAAAAATATTAAAAGTATCACCTTGAAACTCAAGCCAGCAACTTTAGCAGGCTTTTCACTCCACCACGAAGCTAACTGTGCTAGTGTAATTCCATATCTTTGCCCATATGACCATGTCACAGGAAGTACAAACTGCAAATAGACACACATTCACAAGGGGAAAAAAAAAAGGAAAAAGAAACCACTATTCAGGCCAAATCATTGAAAAAAAAAGGTAAACTTATATAAGCAGTCATTAGCAATTCTTTCTTTGATTTTAAAGCTACTTGGTGAAAGACCCTTTTTTGGCTCAAAACTGTTTAGCATCTTTTGTGAGGACCAAAAACTTCTTCTAAATGGTTCTGTAATTGATGTTGAAATCTTCTAAAATTAGTGTTGAAATATTTCTGAGTATTAGCAAGAGCTTCTTATGTTTACTTTATTTTTAATTAAATATAATAATGACTTTATACTGATGTCATCTGGTTTTTGAATTCTAGTCTGACTGGTTGAACCAGTTGACCCTGACACAGTAGCTTGGCAGGTTCACCTCTGGGCCTGAGTTTATAAACAGTGCTGAGGAGCAGTTCAAAGTCTGGCTCAGGTTAATGTGGAAATCCGGATGATACAAGACAGTTAAATGCAGTCAGGAATAGGTTGAAATCAACACAAAGTGGTTGGATGAATACCTTGATTTTTTTTATTGAAAAGAACATAATGTTCTTTCCTTTTCTATGGGACTGGTCAGATAGGTTGAACTGAGAAATCAGCTTAACTGAACCAATTTATCACCAGCTTTTAGAACATTTATAAATCACAATAATGATACTAGGATTGAAGGAAAAACTGCATTTAGATAAAGTAAAGAAGTGGTTTCTTGTTATTAATCATATACTATTATCTTTCCTGTAATCTTTATCATGACCTCAGGAACCAAAAGCAAACTATTTTTTATCTTCTCATTGCTGAAAGTCTTTAGAAACAGGTTTTGCGATCTAGTGGTTCTGAATGAACTCAATTCTGGCTTGATTATGTCTAACAATAAAAAATAAAAAAAAGCAGAAACTTCGGCAGGATGGATCAAGCAAAGGCAGCTGTGCCAACTGCAAAACTTAATGTCTCACATGTATACATAAAGAAATCTTGTTGCAGAAGTCCTGGAATCTGAGTTTCAATGTGCAATTTGTGTTCCCATGAAAACGATGACTAATACATGTGTCCGTGGTTCGCCGAACAGGAAAAAAAATAAATGGCAGTCAAATGACGTAAGTCAAGTTTTTGAAAAACTACAAGATCATTTTTGCTACTATTGAAGCAATTGCATCTTATAGGTGGTGTGTTGATATAAACTATGAGCATATCAACACACAGCCCATTAACTATGGTTATAATGAAGATATTTTTCATTAATATAACACTTGAAAAAATATTTCACCTCTTCCCATATGCAAGTTCAAATGCATGCCCCTCCCCCATGGAAGGAGCCTTCCTACTTCAAGGAAAAAAGGTTATGTTATATCATGATAACTACTTTACGAAGATAGCAATTAGCTGGATGATCTCCTTTAATGCAGTGCTATGTTTACCAAAAAAACAAAATTCCAGCACTTAATGAAATTTGGCAACACCAACTTTTGGAAACGCTGACCTGCAAAGATGATATGCCACCCCACGCCCTCAAAAAATCACCTTCATTGAAAAGTTTGAGTTCTGGTACTGATGGTGAGTGATCTGAGCTTAACATGTCAATATCTCCATCCTGACACATCGCAAAATAACGTTTGACAAATATCTTCAGGTGAAGAAAATGGAAGTTTACACAGCATTATGGTTTGGAAACTACCAACAAAGCTGCCCACAGCTTCTCTTTGTTAGCAGCATCACGGATGGGTGGAGCACACTTAAAGCGAGTATCTCCATCTGGAATCTCTTCAGCTGAAAAAGCTAGATAGTGGGGGCACGTTTCAACAGTCACACTGTCACCACTTTTCTTTGCTTCCTAGAGAATTAGACATCAGAATTCTTAATGAAATGGAAAAATAAGCAATAAAATCATCAGAGAACTCTTTAAAGAGACAAAAAACAATAATTATTGTGCACTTCTTGCAATAATTAGCAAGTGTAGTCTTATTAATGTGGAGAATTCGGAAAGGTGAAAAGGTTCTCTGTCCAAACAAGAAGCACAAGTTTCAAGCGTTCAGAGGAAGAAGGAAGTTGAAAGGGGTATGGAAAATTTTCAAAGAAAGTCTGGCTTCTGATATTTATTCAAATCTGTGATTTAATAATCAATTTATATAGGCCTAAATGTGATAACAGGCAACATTTAGTGGCTTAAACATCGTGATATTATGACATGCATATTAATTCAATAATTACATTTGAAGGGGATTGCATGTTTCAAGATGCATTTATCATTGGAGACTGGTTCAAAGCACCAAAATAAGTTTATAAGCAAAGCTATTTTGAAAAAGAACTCAAAAGTAGCTAGCAAACTGTGTTATTGACTCTTAGTAAACTACCACAGAAAAGAAGGTAAAAGTACCTTAATCAGCTCCAGTGAAGATCTTGCATCTGACAGATGAACAATGTGAAGATGCGCCCCTTCTGCTTGACCACCAGCTCTTGTGTCTTTTGATACTGTTACAAGATCTTTAATAGCTGCTTCTTCCCTGATTAAATATGAAGGAGTATTTAAGAATAAATTAGCATCTGTGTCAATATCAAAGAATGAAAAGATATTTCAGTTGGTCATGGTATGCCATTTTATAATCCAACACCACTACAGAAAAATTCAATCTAAGATAGGAAATTGCTGTATTCCATAGGTTGTGAAATTTCAGTCGGTGTTTAAACAAAGATGGAAAGTAGGGCATCAAGACTTCAGATGATACTGAAAATTTAGGCTTTAAAACTTTGTGGTTCTTTGATGGGTTACCAAGAAGCAGGCCTTGACTGAAGATACATGTCATAAGATCTAGCATCATCAGCACCATCTTTATATTCCAAGTTGCCTCCATCATCTTGTGGAATTTCTGCATGCACAAGTAGAGGCCTTCTGTATTTTGCCAATACAAGGATTCCTTCCTAGAGGAGCAATATATATTAGCTTGGAAAAAGAGACACTATGAGAAGTACTAAGACAACACGTGCTACACAATACATGGTGCACTGAGTGGACGAAACATGCATCCAAGTCCAGAATATGCAGTGGGAGGCTTATTTACATACCCAAAAAAAAAATTAAAAGAATTGTATATCAAGAAATAGTTACAGACTTGCAAGGTAGATCAGGTAAATCAGCATACCTTAATATGGCTTATATTCGTCATGGGAAAGTCATTAATTCCAGAAGGACACATGAAGGACTACAAAAAGAGGAAAACTGTCACTCTTCGTGAGAGGAAAAACTGGAGTACTCATTCAGGAGAAAACCAAATGACATAACACATTTAATAACAGGTGCACTTATGTTGGCTGCAATAATTGTATAATCTCAATATTCATTAACCATATTACAACCTACATTATCTCCTCTATCTACAATGGACAATGAAGAGAAAGGGTTAAGAATGTCCAGAACAAGATACCTTCAGACCAAGGACTCCTGCTTTCAGGAGACCATCCAGAGAACTTGGGTTCAGGGCATTTTCTGGGACCAGACCTCCCCAAAAACCTGTTCATGAGAGAATTAATGACAAAGCACCAAATTTCAGTATGCCAAGATATAGTTCCACCAGCATACCAACGTCAACATATATCCTTCCTGCTGCAGCCCTGAGCTGTCATTTTACAGAAATAGAGATGAGAAATTGTAGGTCAGGAATATCAATTTTAACAGGAAAAGTTAATTATACTTTGTATGTGTATATGTCTGTAGAGGTGAAAAATCTAACAGACTGATTAAAAGCGAGGATTCGATAAGCCTTTTCCACGTCTTAAATTGTACATAAGATATGCGGTTCTGCTTGACTTTTTGTCCCCTTCATCATTGTTAGATGAGTTTGTCATATGAAAATATGCCAGAAAAAAATATAAGAGAGACTGATATCTGAAGCTACATCATAACAAAGTTTCAGACCTAAGGATGAGATGTGACACATTCACACAGCGTAGATCCATTCTGTGTTAACAAAAGAAATTAAGTCCATTCAGTGTGGTTGAAAGAAAAATAAATCAGCTATCAGTACCTTAAGTCCAAGAGTTTCTTCAGAAACAGTAGATGGAAAACTATTAAGAGGCATATCAATCAGTGTTGTAATCCCACCTGCAGGGACATATTGAGACACATTATTCATTGCAATGTCAATATTGGACAATTGAGCAAACATAGATTGACCCAATGATGAATGTTCTCCAAATCTAAAAATAGCAGTTTATTTGACAGATCAATGAAAACTTGTTACTTGAAAAAGATGAACACGTTTAATGAGTATGTAAACAAAATGGTATATCATCTGAATATAGAAACATGTTCAACTTTATGACCATATTGACCTTCATTGTCCAAGACTTTGAGCAAAAACTTCTCATGATGACTGAAATCCTACTTGAGAAATTCAAGGAGTGTACATTCTTACAAAATTAATGGATTTCGAAAAACACCAAAAAAATGAACAATGTACATACCAGCAGCAGCTGCTCTTGTCCCTGAAGGAAATCCTTCCCACTCTTCCCTTCCAGGGTCATCAAGATGGGCATGCCTGCAATATGTATATGATGACTTGGGATGGGCAGAGACAGATCATGGGAATTGGACCATTGACATAAATCAAATTGGAAAGCGTCCATCCTCACTTCCCAAAGGAAGAATAAAATAATGTAAAATAAGAGAAAATAAAAAGACTTTGAGAGCAATTGAACTGTACTGCAAAAGTATTGCAGTGGAAGGAAAGTGAAAAGTTCTAGTTGCAATACAAATCGTAAACATAAATCAAAAAGCTACCAGTGTAAGTTCACACTATAATCCACATAGACGGTAAAAAGTCCACCCTGTCTTGAACAATAAGCACACATATGTGATATGGTAATGGAGATGTATCATTTCAGTAATTTTTTTTCTTATTTTGCAGTGGGATGATAAATTAAATCGACGATAGCTTGAACAATAGTACTAAAAGAGATTCAGAAAGTCCCATTATTGAGTGGTTCTGAGAGGAACCTCCACAAAACTGAACCATCATCTTTATACTGATGGAAACAGAGGAAATTCAATCTGAATTGGACATTGTATTTATAACCTCCACAAAACAGAGGAAATTAAATTTCAAATTGACTATCCAGCAATTGACATTATATTTATAACATTATATTTAATTTCAAATTAAAATTAAATTAAATTTCATAAATTATATTTATGAAAGATGCATTAAACAGAAGCATTCAGGGGAAAAAATCGCTGCAATTTATTTGGAAGAAAAAAGACTGTTGTCTGTTTAATCCAAGTAATCAAGGAACTGTAGAACTAGTTTAGAAAATGATGGTGGTGAACTTCTACTTCTACTTATAATTGGATGTGCTTGACAAAATCTTAATTCTATGTTAAGCAAAAAAATACATAAATGAACAAGGGAAAACAAAAGACATAGATGGTACATTGACTTACACATCAATCAAACCAGGCATGATGACATCATCGCCATAGTCAATAACTTGCTGGCTCCTGACATTGTTTCGCCAATGATCTTCCTCAATTAAGGACTCTATTTTTCCTCCTTTAATCTCAACTGTTAATTTACAAATTAGAGAAACAATTTATCATTGGTGGTATCTGGTATAAAGATTGGTAACAATCCAAATTCAGTGATTTCAACTTGCTACATTAGAACATACTCAAATCCAATTTACAGTTTCTGATCATTATAAACTGGTCAACCCACTACAAGTATTTCAAAGAATTATTGTTCTTATTTTTCCAGTAAAGTTTCAGAATAAGCAGTTTGCCCTCTTAGAGGTACAAATATTCTCATGGAATTCCTAAACAACGAAACACATGGAACACACCTGCACCAGAGATGATCCCTTTTGGAGTTACAATACGCCTGCTAGCTATCCAATAATGGCTGTGAGGATAAAGGCTGCACTGATTTGCAGATGGCTGCAGCACAGATCCTTCAGAATTATTTTTGAGTAACACAAACAAGTTGGTGACAATTGGTGCTTTACTGGATACTATAGTAAATTTAATCCTATAAGCTACTAAATCGACAGTTTAAATGATTGTTAATCATATGCTTCCCATGCATGTCTACAAGTAGCAAACGTCATAAATCTGCATCCTAAATACTGAAAGTCAACCGTACATATTATAATTCTTACTGTTGTCCAAATGCAATGCCCCTTCTTGTAGTTGCAATTTTTTCATACCACAGATAAGTGTTTGTTATCAGTTCCTAACACCTCCCATTAGAATCCAACAGCTAACTAAGCTGAAATACACATACAAAAATCACATTGGCTGTTTAATGGCTTGAATTCAGAAAAATGGACTGGTCAATCTTATTCAATGTAATGAAAGGAACCATCTATAAGCATTTAAATATTTTTTATTTCTTATTCAGATCTTTTACAGCATTCAAGTCTAAATTATCAGAAGAATTATTCAAAACAAAAGTTAATAATAATTGCTCCCTTTCGGTTCTGAAAGTTTCTACTTTCTCTTCTAGATTCATGTTTCAACCAATGTTCAAGTTCCCCATCAAGTTATTATGAAACCATGTCAGGTCACAAGTGACAACAGAAGAATATGATTTAATTCAAATTTGGAAGGTAAGCAAAAGATTAGAACATAGTAATGTAGACTATTGAAGTGAGTTGGTGACTAGAAGAGAGTTAAAGAATCAATTATGCCCTTAATATCACAATTATTTCTAGCCAAATGAAACAGAAGTAAAAGTTTTGTGTTTCTTTTCTTGAAAACTCTGTCCATCTGATTCATTTTACTGGTTTACCGTCAAATGTCAACTATGAAAACAAATGCATCTTCCTTTGTTTTCCTTTGCTAATTGAACAGGTAGGACAGGGCGGCCAGCTCAGCTAACTCCCTCTGGATGACCACGAAAGTTTTCACCATGGAATATTTGTTTCGAATCACAGCTACCTAGCTCAAAAAAAGAAAAAAAATAACCCCGCCACTCTAGCCTCACCAGTGTTCAAGAATTAGAATATTTATACACATCAGCAGTAAGATGTATATATTTTCTCCACCTTCCATCCCTGCACACGGGTATAAGTATGTGCATATTTGTATGAAAGTAAGTGATAAACCTGATTGTTTCATTCATTTTTGGATTCATAATATGCAAGAAAAGCTTCATATCCCTTTGTAACATCACAGTAGCATTGAGAAAAATGCAAAATTAGTGGAGAAAAACAGGGAAAATTGAGGGGGAAAAAGGGAATATCAATCGAACCTTGAAACGAATATCACGAAAGTAGACTGCAACAGCTGCAAGAATTGGTAGCAAGGCAAGAACCTTCCAAGTTTTCGAGATCATATTTGTTGTCCTTCACGCACTCCCCTTGCCAGTAGTTCACTCTAACAGTTTCACAGTTCTCAAACCTCCCTTCACAAGAAGAAGAGTCGTTGGTTTTGGCTTCTTATTTCACTTTTTTCACGTAAGTGGGCAAGCACCGTGCACGATGCAACCATGTTTTGAATTGTCTTGTCTTGTTGTGGAAAAGAAAGGAAGTGAAGAAAAAACATAAACTACAGATGATGATGATAAGGATAGAACCAATGAGAGGCAATTCATTGCCATCACAAGTGGAATTCAGCAATGAAAACAACCTAGTACGCAGCCCAAATATGGCTTCATTAATTACTAGTACAGTACAAATTGCACAAGATAATGAAAAGATTAACATAATAAATGTACAATTGACACTAAACCTATTGTAAATCTCGAGTAGTTACTTTACCTATAGGTGTCTTAATATTTTTTTAAATTTTTTGACTTTCAATTTGCATTATACAAGATTCAAATGCAAAGATTCCGACCATGAATTGTTGCTAACAATTAGAATCTCATAAACTCAATCCTTGATGGACCATGTGAATTTGGGGCAAGACCATATCCAACATATTCATGACCAAGATTAGCTAAGTTCTAGATTATAGTTGATCAAAATTCACACTTGTATACCAAAAAGTAGAAAATATACAATTTGTGTTCTAGGTCTAGACGGTTGAATATGCAAATATTTGTTACTTCTATGCACATAAGTAAATGCATGTTGTAGATACACTTAGTAGTCGAATAATTGACACAACAAATTAATCAAATTCTGAATTCTTCTATAATCCATTTTAATTATAATCTCACTTTTGTAGAAACATTAATATCTTCCAATGCTTTTGTTCAGGACAGGTGCATTTGCCTGCTAATAGTTGACTAATCTTTCTTGTTTTAAGTATGGCTCTCAAAAAATATAGAGGCAAATCCGGTGTCAACTAAGAAGCTTACAATTCACAGTGTGACGCATAGGGCTCTTTCTTTCTTTTCTTTTTTTTTTTTCTTTCTTTTTTTCTGTCATAAAATTTTTTCCTATTCTAATACCACGAAGGAGATTATAAAAATGAACTGATGAAAATTTAAACCGAAGCATTTTTTGTAAAGGCCTAATGAAATACCCATGCTCAATCTGGGGTTTAATTATAATTTGCGAAGAATTTTGGGCCCATTGTAGAATTTTGGAGAAGCTGAAGGACTTTATTAATTATAACAATAGTAGTAAATAAAAGAATTATTGTCTTTTGTTTAGAACACATAACGGCGACTCTTTTCTTTCTTTTAAATCGACTCTCTATTTACTCCAAGGGCAAGAACAAGAACTGAATGGAGAATTCGTAGATCCAGGGATTGCAGACAATTTCTACAACGAACAATGTGAGTTTAATTATTGATTTCAAATTTCAATTTTGTGCCTAGTTTTAAAGTTTACAATTGAGGAGTTTGTACAAAAATTGGGATTTAGGATTATTTTTGTTTTGATTTTGATTTTAGAAGAATTGATTTTTGGTGTTTTGAAGAACAAGGTGGATTGGGATGCTAATTGGATTGAATGTGGAGGAGCGCTGCTCGTCCATTGCAAGGAGGAAAAAATAATAATAATAATGGAAGATCAGTGCCATGGCAAACCGAATTGCAATTGGCACAAGAAATAGTATTATTAATGGCAAACCGAATCGTAATTGGCACAAGAAATAGAATTGTCATTCATTGAGAGTAGGAATTGAATAGATGAATTCAAGAATTAAATTAATGATTACTGGTTAGGACTACAAACAAGCAAGAAATAGAATGGAAGCATAGTTTGATTATTAGGAATTGATACTACGCAGGGTATACAAGCAGCAGAATGGTATACAAACTATGGATTGAAGGTCCTTTGGGCTCATGGATTGAAGGTCGATGGCAGACAAAATTGGTGGGTCTTTGTATTTGCTTACAGTAAGAATTAAATAATAAGAATATTGTTTTTTAAGGATATTCATTTAGGTTCAATTCTTTTAAAATTCTTTTGTTAATTTCTTAATATTGATTGGCAATTTAGCATATGATTTTCAAGTCAGATGATGGGTTAACTTATACTTAGTTTCTCTTATCAAGTAGTTAAAGTGAAGTTGTACATCATTTCGATTGTCAATAGGTGGTGAATATTCTTTTGGATCAAGATTATTTGAGTTGGAGAAGTTGGAATTGAACTCTGAGGTAAGTGATTCCTACCCTTTCTCATGTTTTGAAAAAAATAATTCTTCATTTCTTTGGTGAATATTTTCGTAATATGAAACTCAAAATGGGCATGTAATGTGTGTGAGAATTCCTTTATAAATCGTGCACTTTGATTATTTATATGTATATGCATGTGTATGTGTGTGATGCGTGAATATACGACATGTATGTTTTGGCTCTGATAATTCTTTGTACACCAAAGAGAACCAGTTCTCGTCTACCTTCTTGATGGTGAGTAGTCAAGATATGTATATACGCTATATGGGCCTCCTAACTGGGAAAAAGTTAGACTAGATATCTAGTACCACTGGTTCCTACATTGATGTATCTGAGCCTACCTACATATGAACATGTATGTATGGATTATGTTTCATTTGATATGTCATAATTTTGATACATATATATTATGTATTAATGTTTTGGGTGTGATATGGATAGTGTGTGATGGAATGAATGCATGTATTATATATATGTATATATGTAACTGCCCAAACTGGTGAGAAAGGGATGTAATTGCTTACTGAGCATATTAGTTACTCATCCCACGTATCTTATCTGTTTTGCAGGCCTGGTTAATTCGGGATAGGCTAGCCAGTGTTTTGGCTTCTGAATAAAGAAAATATTTTGAGGATTATTAGTTGGTAGGTTTATGGCAATGAGCCAATGACATTAGCTTCTTTTATGTATAATGGTAATTATATTCATTCAAAAAATTTGATGCCTTTTATGGGAGTCAATTTTATTATTTGAGGATGTTTGTAATAAGTAAGGTGATTTTATTTATTTATTTATTATATTGTGATTTAGAATTGTTTTGATTTTAGAGCCTTGCGTATTGGGTGAACCTAATACGCAGTATGTTACACTCAGACGCGGAGTGTGACACTTAGTATACGCGGCGTGTTACACCCGGGCGCGGGGTGTGACACCTAATACTTTTCTTTTATACCACTGGGGGAGAGCAATTTGAATTAACCATCTTCGATATCTAGATTAATATCTTTATTGTTAACTGCAATCTTGATTTTGCTACCTTCAATATATAAGTATCTCTATGAACTTACCTGAAATAATTAAATGTGGTTGCCTAACCCTTGAACTTTTTTTAGTCAAAATAAAGCATCTGATTTGGTTTATGTCACCACAAAATATTTGTTTTTCCCAAAAACTTGTCGAAAGTCACGTTGAAAGCAAAAGGTCAGGACCAAAAGTTCTCGATTGTGTGCGGTCCATGTGAAGTATTATATCCTCATTAGTACAAACTACAAAGTGCTGACCATCACGGTTCCCACTATGTGATTCTTAAATATAATCACACCAAGGTAGAATGAATATTGAAAATTCACTGAAGATTCATTTATTCATTGGTGGTCGTGAATGTATAATGGTTAATGAATCAGCAATCTACTTTTGAATATTCTTCAGAATATGTTACATGAATTAGGTGTAGAGTAAAGAATACATTGACAACTAACTCAACTTGATTGGATTGGCCACTATAAAACCTTTAAAGACTATGTGGGATGGGAGATCAAGGATTCAAACCTTGCCTCTCATCAAAAATCTAAATGGATGCATTATGCACCTCTTTGATTCGATAATGATTCAGTCCTTATCGATGAAATATCTAGTTAGCATATTTCATATTCATATCTCATAATCATGTCATTCATACTTATATTCCATATTCGCATCATATCTATAGATACCATGTGCCACCACGAAGTATAGTAGGTACGAGAGAGAGTCATGCAACATGGCTTCCAGAAAGGTGGCAATTTGGCCCAAATTCTATTTCTTCTGCACGTGTTTTTTTTTTTTTTTTAGTCAATAATCAACAGTATACTATCCTACTTCTAACTTACATATTAGGAAGATGGGTCCAACTGAGTCCCAGAGAAACCGATGGGGACTAAACCACCATCAAACCAAACGGGTGCATTATGCACCCATTTGGATTTTTAATGGAAGGCAAGGTTTAAATCCTTGACCTCCCATCTCACATAGCCTTTAAAGACTTTGTGGTATCCAACCCAACCAAATTGGGTTGGTTCTGCACGTGCTATTGCGTACCCATAATTTTAGGACTTGGCTGATATGGGATTTGGGCCAAGCAGGATTGAAAGAAACAAGACCCATTTGGAACACACATGAGGTTCCCGTGAAGTGGGCTTAAAATGTTGTGTCCAAAAACCGGCCAACAAGATGGCCCGCTAGAACAAGTAGTGTTGAATGACTAAAACACCCTCGTCTCTTTCCAGACATTCTTTTAGCGGCACTTCCCCAAATAATTTCACCTCCGTCACTCAGGAAGTAACCGTCGTCGTCGTCGTCGTCGTCGTCGTCGTCGTCGACGATCATTTTATTCTCATCATCATCATAATCAACAGAAGCAAAAGAAGAAGAAATGATACCGCAGCAATGGACGCCGCCTTGTAACAACCAATGCACCCTCAAATACGCCGCTCTCATGCAAATACCCTGTAAAATTTTTACCTCTTCTTTTTTCCTCTCTGTTATTTTTTTTTTCCACAATTACAATTCTAATTCATTTACGATATGCAGAAAACAGATATACGACCATGTTTTTAAGCTTAAGATTTGCTAATTCACTTATTATTACTGTTATTATTTTTGCCTAAAATGAGGCCAATAATTGTTGAAATTTCGTGAATTGTTATAGTTGATAGTTTTGCTATAAATTTTGGCCGTTAAAGTTGTGGATTGTTTTATTTCTATGATCGTATATGCATACACGTTGTTTTTAGTTTAATTTATTTCAGTGAAATGTGAATAGTAGCTAATTCTCAATTATAGTGATTAGAAGTTATGGCGGAATGTGAATATCGTTGACTTATCAAAAAGAGAAAAAGGGAAAAATGTGAATTTTATTTTGTTTTCTTCTTTTATACCTCGATTCAATTTGAAAAATTGAGAGTGGTTGTTGACTTTGAGAAATGAATTGGTGAGAGAGATAATGAGAGAATCAAAGAAATTAATTTTGCTTAATTGAGTATAGGTGTGGAGCTTGTAAATTCTTAATTTGGCTTATACAAAAATTAATTGTTTATCACATTTCTACTTTTGTATTGTATACTATAAAGATATGCCAAAACAAAGACTAAAATCAAGGAAGATGAAAAGGGAGAAGATATTGTTAATGGGCTTGGAAAAACAAAAAATTCTCTGTTAGTTATGTGCTGTGATTGGATGCTGGTCATTTGTCTTATGTATGTGTAAGTATGGCATTATTGAGATAATGCAGACAAGTCTGAATATTTTGGTCAGGTGTCATTGCGTGGTGATTGCTGTGATTTTATTTTGTTCTGTAGGCTGTTTACCATCTGTCTCCTGTATTTTATCTTGTACTATTAACTTAGAGCATGTTTTAAGATTTCGTCAAAGTTAGTAATAATCTGTATCCTATTCTAAACGGAAACTACACACACTGATTAGAGAGCTTGTCCATAATTGCAAGAAATATTTGCATTTAAGACAATTGTTTTGTGGCTCTACGCACGCTAAAGATGTGATTTCGCCGGTATCCTCAAATACAAAGTTGGTTTAAATTCTGTGCAACTTTTGGATACTGCAATTTGATTGTAATTTCATAAAAATTATATGAAATATTTAGAAATTTGGGCATATAGGTTCATCCAGTAAATCCTATAAATCAGTTAAAAGACAAAAGGACTTGGATGTTGTAGTTATTTGTCGAGCATTCCTTCAAATACATGTAACTTGATTTTTTGTCTCCTTTGGACTTTAACAATTAGTACCTCATCTTCTACTTAGCCTAAATTTGTTGAATATTAGGCCAGTAACTTTTAATAATAATTGCCTGAATTTGTGTAGGGAGAGTATTTTGCAAGAAGGGGTGTGATTCCGATGGCGATACATGGGAGGAGTGTAAGTTGCTACCTGTCCTTTCCATAACCTTTGTATTTATTAACCTTTGATGAAGACTTCAATTGCCTACTGTTGCATCTTGTTCAAAACTGGAAATCAGATCTTTTGCTGACTTTACACATCAGCTAAGAAAATGCTCCTTAATTATCGTCTGCTGTAGTATCTTTAAGAATGTCAATATGAAGAGTCACCGGATAACTTATCTAATTTCTAAAACTCTAGAATAATCACATCCAAATAATTATAATTTTGTCTATTGCACCTGTTAGCATGCTTAGAGCACTTTTTTTGGAGCACAAGTTGTTCAAATTTTTTCCTCTTGATACAGTTTTGGGGAAGGGAACGGATGTAAAAAATGAAAACTGCTACCGGAGATTGAAAGGCAGTCTTACCATCCACTGGAGTAGTCTTTATTTAATAGATTAGTTGTCATAATTTAATTTTTGGAATTAGTGACTACACCTTAGATTTTGGTTCCTTGTCTCTTGGTGGCGATGTTATCAACTAATATAACTCCCTGCTGATGTTGGTCTTGTCAATCTGTAAATTCTCAACTATATTAAGTTGAAAGTGTGTCATCACTGAAGTTGTGACATGGAATTTCTTTTTCAGTGAAGGTGATTGGATTAGGTGCTTATGCCTTTGGCAGTGGTGAAAAATGCTTTGAGATTGTGAGATTGTTGGTTAATAAATAAGACTAGCTGATTACAGGAAATATTTAAGCAATGCTGAAAGTTGTCCATAGTTGTCAAACAATCCTTGAAACACTCAGTCTTAATTGTTTTGTAACCTGAAATCAGTGATTTCATTGCTTATGTATGAATTGTTGGGTTTTTGTGACCAAAAATGTTCAGTCTTTATTTTTTTGTGGAAAAGTCAATTTTCTAAACATGCATTTCCCATTTAACATGCTATATGACAGTTTTTTCCCAGTTAATCTATTTTGGCTTGATATCGGGCCAATTATCTCTCAAGCGTCCATTTGAACAACCATGTCTGTGGTAAAAATAATTCTTATTGATGATGCATCCTGGGAATTTAAACAAGAGGATAAATAAACTTTTGGACTTCAGGTATGGGCGAATGTGATGTGATATGCTATAAAGACCCAGTTTTCAAGGATCATCAATGGAGTGCTTACATTGACCGTTCTCCTGGTTCTGCCAGCTACTCAGAGGTTTTTGCTATCTCACCTGTTATTTCAATCCATTGATAATCCAACATATTGGGAAATCCACTGCTCATTGTTGTTTCTCATGTTTCTAATTTTCTGATACTCTTGTTTGTCCCACTATTTCCAATGGTTTCAGATTTCAAAGTATGAATTGAATTTCAACCAGAATAAAATACAGAATTTGCAACTTCTAACCCTGAAAAGTTGTATAATAATTCTGAAAGTAATGCCAGAATAAATGAAATGTGCATTATTTTGGATTTGTAGGAAGTATGATTCTGTTTTAAGTTCCCTAAGAATCAGTATCCCTAGTAAACAAGTTTAGTTGGCCAATTTTTGGTTCCGCATTGGCAGTGGCGGATTTAAGGTGGGGGCACGGACCCCACTGCCTCCCCTTAAACTCGTTTAATACTTATGAGATTTAGAGATATTTTCAAGTGTGCCCCTGTAAAAGTTTATTCTGAATCATATTAGAGTTTTTATTGAGCTAAAGATTCCCGTGGTCTTCTAGTTTGATTGAACTAGATTGCTAAAAAAATCTTGTGGACAGTGAATTTATATCTAAACTAAATTAAAGAACACCTTTTTGAGTATGAATTCACTTATGTTTTATGTGAAATATATGCAATATTTCTACTTGTTATGTGAGTATTCATGTTCTTTTGTTTAAAAAAAATAAAAAAGTAAGTAAGAAATTTTAATGTTGCTTTTGACCCCACTAAGAATTTTTTCTGGCTCCGCCACTGTGCATTGGTAATGTAAAGGTCCAAACAGCACTGCTTTATTAGATTAGAATTGTTGGATTATTCAACCCAGTTTTCCTGTCTTAGATCTGACAATAATTTCCCAAGAATTCAATGGAAAAACGATTAGATTTATCAGGTGCTAGCTAGGATTCTGCTTTATGTTTTGTGAGAATGAAATTTTGTAGGCAAAATGAAACACTTTTCAAGAATATCTAACCCTGGTAAAGGAGGCTTAGTGAAATTTAAGCAATGTTTTAGTGACTTTCTCAGTATGTTGAGAAGACATGGGCATCTCTCTCTCTCTCTCTCTCTCTCTCTCTCTGTGTTTATTTGTGTGTTTTTTATGCATATGTATGTATCCTTTTGTTCATCCAAAGAGACTACCATTTTAGCATTAAGGACTAGACGATAGCTGGTCAGAAGTTATTGAGCATTGAAGATATCCGAGACATGCATAATAAACACAGAGAAATAGATATATTTGAGCATTACTTCTAAAGTAGAAAGAAATGTATCTTTCCTATTTGGGCATTCTTTATAAAATAACTGAACATCAAGTAATTGCCTTCTCTGAAATTTTTTTTGGGTAATGTTACATTATTTGTATCTGATCATGTATGCTAGTTTAGTGCTTTTTCTTTTATTATTATTATTCTTCTTTACTTTCTGCAGATGAGCTGGTGTTGCGTATCTTTTTTATATATGCCTTTGTTATAGTTATATAACCTTCTTCTTGATACAGGAATGCTTTCATGCCTGTATAGCTGGTTGTGGTTTTAAGGTAAGTCTGTGTTCCTTATAATAAATTTTCAAGCTATTTTTATCCTAAAGCCTTTTACTAAAAGTAGAAAATGGGGTAACTGTATATGGTATTCAATGAAAGATCTTAGAACTTACAAGATGTAGCTTGAAAATGGCCTTTAAGTTATAAACGGAATGATGATCATGGAACGTTTTAGCATTATTTTTTGTGGGTAAGGAACATTTTTAACATAATGGTAATGAAGCCTTTAAAACATGTGAAGGGTAATCTATTCGGCTGCCTGGAAGAAATGAATAATTGAAATGGGAATAAATTGCTGTTAAACGGAATCTTCATTGATAGTATAGTGGTTTTCTGGATCGAAAAATCTACAACTAGAAAATCATGTGATAGATTTTAGTGGGAGGATTACACACTCCTTTTCAGCCCTCCTTCTCTCAAGGGAAGGATGTCAGACCTGTGTCTTCACTGGAAAAGGGTAATTGAATGGATGAGATATCTGTCCCGGTATAAACAAATGATGCCTAAGCTCTGCCCACCCCCTTGCTGTAAAAGATAAAAGTGAAAAGGATAGGGGAACTAACACTACCATAAGCAAAGGCATCAGTTCATATGAAACAAGATCTTACTTTTTCTGTTTTTGTGTTCCAGTGTATTCTGTACACAATTATATTCTCATTCTGCTTAGTAAACATGCTTGTGTTAGCTGTGCTTGGTATTATAAATGTTTTTTGTGCATCAAGATGACATTTCTTTCATTGCTTGCAGTTTGATATCCCTCCAGAAAAAGTCAATCAAGTTCATCCAAACAGACCATCCAAACCTCTTCCTGTGGAGAAGCCTACTCCACCCGTCGAATCTACACCATCTGCTGACTCGAGTCAACCCCCCACTAATGATATACCCTCCACTTCTGCATAAGCTGTTAATAAAGTTTTGTTAGTTGCCTTGTAGTTTTGTGCACTCTCCTACTTGGTTCCTAAAACAGGGGCTTAATCTAGTTGATTAAAAAGAAATTAGTTAATTGCCTATAAGAACAAACTATGCAATTGCTGACACAGATTAGGTCAATTTCTTCTTTGCTCTTAACTTCTTACTGACAGTGAAATCTCAGTCTCTCTTCCTTGACAGAAATGTGTAACCTATATACTTCTTCATTCTTCCAGCATAGGTGCCTAAGGTTTGGGCCTAACTGGAACACCTATTATCACATTGGGACAATTTAAACCAATGAGATAGGCATAAAAAGATGCAGTTAAAATTTGTCATATTGCATTTTTTTCATTTCTAATATGATGGTCTGGAAGAGCTTCATGAGCACGGATGGAATTTCTTGTTCCAGTTTTCCTGAAGGCTGCAAGGCTTAATTTGTTCTCAAAGGCACACCGCATAAAAAATAATATCTTTGGGGTGTATTTTGCTTAAATGTTGTCGGGAGCAAGTACCATTTGTCCATTGAAATAGCTTCGTCTTATTCTTGCAGTCACTTGTAAGAAATGACCATCGACTTCTTGAGTTAGGAAGAACGTCCTTCGTTGCTTTGTCTTTTACTTCCTGCTAGGAGAACGGGAGATATGCTCTACAATTCATTCTTCCAACAGTGTAAAAAGAAATTCCATCACTGTGTCCAACATAAAAAGCCTCATACTTATGTCAAGTATACAATGTCAAGTAGAGTTTTGTCGCAAGCAAGCATCAACTTAAAAAAAATAAAGTGGATGCGAGTCATTTTGAACAAAATTTGGTTCAGCATAAAAATTTTCAATACAGTATATGTATATATATATATATATATATATATATATATATATATATATATATTTTTTTTTTTTTTTTTTTTTTTTTTTTTTTGGGGGTTGTTACATGAAAAAACTAATCTTCTAGTGTGCAAGATTAACGTGATAACCGCTATACCGCAGCATCCTTAACGGTTTTTGACAAATAATAATGTAGTGATTTATTTATGACATTCCAACAGATTCGAAACTGCGACCTTTGCTCGGAGGTTGGGCCTCATTTACAGTCTACAGAATATTCTGAAGACAACGGCTGTGGTTGGAGGCCGAAAGAATCTGGGGAAACAGGAACCCAGATACTTCCTCGCTATGAAAGAGTGCCGTGCCTTTGATATTGGGACGTTACATCTTCTCCTTTCAGTATCTCCGAGAATATTTATATAAATGATAAAAATTTTCATGGTAAGTTATATTAAGATGAGAAAATTGTAGTTTAATACCAAATGTTTGGGGCATCAATAATTTTAGTAGCTAAAGTTGGAGAAAGCAAATCTAGTACAAATATTTTAATTTTTCAGCACATCTAGTCTTATTAATTAATTTTGTCAAAATTTTACTGAAATCCAAACATGTGATAGTCATGTGTCCTTGACCAAAATTTCAAAAAAAATAAAAAAAAAAGAAAAAATTTTAATTGGCATAATTTGCAATTAAAAAACACACACGAATGCATTGTATAAGCAGGATTTTTTAGTTTTATCTGCTTATTTATCGTGTGCAAACTCAAATTATTATCTTTAATTACAAATTGTGTCATTAAATTTTTTTCTTTTTTATCTTTTTGAGAATTTGATCACCAAGACGTGATTATCACGTGATTGGATTTCGTTAAGATTTTGGCAAAATTGGCCAATATAACTAAATATGTTGAAAAATCGAAATATTTGGTATTAGATTTATTTTCGTCCAAACTTTAGAAATTGAAACTACTAATATGGTGTTGCAAAAAAAAAAAAAAAAAAGGAAACTACCAACGCCCCAAATATTTGATACAAAAAATGCAATTTTCTCTATCAAGATCTTGAAGTTACTCAAAAAAAATTATTATTTTTTAATTTTTTTCAAGTGCCCTTGAGGCACTGCAACACTGTCCATGTATAGAAACTCAAGTGGCTAATTGATCCTCCCGACTAGTTTTTTACTTGTGACAAACAAAAAATCAGAAAATGGACAAGGAAAAAAAAAAAAGAATAGATGGGATAGCTGGGAGGGGTTGGAATCCCTTTCCTCTCAGTTCCCGTTATACCAAAAACTAAAAATTAGAATAGGCACAAGAAATAAATATGAAGAAGATAGTTTGAAAGATCATTCGACCAAACAATTTGACAAATGACATCTTTCTATTGGATATAGTTTAGTAATGAACGCACATTGAATGTTTGGGGTTAAATTATATTCAACATTGTCCTAGATACATGACAATTTGTTGATTTGAGGTGTTTGAACATTATAAACAAAAAGTATTAGACATTCAGAGGGATAGTTTTTAGTTGTATTCCTTTGTTCTACTTTTATCAAATCCAAAATTCTTTAGTTGTATCTGTTGTTCTACTTTTGTCAAATAAAAAATTCTCTAAACATTCTTGGAGAATTTATTTAGATTGTTGTAAAGAAATTATATTTTTAGCTTTGTAATTTCTAGAAGAAATTATCCAAAACTTGACAGCAACACAGTAGAGACAAATTTTCTTAAGGAAAGTGAATTTATTCATGTCAAAGCCATCCTTAATGTTCTGTAGTTATAGTTATTTGCTAGTTTTTCCCAACCTTTCTATGTTTGAGTTGCTCCAAAATAGATGCCCACCTATCTTCTCTCTCTTTTACGGATACAAGACAAACTAATCTATCTAGGGACTTGATGACCACCTCTTCAAATATCAGCACATGAAAACACTAGAATTTTAAATATGCAAGCCCAACAAAAGGGGAAAAAAAACCTAGTGTACAATGTCATCCAATGTAACTATGTATAAAAACATGGGATGGTTCTTGGAAATTTCCTTGCTTTTTCAAAAAACATATTCATAATTTCTGTTGCCAAGTAGTTTGCCTTAATTGTCGCAGTAAAAAAATGATTATGATAGTTATCAACGAATATTACCAATTTCTTGAGTAAACTTTTACGGCCAAGACACCTAGCTTTCCATCACCGGGCCATTTTTCTTTTTTGTATGGTATAGAACATGGCAGACAACTTTTTAGATATATTTATTAAGTCACTGTACTTCTCTGCCAAACTAAGGATGTGAAGAATACAAATTCCGCTGGTCAAAACAGCAAAAGAAACATCATCTTCCACTCATCTAGTGCAAGAACCTCAAACAACTTTGTAGATCTCTTACAATTTGCAAGTGTCACAGATCTATTTTCAGTTTAGTAAGAAAGTGTGATTACAAGCTAGCTGTTCAGTCTCTAACTGGTTTTAAAATGGTGCTGACTTTGAAGAGGTGCCTGCAGTTATCCCTAAAAGTTGTGAATGCAGCTATAGGACTTTTGGGTATTGCCATGATTCTCTATGGTGTTTGGATGCTTAGAGTTTGGCAGCATGACACCGAGAACTCATCATCTGATGATCATGATTCGACTTTGCCATGGTAAGTTTACTCTTGGAAGTTATGTTACAAAATGTCGATTTGAGCCTAAAACCTTTAACTCTTCGAGTCCAACTCCATCTTTCTTTCCACTCATTTCCACGATCAGTATAATATTGCAACAATCTTTCTGTTATAAATCTCATCGCAAAGTTCCTTGTTGTTTGCCTTAGGGTTTTCTTATTATGCAAAAGTTACACGTTGTTCACCTTAGGGTTACCTAACCACTAGCTCTTATTCACATGTTCAAATAAAAGGAGCCCTTTTGTTTATGAGGTAGGCAATACTTGTTGAGCAATTTAAGTTGGTTTATCTTTCTGGAAATCTTATGATTGCAAACTTCCTTCTTGTTTACCTATGGGTAACCTCACCTACAAGATCTTCTTTTCAATATTGGCCGAAAAGTTTCCTTAGTGTTTATGGGGTAGGCAATATTTGTCCAGCGATTTGAGTTGAATAATCTCTTTGTATATGTTATATTTGTCATCATATTTGTATTTCCTTGTTGGTTAAAGATTTGCACAGAACTATAAAACGCTTTGAAAAGTAACTTGCTTTAACCTTAGGGTTACCTTAACTAGTACATGAACTTATCTTCACGATAATTGGCTGAAAATTTTAACTTTTGTGCAGCAGTTTGAGTTGAATAATATCTTTCCAAATCATTAAATTAGTTGCTCGCACACTTGCTCTGATAAGGTAATTCCATGGTTTTCATGCAGGTTCATTCATGCTTTTCTTGGCCTTGGTGTTGGTTTATGTGCAATCACATTCCTTGGGAATGTTGCAGCTGATACTGCAAACACCCGTTTCCTTGTTTGTGTATCCTTATCAAAAGTATGCTTCAATTTAGTTGAAAATTTGAGAGGCATGATTTGAATTTTGCTAACCTTAATGACAAGATAGTATTCTGTCATCATATTCTTGCTTATCGTGTTGAACTCAGCAATGATAGCTGATGTTTTGCTTAACTCAGAATGGGAAAAGGTAGGCATCAAACCCTAAATTTTGTAGATTAACTTGGTACATGATGCTTTGGATTTCATCACCTACTGCCATTATATTATATATAGGATCTACCGGATGATCCATCCGGAAGGTTTGACGATTTCAAGGACTTTATGCATTCAAATATCCATACCTGTCAGTGGGTTGCCCTGTTGATCTTTCTTGCTCAGGTATCTTGTTTTAAATTCTCTATTTATCAAAACTCAAGCAAGTACGCTTTGCAAGCCTTATTTTCATATAAATGCAGCTTTATTTTGAGTCAGTAATGTGGATCATATGTTAACTAGCTTAAATTAAAAAACTAGAAGAGGAGCAGGATAGCCTTAATGAGTCAACATCTTTGCACCAATCATCACTATTTTCTCACTGAAATCACTTACAACACTGAACACAATCTTGAGTTGTCCCTCCTTGCATTGTTTAGGGTTGCTCCATTTTATTAGCCACAGTTATTAGAACTCTGGAAACAGATGAGAGAGACAGCAATGATAGTGATGATGAAGAGCATGATGAACCCAGGACTCCACTTCTGAACCAACCTGCTGCTCAAGATCCAACAGATGATGTTGATGGACCATATATGTTTAGGAACGATGAGGAATGGAAGGTAATAAATTCAAAATGAACTGGAAATTTATTTGTTTTTCCTTACAACTAATTTTGATTGGACATACCTGATCATCATTATTGCCATTAATGTCATGATCATTAGGTTACCAAGTGAATGGAGCTTCACTTTGGGTTGGAGATAACAAGGACTGGGTTTGCCAAACTGAAGATGCTGTAGAAATCATTCTATTGCCACTTGCCATCAGAATAAGCTTAATCAATGGCACTGTACTGATTTGTAGTTTGTATAAGACTGGGGCTAAGACAACTGAACAACTTTTCTATTAAAATTGAGAAGCTATTAATCTGTGTATTCTATAAGTCTAGCAAAATGTGTGTCTGTATATGTTCTCTTAATTAATGTACATTATGATTTCTTGCACAAATTGTGCTTTTACCGTCTGAACGAAAGATTCTGTGCAAAAGCTTAAATTTGGTTTTCCCTTAATGAAAATGGGCACACGTTACAAAATCACATTACAAAGTCTGAATTCACTAAATTTTGCTTAGTTTAGTCGGAATCTTAGCTAAACTATTGAAATGCCTACTCAACTTTCGAATCGATTTTCTTATCCTTCTTTTGAAGTTTACTGTCTTTTTGAACCGAAACACAATCTCCAGACTCCACATTCTGTGGCCCAGCCTTGTGCCCAAGAAATTTCCTCGCACTGGGATAGGAACCTTCCAAGGCAGAAACAATGCGTAGTACAAGCAGAAGGCAACAAAATTGGGGCCATCACCATTTACCGGGCTCCCTCGTAATTGTCAAAAGATCGGGTAAATTGCTGTTACAATATTACTAGAGTTGATTGCAATCTGAATTCTTCTTGAGGACTACAAAATGTTGGGTCTATTTCTCGCAGGTCTAGTTTTTAAGGCTTCTTACAGGTGTCCAATTTTCCGTTTTCCTATTTAGCACAAGTTTCTTGCAAAACTTCCTCTGCTTATAAAAAAAGCCCATAAATTTCTAACCAAGAAACTACAAACATCTGGGCCAGGCGAAGTTCTACACATCCAGTCAATATACTGTATGGATGGTTACGAGACAGACATCGATCCATGCATTGTATACTGGATGAGTACTTAATGTAGAATGAACTTTGATTGTTGCAATTTAAGTCTGAAGAGTTCAACATCCACCTGTTGCAACTCTATGAGACAACAACTTTTCTACCCCTTTTTGCGACTACATACCCTCAGAATTTAGACAACTTAAACAATAGTGTTATCATGTTGAGCATCATCTTGAAAATCATTTTTCTGAACATGCTCTACATCTTGGTGACCATTGCACCATCAAGCATCTTCAAGGTGTAATTTACCTCAAACCTGAAAAACTTGATCTAGGAATAAATTGCAGAAACGATAAATATAAATCAACAGGATTTCTTTTCAAAACCAAAAGAATACATAAATCAATAAATAACAGGATGTCTTGGAAAATAAATTCTTAAGTAGAAACCAAAAATACAACCTCATAAATAAATTTCTCCCACACAAGCTTAAACCTCATAATTGAAGAACCAATTCCACACAAGCTTAAACCTCAAGATTGAAGAACCAAAAACCATCACGAGCTTATGCATCGGAGCAAAGGTATTAAAACCTTTCCTGGGAAAAAGGGAAACAGTATATAGTACTACAGCAGATTGATCTCTATATTAGTATTACAGGTTTATCAAACTAAAACTGTTTACTTCCATGCTCTAATATTGTAACTCAAAAAAGAAGGCAGCAGGAGACTTGAGTTTTTTTTTTTTTTTTTTCCTTCTTTTTCTGGGACAGGGCACCACCCCGGAGGAGGGAGGGTGTTGGGGTAATAGCTATCAGTATTACAAAATCTTGTCTGTTTACCATACATAAATAAATTAATGACTCATTCCGGGAATGTAAATCCGCAAAATATGGTACTGGTTCAACAAATAAAAAGATACCAGCAGTGCAACTCAAAAGGCTAGAAGGCCCCTATCATATAAAAACCTGAATTAAAAAGGAAATTGGAAAAGAAAAGGCAACAGTAGTGAGAAATCCTATTCAGATTTTTTTGCCGTTGCCGTTGACAGCTTTCTCTTCATCCTGCTAAAGGGGCCAATGGTGCAATCCATTACATACATGTAAATTACTTGGCTCCAAGATCCATATGACTTTAAAGTATCATAATATTCGGGTGCAATCTCCTTCACCTTGTGAAGCCTGCTTCCAGGAATCCTAGGAAAATCATGATGCTCATTGTGGTACCCTACACTCCAAGTCATTAGATTCAAGGGACCATAATAAGAATATGTCTCTTGGTCTGATTTAAAGACATAATGTTCTGAAATAAAGTGACCAGCCATCGGATGCATTCCACCACCAACAAATGTTGACAGGATCATATAAGCAAACGATTTCCAGCCCCAGAAATAAACCATAGCACCATCAAGTGCCAGCTGAATAATCAAATTGATAAACTCCCATATACCAGGCGGTTTTGGTTTCAGGAAAAGAGGCCGGAGAGCATAAAAAAAGAGTTGCAAGATGACCCATATCGATTTTGTTAAAACGTTTGTCACAATATGGCCTTCAGCAAGGCTTGGGATGTCCATATCAACTCCGTCTACTCCTTGAAAATGATGGTGCTCAAGGTGATACTTTTGGAAGGTGACAGACATAGGTACACCAATGGGGAGGTTAGCAAAAATACCAAGCCAGCGGTTGTAGACGGGAGTTGAGAAGGCAAGATTGTGACTCAGTTCATGAATGGCCAAGAAGAGATTATGGTTGAGAAATGAGCCAAAAAAGTAAGCCACCGTCAATATTTTCAGCCAAGCTGCTTCATGTAGGTATGTTGCAGTCCACAGCTGAAGCAAAACAACCATAGAGATCTGCAACAGACATGTTCAAAGCATCAGCATCAGCCACATGAGAAGCAAATGAAGTAAGGCTAGATGCAATAAGTAGAGCTACAGAAACTTCATAGTCAAGTTAACCAGTTAAACTTTTCTGCCTGTCAAACTAAAAGTTTAAATTTCAATTTAAACCAAAAGAAAAATGAAAAAAAATTTCCAATAGTTTATTTGCTTTAGATATTTTAATTGTCAGTTACTTAGAGTATTAAATGGGTAACTCTTGATACCCTGTGCTGCTAACTCAATATTTATCTCCACCTGCTGAAGAAATTAAAGAAGATACTGAGACAACATCAAGACTTTTTCCATACCTCCAACATATGTTTATATAATGCATCATCCGGTCATTAGAAAATTTAAGAAAATGACCTTTTTTATATAAAAATTTTGACAAAATGTCAGCATCCTCTTGGGTTAAATGGACATCTTCCATAGTAGCTCATTGTGTGGAAATATACACTTAATCCACTTATAATTTCCAAAAATCAAGAAGCAAAAAGTAATTTATCACTCATCAAAAGCAGATATTCCATTCTTAAAGGCAGAGTTGCAAGTAAAACACCATTATGGAGGCAGCATAAGGTTACACAGGACGACTAGATGTCTTAACAAACAAAGGCTAAGACTTAAGAATCTTAAACAGAACAACTGAGTAAAAAAACTACAATTACACCGTTGCTAGGCATCATTTTAAAGCTCCAAGTTATTGGGGGAGTACGCATTGCTCCATGCGAGATTATAGCTATATGCCTAGTCCTTAGAGTGAGTGATGATCTAGTTTTATTTACATCAGAAAAATGGCATCCTTTTTGGCCATTACAGAAACAATCATTCGTCATGTGCATTGCCAATTCTCCGGTCCATATTTCAGAATCATGAATTTTCCAGTGCCAGATATGCCAACCAGCATAATTATTACATAAATTTCAATCATAAAGTCCCTCAATCATTAAAAGAGCTAAAATCCTTCTAGATCCTATGAAAGAGTTCAAATCCAAAGAAAATGTTTTTTGAAAACAACAGAAAAAAGAAAAACCAATTAGCGAGCAATAAAATGCATCTTTGCCATCAATGCAATGTCTGCTAGATCAAAATAGCAAACATCAAAACCATATAACAAAATATAATGCCAGCCAAAAAGCATAAATCTTTTGCACATAAATAACATGTTACAACATCAAACCCCCCCCCCCCCCCCCCCCAAAAAAAAAAAACAAGGCTACTAGATGTCAAATCAAATCAATACTGCATAAACATAACATAGAAAAAAATAAAAAAGATAGCTCAAACCAAGAATGACAGAAAGACTGGATTTTTATCAACCTACATTTAAAAAAAAAAAAAACTGGACTTTTATGCACCTATATTACAAAATAGCAAGAACCCGTTAATCAAATTCATAATATTAATCAATCTACATAAAACTCAAATGTAATTATTTTATTATACCTTGAGAAAAGCAAAGGGGTCAGGGCCAAAGAGTTGTTTGATTTGAGGATATTGGGAGAGGATCTGTCTTCTGCGAGAGGCATGGGGCTCATCTGTATATGACCAGAAAAAATCTGTAGCCATAATTCCCTCCTCTTGTTTATCATCATCTTCTACGAACACCATTGTCTTTCTCTCTCTCTCTCCCTCTCTCACTCTAAGGACCTCCCCTTTCTTTTCTATGGCGACAGAGTCGAGAAGAGACCTTCTTGTTTTCTTGCCCCTCGTCTTAGCGCCTCTATTATGTTATGCTTAGCCTGCTAAAAAGTTTATTAATTTATGGTTTAATTTAAATAATCTACAATTAGTAGTATTTGTTGGGGCTAGATTAGCGATTTGTGTTGATTTGAATGTATGAAAATGAAGGCTACTTTTCTCTGTTGTGGACTGAGGCAGAGGGTCCGTTATCGTCAGCAAAAATTACAAAAATAGTAAGTTTTCGTACAAAATTAAAAAATTTGAATCAAAGTTTGTATTTTTTTTTAAAAATTATTAAATTCACTAGCTTTTCATGGTCACTGAATGAACATATTTTTCTAGAGAAGGAATAAAAAAAGGTCATTGTTAGGATTTCATATGTATGGGTCAGTACTACTTTTTGTTGTTTGTTTGGATTACAGGGTCAACACTGGCAGAGACAGAGAAGCCGGTTTGACAACTGGGAATGGAGTGGCATTTTTGGCTTTCATCAAGTATATATCTGACTTAACTCATTCATGCATTTTGTGTCCTCTTCTGTTTGTTGATTAACTGATTCGGAACGTCAGAAATTATCCCAAGGTTCATGTACCAAATTAGTCAAGCTTACGTTATATGGTTGATTCTAAAACTTTGCTCATGGTAAAAATAGAGCCTTAGATTCTCTTTGGAATATACCTCATGGTAATAATTCAACCTCTAAGCTTACTTCTTTGTAAGTGTTTAGGCAGATTAAAGTAGGAATTCGGATTCTCAACAATAATATCCATAGTGTTTGTATAATCACGTTTGTTGTTAGGATTGAAAATATTGAGAAAATCAGGTGTCGAATATCGAAGGTTATTTAAATTTTGAAAATGCAGTAGTGAATAATACATGTTTTTGTAGCCTATCCACACATATCAAGTTGGAGCTTATACTGTAGAATTAGTTTCAATGTTTGTTAATTTAGTGTCCATGGATACTAATAATTATTCCAAACAATTGTCATGGACAATTTTTTAGACTTTATTTAAGTAAACTTCGTGTCAAATTTCATTTACATAACTCAACATAATACTATATTTTTTTTGTATGGAAGTACTTGCTAGGTAGTTAATTTTGACCACATCAACTATACATAACTAGTAGATTAGTTATAGATAATCATTTACCATTAAATTCGTATGTCAGTATATTTAAACTCCAATTTTTCTTCGAGAAAACCCTACATGAGATAGTTGTTGTAATAATGAACTTAAATATGTTACTGAAAAATTGAAAATAAAAATTGTTTAACTTATTATGGCTGGTTAATATCCAAAACAAATGTGTTGAGTTTGTAGATTCACTGTCACTTCGGCCCCTTTGAATGGAAGGAAATGAAAAGAAGAGAAAATACAAGAATAGAAACTATCATTTTTTTTTCATTTGTTTGAGAGTTTTAAGTTGAGAGAAACTAAAAGAGAAATGAAAAAATTTTTGAGAAATTGAGGAAATTTTCTCTCATAATGTGGAGAAAATTTGAATAAATTGATAATGTGACACTTAGAATTGTTACATTCCTTCAAACACCAAGAAATTTAAATTTGAAAATGAATATAAAAAATACGCATTTTAACAATCTTTTCCTTTTCTTTCTCTTCCACTACTCCCAAACAAGATAGAAAAAAATTTGTCATCCTTCCTCTCCTGTTTATTTACTCTTACGATAAGTTTGAGAGTTTATAATATAATCGAAAAGAATATTTACTTTTACAAAAGTTTAGGAGTTTATAATAGAAAGGAAAAGAAGGTAAGGGATGAAAAGAAAGGAAGAGGATCTTTCTTTTCCTTTCCTTTGCTTTGCTTTCTGCCCAATTTTGGAGGCAAAAAGTTTTTAAAGCAAGAATATGAAGAATTTTCTTTGGGCTGAAAATTTTTAAAGCAAGAATGAGAAGAATTTTCATCTCAATTCCTTTCTTTTCTTTTTCCTATCTCCCAAACAATGGCATCCTTCCTCACTCCTTTTTATTCTTTTCCACCCTAACTCCTCTCTTCAAACTAAAAACACACCCTTAATTTTTAGTCAAGCAATTTGAAGATGAATCTCCGTATGGTATTATTTTTTAAAAATTTTATTATGGACCCTATTTATGTGGGATGTACAAGTAAAATTAAAGTTCAGAAATCGATCTAAATTCTCAATCCAATTCTTTTGACAAACACTAGTAGTTATCCAAAAAAAATTAGACAGAAAATCTGAAGCGTTAAAAGAAGTCGTTTGTGGGCTGTCATTCGAATTATATCCGAAGATCCTACCGTTAAAATTAGTCCAATTAGTAAAGACCACAGGTTAAATCAAACTAAACTAGGACCAGATCTCCCCTACAGTTCACGTTTAAAGCACGCAAAAAAATAAGTGGCGGCCACGTTTAAAGCACGCCAAAAATAACCGGCGGCCTTGCGTATTCCCCAAACAAAGGTCGTTGGTCGTTTGGTATTTAGTATTAGATTAGTATTTGTAGCAGACAACCAGGAATAATAATAGGAATCAATCAACCTCCAACTCAAAAGCATTGCAATTTAGAATATCTGAATCTCCTCGACAAACTCTGCTGCTCTTTCTTGATGGATTCTTGAGTCGAATTTAACACTGCAGCAACAAGGTAACTAACCAATTTTCGCACCTTCTTTTCTTAATTCTTTCTGATTTTCTCGTTTCCTTAATTAGCATTCTTGGTTCTTGAAAAGAAAAGGAAAAAAGTTTTGAGCCTTTTGGTTATCCTATCTAAAAGGGTTCTGTTTAATTCACTCCAACTTGATCATCTCAAGGTTAGTCTTGATTGGTTTTATTTTCGTGTGAATTTTAGTGTATTTTGAGGATTATCTGTTTCTTTTATTGCAATATAGTCTCAATTTTATATTCGAGGCTGCATTGATCAACAGGGTAATAAATTATTAATGGGGAGTGATTTGAGGGGTTGGGTGTCAGATAAGTTAATATCAATTTTAGGATATTCACATCCTAGTGTAGTCCAATATGTGATTAGTTTATCGAAGAGAGCTTTCTCTGCTATGGAGATTGTGAATGCCCTTGTAGAAGAGGGATTTACGTTGAATAGTGAGACGTTGGCTTTTGCCCAAGAAATTTTCAATAGAGTTGAGCATAAGGCGCCCGGGACAAATCTTTATCAACCGCAAGAGAGGGAGGCAGTAATCTTTGCTAGGAAGCAGAAGAATTATGCACTTTTGGAAGTTGATGAGGATCAGAACCAGGTTGATGGAGAAATTGGTGTTGTTAATAAGGTACCCGTGGATATGGAATTGAGAAAGGAGAATGCCTCTAGAAAGAGGTTTAGAAAGAGGACAGAGATTCAAGAAGATGATGAGGTTATCAATTATGGGGCAGATGTAATGGCGGTACTCAGAAGCCGGATTTCTGAGAAGTCAGAAGAGGGAGAAAGAATTCGTGATCAGAAGGAGAGGGAGGATCTGGAGAAGCATTTAAAAGAACTAGATGCGGCAGGAACCAGAAAGTTGGTTGAATTGCAGAAGTCAATAAAAAAAGAGGGAGATGGGGCAGTTCAGAAGTTGAATGATTTTGGGAGAGATGATATTTTGATGCTAAGGAATGTTTCAAGGGAAGAGTACTTGAAGAAAAGAGAGCAAAAGAAGTTAGAAGAACTTGGAGATGATATTGAAGATGAGCAATTCTTGTTTGAGGGGGTGAAACTGACAGGAGCAGAAGATCGAGACTTTAGACATAAAAAGGAAATATATGAGCTTGTTAAGAAGAAGTCTGAGGTGACTGAGATCATAAAAGAGTACAAGATGCCCGAATCCTATGATCAGGAAGGGAAGATAAATCAGGAGAAGAGATTTGCTGCCGCTTTGAATCAGTATCGGGATGCAAATGATGAAAATAAAGCGAAGCCCTTTGCCGAGCAAGAATCATGGGAGGAAAATCAGATTGGGAAGGCAATTCTCAAGTTTGGTTCGAGAGATAAAAAACAAAAAGGTGATGAGTATGAATTTGTATTTGAAAACCAGATTGAATTCATAAAGGCAGCAGTGATGGATGTGAATGATATTCAAGAATCAATTGAGCCAACCGAAAAATCTATGGTCAAATCATTATTTGATAAAATTCAGGATGAGAGAAAAGCCCTGCCTATTTATTCGTATAGAGATAAATTGCTCCAGGCTATTAATGATCATCAGGTTCTTATTATTGTTGGGGAGACAGGTTCTGGGAAGACTACTCAGATACCTCAGTATCTCCACGAGGCAGGTTTTACAAAATGTGGAAAGATTGGGTGCACCCAGCCACGCCGAGTTGCAGCCATGAGTGTTGCTGCTCGAGTTTCTCTGGAAATGGGAATCAAAATAGGACATGAAGTTGGTTACTCCATTCGTTTTGAGGACTGTACTTCTGAGAAGACTGTTCTGAAGTACATGACCGATGGCAAATTATTGAGGGAGTTCCTTGGTGAACCTGATCTTGCAAGCTACAGTGTGTTGATGATCGATGAGGCTCATGAAAGAACACTATCAACTGATATTCTGTTTGGCTTGGTTAAGGATATTGCTCGATTTCGGCCTGATCTCAAATTACTTATCTCAAGTGCAACCATGGATGCTAAAAAATTTAGCGATTTTTTTGATTCTGCTCCAATTTTTGTAATACCTGGCAGGAGGTATCCAGTCGAAATCCATTTCACCAGAGTACCAGAGGCGGATTACTTGGATGCTGCTGTTGTCACTGCATTACAAATCCATCTGACACAAAATTACTTGGATGCGAGTCATTTTGAACAAAATTTGGTTCAGCATAAAAATTTTCAATACAGTATATGTATATATATATATATATATATATATATATATATATATATATATATATTTTTTTTTTTTTTTTTTTTTTTGGGGGTTGTTACATGAAAAAACTAATCTTCTAGTGTGCAAGATTAACGTGATAACCGCTATACCGCAGCATCCTTAACGGTTTTTGACAAATAATAATGTAGTGATTTATTTATGACATTCCAACAGATTCGAAACTGCGACCTTTGCTCGGAGGTTGGGCCTCATTTACAGTCTACAGAATATTCTGAAGACAACGGCTGTGGTTGGAGGCCGAAAGAATCTGGGGAAACAGGAACCCAGATACTTCCTCGCTATGAAAGAGTGCCGTGCCTTTGATATTGGGACGTTACATCTTCTCCTTTCAGTATCTCCGAGAATATTTATATAAATGATAAAAATTTTCATGGTAAGTTATATTAAGATGAGAAAATTGTAGTTTAATACCAAATGTTTGGGGCATCAATAATTTTAGTAGCTAAAGTTGGAGAAAGCAAATCTAGTACAAATATTTTAATTTTTCAGCACATCTAGTCTTATTAATTAATTTTGTCAAAATTTTACTGAAATCCAAACATGTGATAGTCATGTGTCCTTGACCAAAATTTCAAAAAAAATAAAAAAAAAAGAAAAAATTTTAATTGGCATAATTTGCAATTAAAAAACACACACGAATGCATTGTATAAGCAGGATTTTTTAGTTTTATCTGCTTATTTATCGTGTGCAAACTCAAATTATTATCTTTAATTACAAATTGTGTCATTAAATTTTTTTCTTTTTTATCTTTTTGAGAATTTGATCACCAAGACGTGATTATCACGTGATTGGATTTCGTTAAGATTTTGGCAAAATTGGCCAATATAACTAAATATGTTGAAAAAATCGAAATATTTGGTATTAGATTTATTTTCGTCCAAACTTTAGAAATTGAAACTACTAATATGGTGTTGCAAAAAAAAAAAAAAAAAAGGAAACTACCAACGCCCCAAATATTTGATACAAAAAATGCAATTTTCTCTATCAAGATCTTGAAGTTACTCAAAAAAAATTATTATTTTTTAATTTTTTTCAAGTGCCCTTGAGGCACTGCAACACTGTCCATGTATAGAAACTCAAGTGGCTAATTGATCCTCCCGACTAGTTTTTTACTTGTGACAAACAAAAAATCAGAAAATGGACAAGGAAAAAAAAAAAAGAATAGATGGGATAGCTGGGAGGGGTTGGAATCCCTTTCCTCTCAGTTCCCGTTATACCAAAAACTAAAAATTAGAATAGGCACAAGAAATAAATATGAAGAAGATAGTTTGAAAGATCATTCGACCAAACAATTTGACAAATGACATCTTTCTATTGGATATAGTTTAGTAATGAACGCACATTGAATGTTTGGGGTTAAATTATATTCAACATTGTCCTAGATACATGACAATTTGTTGATTTGAGGTGTTTGAACATTATAAACAAAAAGTATTAGACATTCAGAGGGATAGTTTTTAGTTGTATTCCTTTGTTCTACTTTTATCAAATCCAAAATTCTTTAGTTGTATCTGTTGTTCTACTTTTGTCAAATAAAAAATTCTCTAAACATTCTTGGAGAATTTATTTAGATTGTTGTAAAGAAATTATATTTTTAGCTTTGTAATTTCTAGAAGAAATTATCCAAAACTTGACAGCAACACAGTAGAGACAAATTTTCTTAAGGAAAGTGAATTTATTCATGTCAAAGCCATCCTTAATGTTCTGTAGTTATAGTTATTTGCTAGTTTTTCCCAACCTTTCTATGTTTGAGTTGCTCCAAAATAGATGCCCACCTATCTTCTCTCTCTTTTACGGATACAAGACAAACTAATCTATCTAGGGACTTGATGACCACCTCTTCAAATATCAGCACATGAAAACACTAGAATTTTAAATATGCAAGCCCAACAAAAGGGGAAAAAAAACCTAGTGTACAATGTCATCCAATGTAACTATGTATAAAAACATGGGATGGTTCTTGGAAATTTCCTTGCTTTTTCAAAAAACATATTCATAATTTCTGTTGCCAAGTAGTTTGCCTTAATTGTCGCAGTAAAAAAATGATTATGATAGTTATCAACGAATATTACCAATTTCTTGAGTAAACTTTTACGGCCAAGACACCTAGCTTTCCATCACCGGGCCATTTTTCTTTTTTGTATGGTATAGAACATGGCAGACAACTTTTTAGATATATTTATTAAGTCACTGTACTTCTCTGCCAAACTAAGGATGTGAAGAATACAAATTCCGCTGGTCAAAACAGCAAAAGAAACATCATCTTCCACTCATCTAGTGCAAGAACCTCAAACAACTTTGTAGATCTCTTACAATTTGCAAGTGTCACAGATCTATTTTCAGTTTAGTAAGAAAGTGTGATTACAAGCTAGCTGTTCAGTCTCTAACTGGTTTTAAAATGGTGCTGACTTTGAAGAGGTGCCTGCAGTTATCCCTAAAAGTTGTGAATGCAGCTATAGGACTTTTGGGTATTGCCATGATTCTCTATGGTGTTTGGATGCTTAGAGTTTGGCAGCATGACACCGAGAACTCATCATCTGATGATCATGATTCGACTTTGCCATGGTAAGTTTACTCTTGGAAGTTATGTTACAAAATGTCGATTTGAGCCTAAAACCTTTAACTCTTCGAGTCCAACTCCATCTTTCTTTCCACTCATTTCCACGATCAGTATAATATTGCAACAATCTTTCTGTTATAAATCTCATCGCAAAGTTCCTTGTTGTTTGCCTTAGGGTTTTCTTATTATGCAAAAGTTACACGTTGTTCACCTTAGGGTTACCTAACCACTAGCTCTTATTCACATGTTCAAATAAAAGGAGCCCTTTTGTTTATGAGGTAGGCAATACTTGTTGAGCAATTTAAGTTGGTTTATCTTTCTGGAAATCTTATGATTGCAAACTTCCTTCTTGTTTACCTATGGGTAACCTCACCTACAAGATCTTCTTTTCAATATTGGCCGAAAAGTTTCCTTAGTGTTTATGGGGTAGGCAATATTTGTCCAGCGATTTGAGTTGAATAATCTCTTTGTATATGTTATATTTGTCATCATATTTGTATTTCCTTGTTGGTTAAAGATTTGCACAGAACTATAAAACGCTTTGAAAAGTAACTTGCTTTAACCTTAGGGTTACCTTAACTAGTACATGAACTTATCTTCACGATAATTGGCTGAAAATTTTAACTTTTGTGCAGCAGTTTGAGTTGAATAATATCTTTCCAAATCATTAAATTAGTTGCTCGCACACTTGCTCTGATAAGGTAATTCCATGGTTTTCATGCAGGTTCATTCATGCTTTTCTTGGCCTTGGTGTTGGTTTATGTGCAATCACATTCCTTGGGAATGTTGCAGCTGATACTGCAAACACCCGTTTCCTTGTTTGTGTATCCTTATCAAAAGTATGCTTCAATTTAGTTGAAAATTTGAGAGGCATGATTTGAATTTTGCTAACCTTAATGACAAGATAGTATTCTGTCATCATATTCTTGCTTATCGTGTTGAACTCAGCAATGATAGCTGATGTTTTGCTTAACTCAGAATGGGAAAAGGTAGGCATCAAACCCTAAATTTTGTAGATTAACTTGGTACATGATGCTTTGGATTTCATCACCTACTGCCATTATATTATATATAGGATCTACCGGATGATCCATCCGGAAGGTTTGACGATTTCAAGGACTTTATGCATTCAAATATCCATACCTGTCAGTGGGTTGCCCTGTTGATCTTTCTTGCTCAGGTATCTTGTTTTAAATTCTCTATTTATCAAAACTCAAGCAAGTACGCTTTGCAAGCCTTATTTTCATATAAATGCAGCTTTATTTTGAGTCAGTAATGTGGATCATATGTTAACTAGCTTAAATTAAAAAACTAGAAGAGGAGCAGGATAGCCTTAATGAGTCAACATCTTTGCACCAATCATCACTATTTTCTCACTGAAATCACTTACAACACTGAACACAATCTTGAGTTGTCCCTCCTTGCATTGTTTAGGGTTGCTCCATTTTATTAGCCACAGTTATTAGAACTCTGGAAACAGATGAGAGAGACAGCAATGATAGTGATGATGAAGAGCATGATGAACCCAGGACTCCACTTCTGAACCAACCTGCTGCTCAAGATCCAACAGATGATGTTGATGGACCATATATGTTTAGGAACGATGAGGAATGGAAGGTAATAAATTCAAAATGAACTGGAAATTTATTTGTTTTTCCTTACAACTAATTTTGATTGGACATACCTGATCATCATTATTGCCATTAATGTCATGATCATTAGGTTACCAAGTGAATGGAGCTTCACTTTGGGTTGGAGATAACAAGGACTGGGTTTGCCAAACTGAAGATGCTGTAGAAATCATTCTATTGCCACTTGCCATCAGAATAAGCTTAATCAATGGCACTGTACTGATTTGTAGTTTGTATAAGACTGGGGCTAAGACAACTGAACAACTTTTCTATTAAAATTGAGAAGCTATTAATCTGTGTATTCTATAAGTCTAGCAAAATGTGTGTCTGTATATGTTCTCTTAATTAATGTACATTATGATTTCTTGCACAAATTGTGCTTTTACCGTCTGAACGAAAGATTCTGTGCAAAAGCTTAAATTTGGTTTTCCCTTAATGAAAATGGGCACACGTTACAAAATCACATTACAAAGTCTGAATTCACTAAATTTTGCTTAGTTTAGTCGGAATCTTAGCTAAACTATTGAAATGCCTACTCAACTTTCGAATCGATTTTCTTATCCTTCTTTTGAAGTTTACTGTCTTTTTGAACCGAAACACAATCTCCAGACTCCACATTCTGTGGCCCAGCCTTGTGCCCAAGAAATTTCCTCGCACTGGGATAGGAACCTTCCAAGGCAGAAACAATGCGTAGTACAAGCAGAAGGCAACAAAATTGGGGCCATCACCATTTACCGGGCTCCCTCGTAATTGTCAAAAGATCGGGTAAATTGCTGTTACAATATTACTAGAGTTGATTGCAATCTGAATTCTTCTTGAGGACTACAAAATGTTGGGTCTATTTCTCGCAGGTCTAGTTTTTAAGGCTTCTTACAGGTGTCCAATTTTCCGTTTTCCTATTTAGCACAAGTTTCTTGCAAAACTTCCTCTGCTTATAAAAAAAGCCCATAAATTTCTAACCAAGAAACTACAAACATCTGGGCCAGGCGAAGTTCTACACATCCAGTCAATATACTGTATGGATGGTTACGAGACAGACATCGATCCATGCATTGTATACTGGATGAGTACTTAATGTAGAATGAACTTTGATTGTTGCAATTTAAGTCTGAAGAGTTCAACATCCACCTGTTGCAACTCTATGAGACAACAACTTTTCTACCCCTTTTTGCGACTACATACCCTCAGAATTTAGACAACTTAAACAATAGTGTTATCATGTTGAGCATCATCTTGAAAATCATTTTTCTGAACATGCTCTACATCTTGGTGACCATTGCACCATCAAGCATCTTCAAGGTGTAATTTACCTCAAACCTGAAAAACTTGATCTAGGAATAAATTGCAGAAACGATAAATATAAATCAACAGGATTTCTTTTCAAAACCAAAAGAATACATAAATCAATAAATAACAGGATGTCTTGGAAAATAAATTCTTAAGTAGAAACCAAAAATACAACCTCATAAATAAATTTCTCCCACACAAGCTTAAACCTCATAATTGAAGAACCAATTCCACACAAGCTTAAACCTCAAGATTGAAGAACCAAAAACCATCACGAGCTTATGCATCGGAGCAAAGGTATTAAAACCTTTCCTGGGAAAAAGGGAAACAGTATATAGTACTACAGCAGATTGATCTCTATATTAGTATTACAGGTTTATCAAACTAAAACTGTTTACTTCCATGCTCTAATATTGTAACTCAAAAAAGAAGGCAGCAGGAGACTTGAGTTTTTTTTTTTTTTTTTTCCTTCTTTTTCTGGGACAGGGCACCACCCCGGAGGAGGGAGGGTGTTGGGGTAATAGCTATCAGTATTACAAAATCTTGTCTGTTTACCATACATAAATAAATTAATGACTCATTCCGGGAATGTAAATCCGCAAAATATGGTACTGGTTCAACAAATAAAAAGATACCAGCAGTGCAACTCAAAAGGCTAGAAGGCCCCTATCATATAAAAACCTGAATTAAAAAGGAAATTGGAAAAGAAAAGGCAACAGTAGTGAGAAATCCTATTCAGATTTTTTTGCCGTTGCCGTTGACAGCTTTCTCTTCATCCTGCTAAAGGGGCCAATGGTGCAATCCATTACATACATGTAAATTACTTGGCTCCAAGATCCATATGACTTTAAAGTATCATAATATTCGGGTGCAATCTCCTTCACCTTGTGAAGCCTGCTTCCAGGAATCCTAGGAAAATCATGATGCTCATTGTGGTACCCTACACTCCAAGTCATTAGATTCAAGGGACCATAATAAGAATATGTCTCTTGGTCTGATTTAAAGACATAATGTTCTGAAATAAAGTGACCAGCCATCGGATGCATTCCACCACCAACAAATGTTGACAGGATCATATAAGCAAACGATTTCCAGCCCCAGAAATAAACCATAGCACCATCAAGTGCCAGCTGAATAATCAAATTGATAAACTCCCATATACCAGGCGGTTTTGGTTTCAGGAAAAGAGGCCGGAGAGCATAAAAAAAGAGTTGCAAGATGACCCATATCGATTTTGTTAAAACGTTTGTCACAATATGGCCTTCAGCAAGGCTTGGGATGTCCATATCAACTCCGTCTACTCCTTGAAAATGATGGTGCTCAAGGTGATACTTTTGGAAGGTGACAGACATAGGTACACCAATGGGGAGGTTAGCAAAAATACCAAGCCAGCGGTTGTAGACGGGAGTTGAGAAGGCAAGATTGTGACTCAGTTCATGAATGGCCAAGAAGAGATTATGGTTGAGAAATGAGCCAAAAAAGTAAGCCACCGTCAATATTTTCAGCCAAGCTGCTTCATGTAGGTATGTTGCAGTCCACAGCTGAAGCAAAACAACCATAGAGATCTGCAACAGACATGTTCAAAGCATCAGCATCAGCCACATGAGAAGCAAATGAAGTAAGGCTAGATGCAATAAGTAGAGCTACAGAAACTTCATAGTCAAGTTAACCAGTTAAACTTTTCTGCCTGTCAAACTAAAAGTTTAAATTTCAATTTAAACCAAAAGAAAAATGAAAAAAAATTTCCAATAGTTTATTTGCTTTAGATATTTTAATTGTCAGTTACTTAGAGTATTAAATGGGTAACTCTTGATACCCTGTGCTGCTAACTCAATATTTATCTCCACCTGCTGAAGAAATTAAAGAAGATACTGAGACAACATCAAGACTTTTTCCATACCTCCAACATATGTTTATATAATGCATCATCCGGTCATTAGAAAATTTAAGAAAATGACCTTTTTTATATAAAAATTTTGACAAAATGTCAGCATCCTCTTGGGTTAAATGGACATCTTCCATAGTAGCTCATTGTGTGGAAATATACACTTAATCCACTTATAATTTCCAAAAATCAAGAAGCAAAAGTAATTTATCACTCATCAAAAGCAGATATTCCATTCTTAAAGGCAGAGTTGCAAGTAAAACACCATTATGGAGGCAGCATAAGGTTACACAGGACGACTAGATGTCTTAACAAACAAAGGCTAAGACTTAAGAATCTTAAACAGAACAACTGAGTAAAAAAACTACAATTACACCGTTGCTAGGCATCATTTTAAAGCTCCAAGTTATTGGGGGAGTACGCATTGCTCCATGCGAGATTATAGCTATATGCCTAGTCCTTAGAGTGAGTGATGATCTAGTTTTATTTACATCAGAAAAATGGCATCCTTTTTGGCCATTACAGAAACAATCATTCGTCATGTGCATTGCCAATTCTCCGGTCCATATTTCAGAATCATGAATTTTCCAGTGCCAGATATGCCAACCAGCATAATTATTACATAAATTTCAATCATAAAGTCCCTCAATCATTAAAAGAGCTAAAATCCTTCTAGATCCTATGAAAGAGTTCAAATCCAAAGAAAATGTTTTTTGAAAACAACAGAAAAAAGAAAAACCAATTAGCGAGCAATAAAATGCATCTTTGCCATCAATGCAATGTCTGCTAGATCAAAATAGCAAACATCAAAACCATATAACAAAATATAATGCCAGCCAAAAAGCATAAATCTTTTGCACATAAATAACATGTTACAACATCAAACCCCCCCCCCCCCCCCCCAAAAAAAAAAAACAAGGCTACTAGATGTCAAATCAAATCAATACTGCATAAACATAACATAGAAAAAAATAAAAAAGATAGCTCAAACCAAGAATGACAGAAAGACTGGATTTTTATCAACCTACATTTAAAAAAAAAAAAAAACTGGACTTTTATGCACCTATATTACAAAATAGCAAGAACCCGTTAATCAAATTCATAATATTAATCAATCTACATAAAACTCAAATGTAATTATTTTATTATACCTTGAGAAAAGCAAAGGGGTCAGGGCCAAAGAGTTGTTTGATTTGAGGATATTGGGAGAGGATCTGTCTTCTGCGAGAGGCATGGGGCTCATCTGTATATGACCAGAAAAAATCTGTAGCCATAATTCCCTCCTCTTGTTTATCATCATCTTCTACGAACACCATTGTCTTTCTCTCTCTCTCTCCCTCTCTCACTCTAAGGACCTCCCCTTTCTTTTCTATGGCGACAGAGTCGAGAAGAGACCTTCTTGTTTTCTTGCCCCTCGTCTTAGCGCCTCTATTATGTTATGCTTAGCCTGCTAAAAAGTTTATTAATTTATGGTTTAATTTAAATAATCTACAATTAGTAGTATTTGTTGGGGCTAGATTAGCGATTTGTGTTGATTTGAATGTATGAAAATGAAGGCTACTTTTCTCTGTTGTGGACTGAGGCAGAGGGTCCGTTATCGTCAGCAAAAATTACAAAAATAGTAAGTTTTCGTACAAAATTAAAAAATTTGAATCAAAGTTTGTATTTTTTTTTAAAAATTATTAAATTCACTAGCTTTTCATGGTCACTGAATGAACATATTTTTCTAGAGAAGGAATAAAAAAAGGTCATTGTTAGGATTTCATATGTATGGGTCAGTACTACTTTTTGTTGTTTGTTTGGATTACAGGGTCAACACTGGCAGAGACAGAGAAGCCGGTTTGACAACTGGGAATGGAGTGGCATTTTTGGCTTTCATCAAGTATATATCTGACTTAACTCATTCATGCATTTTGTGTCCTCTTCTGTTTGTTGATTAACTGATTCGGAACGTCAGAAATTATCCCAAGGTTCATGTACCAAATTAGTCAAGCTTACGTTATATGGTTGATTCTAAAACTTTGCTCATGGTAAAAATAGAGCCTTAGATTCTCTTTGGAATATACCTCATGGTAATAATTCAACCTCTAAGCTTACTTCTTTGTAAGTGTTTAGGCAGATTAAAGTAGGAATTCGGATTCTCAACAATAATATCCATAGTGTTTGTATAATCACGTTTGTTGTTAGGATTGAAAATATTGAGAAAATCAGGTGTCGAATATCGAAGGTTATTTAAATTTTGAAAATGCAGTAGTGAATAATACATGTTTTTGTAGCCTATCCACACATATCAAGTTGGAGCTTATACTGTAGAATTAGTTTCAATGTTTGTTAATTTAGTGTCCATGGATACTAATAATTATTCCAAACAATTGTCATGGACAATTTTTTAGACTTTATTTAAGTAAACTTCATGTCAAATTTCATTTACATAACTCAACATAATACTATATTTTTTTTGTATGGAAGTACTTGCTAGGTAGTTAATTTTGACCACATCAACTATACATAACTAGTAGATTAGTTATAGATAATCATTTACCATTAAATTCGTATGTCAGTATATTTAAACTCCAATTTTTCTTCGAGAAAACCCTACATGAGATAGTTGTTGTAATAATGAACTTAAATATGTTACTGAAAAATTGAAAATAAAAATTGTTTAACTTATTATGGCTGGTTAATATCCAAAACAAATGTGTTGAGTTTGTAGATTCACTGTCACTTCGGCCCCTTTGAATGGAAGGAAATGAAAAGAAGAGAAAATACAAGAATAGAAACTATCATTTTTTTTTCATTTGTTTGAGAGTTTTAAGTTGAGAGAAACTAAAAGAGAAATGAAAAAATTTTTGAGAAATTGAGGAAATTTTCTCTCATAATGTGGAGAAAATTTGAATAAATTGATAATGTGACACTTAGAATTGTTACATTCCTTCAAACACCAAGAAATTTAAATTTGAAAATGAATATAAAAAATACGCATTTTAACAATCTTTTCCTTTTCTTTCTCTTCCACTACTCCCAAACAAGATAGAAAAAAATTTGTCATCCTTCCTCTCCTGTTTATTTACTCTTACGATAAGTTTGAGAGTTTATAATATAATCGAAAAGAATATTTACTTTTACAAAAGTTTAGGAGTTTATAATAGAAAGGAAAAGAAGGTAAGGGATGAAAAGAAAGGAAGAGGATCTTTCTTTTCCTTTCCTTTGCTTTGCTTTCTGCCCAATTTTGGAGGCAAAAAGTTTTTAAAGCAAGAATATGAAGAATTTTCTTTGGGCTGAAAATTTTTAAAGCAAGAATGAGAAGAATTTTCATCTCAATTCCTTTCTTTTCTTTTTCCTATCTCCCAAACAATGGCATCCTTCCTCACTCCTTTTTATTCTTTTCCACCCTAACTCCTCTCTTCAAACTAAAAACACACCCTTAATTTTTAGTCAAGCAATTTGAAGATGAATCTCCGTATGGTATTATTTTTTAAAAATTTTATTATGGACCCTATTTATGTGGGATGTACAAGTAAAATTAAAGTTCAGAAATCGATCTAAATTCTCAATCCAATTCTTTTGACAAACACTAGTAGTTATCCAAAAAAAATTAGACAGAAAATCTGAAGCGTTAAAAGAAGTCGTTTGTGGGCTGTCATTCGAATTATATCCGAAGATCCTACCGTTAAAATTAGTCCAATTAGTAAAGACCACAGGTTAAATCAAACTAAACTAGGACCAGATCTCCCCTACAGTTCACGTTTAAAGCACGCAAAAAAATAAGTGGCGGCCACGTTTAAAGCACGCCAAAAATAACCGGCGGCCTTGCGTATTCCCCAAACAAAGGTCGTTGGTCGTTTGGTATTTAGTATTAGATTAGTATTTGTAGCAGACAACCAGGAATAATAATAGGAATCAATCAACCTCCAACTCAAAAGCATTGCAATTTAGAATATCTGAATCTCCTCGACAAACTCTGCTGCTCTTTCTTGATGGATTCTTGAGTCGAATTTAACACTGCAGCAACAAGGTAACTAACCAATTTTCGCACCTTCTTTTCTTAATTCTTTCTGATTTTCTCGTTTCCTTAATTAGCATTCTTGGTTCTTGAAAAGAAAAGGAAAAAAGTTTTGAGCCTTTTGGTTATCCTATCTAAAAGGGTTCTGTTTAATTCACTCCAACTTGATCATCTCAAGGTTAGTCTTGATTGGTTTTATTTTCGTGTGAATTTTAGTGTATTTTGAGGATTATCTGTTTCTTTTATTGCAATATAGTCTCAATTTTATATTCGAGGCTGCATTGATCAACAGGGTAATAAATTATTAATGGGGAGTGATTTGAGGGGTTGGGTGTCAGATAAGTTAATATCAATTTTAGGATATTCACATCCTAGTGTAGTCCAATATGTGATTAGTTTATCGAAGAGAGCTTTCTCTGCTATGGAGATTGTGAATGCCCTTGTAGAAGAGGGATTTACGTTGAATAGTGAGACGTTGGCTTTTGCCCAAGAAATTTTCAATAGAGTTGAGCATAAGGCGCCCGGGACAAATCTTTATCAACCGCAAGAGAGGGAGGCAGTAATCTTTGCTAGGAAGCAGAAGAATTATGCACTTTTGGAAGTTGATGAGGATCAGAACCAGGTTGATGGAGAAATTGGTGTTGTTAATAAGGTACCCGTGGATATGGAATTGAGAAAGGAGAATGCCTCTAGAAAGAGGTTTAGAAAGAGGACAGAGATTCAAGAAGATGATGAGGTTATCAATTATGGGGCAGATGTAATGGCGGTACTCAGAAGCCGGATTTCTGAGAAGTCAGAAGAGGGAGAAAGAATTCGTGATCAGAAGGAGAGGGAGGATCTGGAGAAGCATTTAAAAGAACTAGATGCGGCAGGAACCAGAAAGTTGGTTGAATTGCAGAAGTCAATAAAAAAAGAGGGAGATGGGGCAGTTCAGAAGTTGAATGATTTTGGGAGAGATGATATTTTGATGCTAAGGAATGTTTCAAGGGAAGAGTACTTGAAGAAAAGAGAGCAAAAGAAGTTAGAAGAACTTGGAGATGATATTGAAGATGAGCAATTCTTGTTTGAGGGGGTGAAACTGACAGGAGCAGAAGATCGAGACTTTAGACATAAAAAGGAAATATATGAGCTTGTTAAGAAGAAGTCTGAGGTGACTGAGATCATAAAAGAGTACAAGATGCCCGAATCCTATGATCAGGAAGGGAAGATAAATCAGGAGAAGAGATTTGCTGCCGCTTTGAATCAGTATCGGGATGCAAATGATGAAAATAAAGCGAAGCCCTTTGCCGAGCAAGAATCATGGGAGGAAAATCAGATTGGGAAGGCAATTCTCAAGTTTGGTTCGAGAGATAAAAAACAAAAAGGTGATGAGTATGAATTTGTATTTGAAAACCAGATTGAATTCATAAAGGCAGCAGTGATGGATGTGAATGATATTCAAGAATCAATTGAGCCAACCGAAAAATCTATGGTCAAATCATTATTTGATAAAATTCAGGATGAGAGAAAAGCCCTGCCTATTTATTCGTATAGAGATAAATTGCTCCAGGCTATTAATGATCATCAGGTTCTTATTATTGTTGGGGAGACAGGTTCTGGGAAGACTACTCAGATACCTCAGTATCTCCACGAGGCAGGTTTTACAAAATGTGGAAAGATTGGGTGCACCCAGCCACGCCGAGTTGCAGCCATGAGTGTTGCTGCTCGAGTTTCTCTGGAAATGGGAATCAAAATAGGACATGAAGTTGGTTACTCCATTCGTTTTGAGGACTGTACTTCTGAGAAGACTGTTCTGAAGTACATGACCGATGGCAAATTATTGAGGGAGTTCCTTGGTGAACCTGATCTTGCAAGCTACAGTGTGTTGATGATCGATGAGGCTCATGAAAGAACACTATCAACTGATATTCTGTTTGGCTTGGTTAAGGATATTGCTCGATTTCGGCCTGATCTCAAATTACTTATCTCAAGTGCAACCATGGATGCTAAAAAATTTAGCGATTTTTTTGATTCTGCTCCAATTTTTGTAATACCTGGCAGGAGGTATCCAGTCGAAATCCATTTCACCAGAGTACCAGAGGCGGATTACTTGGATGCTGCTGTTGTCACTGCATTACAAATCCATCTGACACAAATACCCGGGGATGGTGATATATTGATTTTCTTAACCGGGCAGGAAGAAATTGAAAATGTTGAGGACATTCTGAAATATAGGCTAAGAGGTTTTGGAACAAAAATTGCAGAACTGATAATATGCCCAATTTATGCAAACTTGCCTACAGAATTGCAGGCAAAAATATTTGAACCCTCTCCTCAAGGGGCACGCAAGGTTGTCCTGGCGACGAATATTGCTGAGACTTCGTTGACAATTGATCGGATAAAGTATGTCATTGATCCGGGATTTTGTAAAATGAAGTCCTACAACCCCCGGACTGGGATGGAATCATTACTGGTTACTCCTATCTCAAAAGCATCAGCAGATCAACGGGCAGGTCGATCTGGACGAACAGGTCCAGGAAAGTGCTTCAGGTTGTACACTGCAGAAAGTTACTACAATGACTTGGAAGATAATACTGTCCCTGAGATAAAAAGGAATAACTTATCGCATGTTGTGCTAACTCTCAAGAGCCTTGGCATTCATAACGTGTTGAACTTTGATTTTATGGACCCACCACCAGCGGAAGCCTTGCTGAAAGCCGTGGAACTTCTTTATGCACTAGGAGCACTAAATAAGAATGGTGAGCTAACAACGACTGGAAGAAGAATGGCAGAATTCCCACTTGATCCCATGCTGTCCAAGATGATCATTGCTTCTGAAAAGTACAAATGTAGTGAAGAAATCATATCCATTGCTGCGATGCTTTCTGTGGGAAGTTCAATCTTCTATAGTCCAAAGAATAAAAAGGTTCTTGCAGACAATGCAAGGATGAATTTCCATATGGGAAATGTTGGAGACCACATTACGTTACTTAATGTTTACAACTCTTGGAAGGAGACAGACTATTCAAGTCAATGGTGCTACGAGAATTTCATCCAGGTCAGAAGCATGAAGCGGGCAAGAAATATAAGAGACCAGTTGAAGGGTTTACTGGAAAGAGTTGAAGTTGGATTGACGTCGAACCTCAATGATACTGAAGCTATTAGGAAGGCCATCACTGCTGGATTTTTTCCTAATTCAGCACAATTGCAAAAGAATGGACACTACCGAACTGTCAAACTGCCCCAGACAGTATATATTCACCCTAGTTCAGGTTTATTGCATGTGCGTCCTACTTGGGTAGTTTACCATGAGCTGGTCTTGACAAGCAAAGAGTACATGAGACAAGTAACTGAACTAAAGCCAGAGTGGCTGGTAGAAATAGCTCCTCACTATTTTCAGTTGAAAGATGTTGCAGATCCTGATTCGAAGAAACCGCCATGTGAAGGAATTCATGCATCCTAGTACTGAATATTGACACTCTTGTTGAATTAAAATATGGCTTGTCTACACTATTCAATGTTTTGAATTTTATGTATTCTGACTTGCAAAACTAGAATCTCAAATCATTTTAATCTTGTAAGGAATTTACTTTGCTTTTTTGAAAGAACTATGCAGTGCTAATTGGAGAACTTTCCTCTGCCATATGAAGCGGAGAAGATATCTTACAACGCCATTCTTTTGAAGAAGGTACTTAATTTCTTTCTTGTATTGATGCGGAGATAAAATGTGAAAAAATTCCATTTCTTTTGGTTTGCCTAAATTGCATTATTTGTTTTCATACTGCAAGTTGATGGAACTGTCATACCATGTCCTGTATTACTTTGTCCCTGTGTTTCCATTTAAGGTTCTGGAACTCTCATCAATTTCACCTTTTCATGTCTGGATTAAGAAGAAAAATAGATTGATTTAATTCCTTATTCTTCTTCATGCTGGTATTACACTGCATGAATCCCAAAATTATTGATAATATTAATTAAGAAGTAGACAGAGCTTACCAATTTTATTAATGTAGCATTTATAGAATGCATGGACAAGCAAATGGTGAGATGCAATGAGAAAGATGAGACTAATAACATATCAGGCTGGATGCAGAAGTCAGTGATCCTGGTCCTCTTGTCCTAATTGCAGTAGGTTAATAATGTTGGTATATTTATTTCAAGAACAATATAAGTGTCAAAGACATTGTGATATTCAGTGCGACAGACACCTAATGTAATATGTTACTTTTGGATTAATACTAATCTAACCTAATTTCAAAAGAGTCCTATATTATTACAACTTACTAAAAAAACATTTTTCTAAACTAATACTAATTTAATTTCATTTAAAACAATCCCATATTATCCTAACTTACTAAAAAAATCTTAAATTATTTTTAATAAATAAAAAATTAATCATAATTTTCCTTAACAAAAAGGAAGCCATAATTAATTAAAACCCTAAATTCTAAAAACATAAACCCTACACTCTGAATCTTGAACCCTAAATCCTAAATCCTAATTTAAAAGTAAATATAAAATCTAGCAATGAAGTCAGCAAAAGTTTTTTTTCCTAGGGTCTATGTTGCAATAATTAAATAAAAGTGATACTTACGTAAGAAACAAGTATTTCAGGTTACATGTAGAATAAGAATTAGACTTTGTAATTGATGATGACTCTTGAATGGTCAAGATTTGTCTATAACTAAAAATTTAGTTACAGTCTTTGACAGTGTTTTTTTTTTTAATTCAAATTTTAATAGGTTAATAATGTTGGTATATTTTTTCAAATTTTAATAAGGTTTTTGTTTCAATTAGAAGTGTGTTCAAATATATGATTTTCTTGCCGTGAGGCAGATCACATTTGTCTTGCTCACAACATGGCCACCATGCTCTATGACACTAGGCGCCCCGAAAATGGCAACCAGAGCCTGCATCATAAGTTCGTAGTAATTTAATCAAATTCAGCACATAAAGATCAGGTATTCTGAAATTACTTCGATCTTCCTAAACCCTTTCTCGTTTGTTCTTTTGCGTAATTATGTTTTCTGTCTAAACAATCCTAGATAAAACAGTAATTCGTAAAGGAGATGGAAACTTTTCGGTCATACTCTGAATTCATTTGCATTTCAATTCCAGCAGGTTTTTTCTCAGCAAGTTCCAATAGATGAACATGCGTTTATATGTTTTTGCGGGCGGTTATACATATTTCTTTTATCTGAATGATACGACAGTTGGACTTCCACCAGGAGGGACCAGTTAAGTTGGACGTGACAGATTCTTTTGTTTCAGAGAAACGGCCGAGCCACTCCAAGCATTTGATCCTTGTCTTTCAAAACTTGCCAAGCACTGAAAGATGGGATAGCAAATTCCTTGAGCAGCTAGTATTTTCTTAAAAAGGGCAGCTTGTGGTTTAGTTTGGCACTCAATGGTACAGTAACAGTGAATTTTATAGGATTTTAGACTGGAGAAATGAAAACCCATGCTACTAATACTTGTCTTTCATCTGAACCAGGTTATATAGACTATAGCAATTGTTCCATGCCATGTGTGGAGATTGGATGACACTGGGCAAAACTTGGAATAGAGTTGTCAAACATTGAAATACTTCACTCAAATTGTATAATACATTTGCCTCGCAATATCTAAAAACCACGAGATTCATAGTTGTTTGCAGGATGGAAGAATTTAAATGAGTTCCGTTTTAAAACTTTGAACGTAACCCAGTTGATTGCTTTAATTGCTTATTACGGGTGTATACTGTCCTTCTAATTAGCAGAAAATGATGATTTTGGGGGCTGATGTGTTTTCTTCATCCCGGAGAAAAAGCAAGAAATCATAACTGATGCATGATTCTCTAATTTAACCAGAGGCGAATCTTTTATTGGTTGAAATAGCAAGAGCCATGCATGATACCAATCATGAAGCTTTCCTGGCAACCTTCTCTGCCCATCTCTCTCTCACAATTGCAGTATTAATCCCTTTTGTTCTGCGTTTAGTATTTCCAAGCATTTATCTTCTGTCTACCATGAGCTGACATTTACAAGACTAATATCCTGAGCGCTAACCAAAGAAATGAAGTTGCAGCTTTGCACAATTGCACCCATTTTAGGACCACACACACTGATATCATCAATTACCATCTACTGAGATACAAATGTCCTGTTCCGCTCAGAAAACAGCCAAATGCCACTGATATCATCAATTACCATCTACTGAGATACAAACGTCCTGTTCCGCTCAGAAAACAGCCAAATGCCAATTATCAGACTCGCTATGGGATTTTGTTTCATTTGAGTCATAATTCTACTACTACAAATACTCACCAGAATATAATGAGTCGTAATTCTAATACTCTCATACTCCAAATATTCACCAGGATGAGGGTATGAAGAGACAGAAGAGCCAAATACTCCAAGAATAAGAACGGTTAGTCCACTAACAATAGCTGCTCTGCTTGTGAACCTAATGCATCAGATTTCTTCCAATTTCAAGTGTTTATTTCCAGAGCAAACAGACAATTTTCCAGGTCTTTCAAAAACTATACCATCTCAAATTGTTAGTTATTGAGCCGGGGTTAAAATTGTCAGGCCCCAAACAATTATCCATTAGTGGTTTAGGTCAAGCCACATTAGCTGTGCTTGGATTTGAACCACACGTTTTAAACTATAAATTTTCAAATTGTAAAGTTAAATCAGTTCACAGCTGATGTGGCTCAATCTGGACAGCTAATCTTGAATTGTTTGGGGCCCAACAATTGTTCCAGCCCCAATTTCCCTCATTAGAATGTCACGCAATCCTTGCACATTCTGTCTCAATACCCACCAAAAGCAGACCTATAAATGTATCCACATACCAGACCCCAAAAATAAATAAATAAATAAATAAAGAGCTCAAATAGTCAAATGCTCACCTCATACCCACCAAGGGGCCACATTGTTAAGAATATCACATAAGAAAACCATCAATATGAAATATTATAGGGGCACCCCCAATCCAACAATGTAAAGATTATTAGGACAAGCTAAAAGACTGTTCAACAACATCTGTAAGCTGTACACAATATATACAATTTGCTACATACATTTCATAAGCCTTTCTAGCTACTCTTAACTTAATTTTGCCCACTGCCTACAATAATTCGGGTGGGGTTTGCCAATTCAAAGGTGGAAAGAAACCACTGCATTCCTAATCTTGTTGAAGGAATTATTTTAGGGTCTAGAAGAACCCAGACACAAGAGTACACCTCTGGAAACCACTGAAAATCAGTACCAATGTGCCTACCTTAAGTGATTATCATAAGTGTCAAAAAGATTGTCGGGAACAATAAGAGGCAACTTATCTATGTACATAAAGAGCCTTCTCAGATTCTCTCGCGTCACTGTGGCCATGTCTACAACATCCTTGCTCTCCATAAGCACCCAGAGGTCGCCCGAATTTACTCTCTTTAGGCTATCACGGCAGAAGGGGCATGACTGTGACCTTGCACGCCTGCAATGCATATGGAAAATTGATCTCATTGTTACAACTAGGTTCCAGGGATAAACAGAAAATTACACGCAAGATCAAACTGCATTCAAACAGTTTCCTAGAGAGACATCAACAACAAACAATTACATGAATCAGAAAGGGAAAACTAACAGCAAATGAAGCATTTAGAAGTTCCTTTTCTTCTTAAAACTCCTGATGTAAAAATTAAAAAAAAAAAAAAATTTCTGCTCAAGGAACTTTATCTCTATCTGTCCTGATGCCTGGTGCATGACACCTTTGCATGCTCCTAATTGCTAGCGATAACAAATAAGGAACTAAAGGCAAAGTTTCAGATCTTGAAAAGAGATGATATTAGATTTCAAAACCATGTACAACTTACTCTCTTATAGTAACAACGAATGGAGATGAATTAGCTACTTTAAGAGAGATAATCATAAAGTTAATTTTTATACTAAGAAAAATTTTAATCCATAAAGTTATCTGTACTTTGTCTTATATTTTGTATGTATAAATAGACTGTATTTTAACCAATCAAACAAAATTATACCATCTTACTTAATAAAACTATGATGATCCTACTGATCAACCTAACCATTTAAGTTCATACAAAAAACTTTAACAGGAACATACATGAGATTTATTGTTTAACAACAGTATTAAAAAGAAGAAGAGAAAACAAAAAAAAAAAAAAAAAAAACAAGGTTATGCAATCAGAAGCATGAGAAGATTAAAGGATTTAAAATCCAAAGCACAAGTTATACTATTATTGATACTTACAGGTTCATCTTTGATAAACTTTACTCCAAAAAAAATGTTTATGAATTTTTCATTGATGTGGGAATAAGTCTGTGGAACAGAGTCGAATACTTCATATTTTACCAGCCACCATGACACACCTAACACGTTCACTATCCAAAGAGCCATTCGCTTGTACCTTGTTGACTGTTCTAATGACTCAAAGTTAACACTGACTGAAAAGTAGTATGGAAAGTATTGCTTTCTGTTGGTTGCTTTTTGAAGGTTGTATTGCATTACAATATAAACAAATGCTGGAAATCCATATTTGCAAGAAGCACCAGCCAAGTGGTTGCAGAGTTTACCTTTTGGCATTAGGAGGTTACCAATGGAGGGAAAAAGCAGAAGAAAAGTATGAGCAATCTATAGTTTAAGTATCTAAAAGCATGTTACGGTAATTGAATTTGAATTAGTTAGGGAAATAATGACAAATATATAGATGTGTGTTTTAGTTTTTTACCATACGGGAAAAAAGAATGCCAAATCCTAAGGTTTGTCCCCTTTTATACATTGTACGATTAACTACTCTGTCCAACCGTTATTGTTGCCAAATTCGGCCAAGCACAAGAAAGCACATTTCATACATCTCTACTTGTGACTCGTCAAATTATACCAAAATAACCTTTTAATTAAACATTTGGAAAAGAAAGCCTCGAGACTACACAATTCATTTAAAAGTAAAGCTAGTGATCAATGATCTTTGACTTATGTTGGCAGACCTTATAAACAGAAATGTGGCAAACAAAAATGCTTATCTACTCACAGAATTTCATAAATAATATAACAGGACAAGCAACATATCAAACCTACTTGCAGACCAAAGGCAGCCTATAATTTGGTTTTTGGTCAATAAACGAACATGCTAACAAGACAAAAATAGAATTAAACTCCTAAAATATCTGATCTTTACCATATTTCTTTCATTTCATTTTTCCTTGGGACATGAAAAGCATTGCTACATTTGTCATTTATATGTATATCTTGGTGCTATTACCTTTCAAGAGAACCACAAACATTTGTGATTACCCTGGAAGCATAGAAGAACAAATAAATATATAAGCACAAAATTTCAATTCTTTTGTGGAATAATAGGAGATATTACAGATGCTTAATCACTTAACCTAGAAAAAAACCAAGAAATAAAGATTGCAGTGGTTTAATTTTTTGTACGCAGTTTGTTGCTTATTTGTAAACAATATAAGAACCTATTATTCCCTCACCTTGTCCTTGATATTATGTATAATTAACATTTGAGATAACATAATATAAATGTTCAGGGGCATAGGTTCGAAAAGTAGCATATGCAAACTAGCAAACCACAAATTTACCACTTACATACTGATAGAGGTGAAATCCTGATTCAAAACTGCAACAAATAACTCTACCAGCATACTCCATTCACTTGTGTATTAAGACCAATATATAGCATTTTAGCATACAATCTGTGGATGAATAGATAACTCCAAGCATCTAGGTTCTTCACACAGCAATAACACAGCCTATCAATTTATTCTCTGAAAGAACTCCTGTGCGAGAATAAATCTATAGATAGGAATAATACCACACAGGATATGTTTTCCTATATCCAATTGTATCATCAAGGACAATTAACCATTATTCCAGAATCCCATTTTGCACAATAGTGGTTCCATCTTACAAATCTCCCCACTCCCACTGGTCCCAGAAAAGGAACAAAATTGCTTCAACCCTCTTCCGGGTACAAAGCATTGACGAAAAGATAACTAGTTGAGGCATGAGAGTACACTAAACTTCCAAGTGCTAGATGTGAATTGCATGATAGGAATAACAATTTGACTGGGAAATAATATGCACGATGACGACCATTTTATGAGAAGCTACCTGTTTACTTAACTTCCATGTTTCTTAAGTCATAATCAGACCTTGAGGCGTCTGTCGGAAAGGAATGACCTATTCAACCCATCATTTTAGTGAGGTTTTCAAAAGCATCTATCAAATATGAATTCATAAAAGCCATTCCATACATAAATCTTCAGCAAAACAAGATTTTAGCATTTCACATGTTAGTTTCAAAAGCAAAAGAAATTGCCACCTAAAACAACGTAAAATTCGTTAGTCTATTGTTCATATTTAGCATTACTTAGAAGACATTCTAGTCTTTACTTGTGAACTTTGTAAAAGAAACCGTTGTCCATATGGTTGCCAGGTGTAGCTACATTGTCATCTAGCGATATTATGCGGCTGCTTTCATGTGAAAATGTCTGTTATTTGGCATGAGTACACAAAGGACGAAGCAAGCAAATATGCCAACATTTAGTGCTGTGAAGACAACATATTAGACAAAAAAGTCCAGATAAGCTGAGACCGTGCTTTGTAAGTGAGTTGTGCACTAATCGTGAACATTAAAAAGAGAGAAAGGGAGAAATACAATCAAGTAGTAGAGGAAATGGAAAAAGAAAACCGTACCATTCGCGGTAGCATTTCATGCACATGGCATGGTTGCAGTTGGGCAAGACCACTTTACTGTTTGTCTCCATGCAGATTCCACATTCTTCTTCCCTTTCAATATCTAAATCTGAAAACTGCCGGTGTTCCTCATCATCTCTTCTTTTGTATCTTTCCAAGCACACTGCCTTTTGCCTTTTGTCTTCTAAATCAGAAACGCCCCTTTGAAGTTGCAGTAACGAGGGATAAATAACAGCTGCCAAAAAATTCCAATACCAGCAACTTTAATTTTGCGCTAGTTAGAGGATACAAAGCTCATATTATAAAATTAAACTCCACGAGGGGAAAAAATAGAAAAGAACCCTTGAAACAAGAAGAAAAAGATAAAAGCACAAAATTACCATAGAATTCTCTAATGCTTGCTTTCCTTTCATGAGTGGACATTGTTGTGGTGCCGTCAACATAAACCTGGACATGAGACAAGCTGATCAACTGAATCAATTAATTCTGGAAGGCCTTGCATCACTCAGGGGAAAAAAAAAATACTTACCTTGTAAATTAGGATTCTCAACAGTCCAAGAGCACCCGCCAGGTGACAGTCAGTCCATTGAACCAGGAAAAGGAATAGGTGAGCTGCCGGACTGTAGGACATTCTCATCTGTAAGCACGCTCCATCATATTCCCGTGGGAAGTCCGAAGCCCTTCAATGAACCATATTGCAAGGTTCAGAGTCTAAATGAAAACTGACAGTTACCGCACTAAACCAATGCATTCAAATCTTTTATAATTCCATTTTTTCCTTAAAAAAAAAAAAAAAAGAACTTTTTTCCTCAAGGCAAATGCTTGAACATATATAGTTCTTATTCTTTCCAGATTTTCCCTCTGATAATACTAATAAACCATAGTGCCCAGTTCCACTTGATTATGCTTTATTTTGTTCCCTCATTTTGTATCCTCTACTTTTTATTTGCTACATTAACGGTTTGTTCATATTATTGTTTGTGTAAACTCTTACAAATATGAACAGTTCTTGATTAATTGTTGTATTTTATCTCCCCCCCCCCCCCCCCCCTCTTCTCTTTCCAGGGGCCCTTCACACTGTTATCAATCCTTTGCATTGCAGATTTTACATATACAACCGTCCACCGACCAAATGGTCCCTTCCAGCACCAATGCCCAATAATGACGTACTTATCGACCAACAAATATCTACATTTCAGAAAAAGAACAAAAAAGTTTTGGGAACATTGCAGGTTAACCAATTTGGAGCTGTGTCCTTTAAACTTGAAAAAAATTTCCAAAAGATTTTTATAAGCTAAGCATCATCAAACAACATGATAATGATACCGCCTTTATCACAGCTTGAAGCAATTCTTAAAGTAAACTTCAAACAAACATTGAACCCCCTCCCACCCCCAACAACCCAAAAAACTTGCTTCAATCATCAAATGCACCTCAATCAATCAGTATCTTACCACAAAAGTAAAAGTAGAAACACAAGCAAATGGGTTTTACACTATCAAATATCAATCAAAATTAAATAAAAAAATTTATCCATCTCCAATCCCACCAATAAAGAACTAAAAACGAGTAAGAATTTCCCAAAAAAATTTGAAAAAAGGTGAAAATTTTTTCAGACAAAACACAAAACCCTTCTGAAATCATCCATAAAGATCAAAACTTCACGCAAAGAAAATTGAAACTTCCACGAAATGATGACCAAAAAACATCCCACAAAGAAGGAATATTTGACTTACAGAGTATTGGCATGCTGGATATCAGCTTCAAGAACTTTGAGGGAATCCTTAAACGACTTCCGCATTGCCCCTCCTCCCCCTCCCCCTCCCCCTATATACATAATAGTAACAATACTAATAATCTCCTCCAAAACCCAGATGAATCTTTCTTTTGTTCCCTTCCTTTTATCCTTTAATGGTATTGTTTTCTAGAAACAGAGGCACCTCCCCGTGGACTCAGAACAAAGACTTGTTCAGTTACTACTAGTCATAATTTTCTGTGGCCAGAAAGAAAGATTTGATGAGTTTTGGATTTGTTGGGTAATTATTATTATTTTTTTTTTAAATTCTGGGATGAAGAGCTTTATACTTCCAATTCTTGTGTTCTACCACTCTGCTTTCATCTCCTCTCTGCTCCCCTCAATCTTGAATGTAGAGAAAATTATAGAAAGAGGAGAAGAGAGAACAAAATAGAATAAAGTTAAAAGTCGTTATCCGTGGGACACGTGGCGGGGAGACGCTGACACACTGAATAGCTCTTTTTTTTTTTTTTTTTTAAAAAAGGGCCAAAAACTTACTCGGAAACGGCGTAATAAAATGGGTTACGGCATGTAGGGTATCACATTATGTCGAAAGATTTTGACTAATAACGTTTGAACAAGGTAAATTAATAACGAATAATATGTCGAGCAGTTAGACATTTATGAATCTTTTTTAAAAATTGAGGGTTTGATTCCTATCAATTCTTCTCTCTTAAAGATTCCTTGTAATAGAATAGACGTTTAGAATTAAAAAAAAAAAACAAGTAAAATTTTAGTTGATTGAATATTCTATTAAGGATTTCTAAAAGAGTTGTTAAGCTATTGTTTTCTCCATATTTGTTTTTATTAAAATTTTGAATTTGTAAAGATTATTAAATATATAATACAGCACGATGAGTTTGTTTTCATATGTAAACTTTCTTTTTTTAAATAACTGATTGGTAATCAATGTTGTATTCGGGAAGGTAAAACCCCAAACTAATAGGTGTTCTCCCTTTATTAATAGAAAGATTACAAACATATTATTTTCTCTCAAGTTGTAATTAAAATGAAAAATACGAACATTTTTCCCTTTCATATGGCTAACGAAAGCAAAGTAGTGACATTAATAAATATGGAATGTGGATATGAAATTTCAAAAGAAATATAGTTTAATTTAAACAAAAAATGAACTTCAATAATACGATTTTAATTTTGATTAAAAAGAAACTAAACACAGCTCTAAGATATCATGAACCAAAATTTGAGTTTTTGTGAACCGTTCGTTGTGAAATCCATAGAATTACATAATAAGGTTCATGTTTCGCATTTCTTGTGTTCGAGTTAGGTAAACTAACTTATTGAAAGCAAATATCTTATTAGATAATCAAATCCAAACTATTTTTTAAACAAAATATAATTCAGTCTCCACGCCATTTATTATGTTGATGGCATGCCTTCATTCAACAGCAAACACTTCAAGAGAATAAAAGATAACTCAACGGCTTTTTCCTTCCTTCTTTTATAATTTTGCACTATTTGTAATGCTTTGACATAATTTTGCACTATTTGTGATGCTTTGACATTTTTCTTTTTTTCAAAATTATTTGTTTTTCAGTTCCTTTGATTCGTATTGATGCTTTTCCATATTCATTTTTTTCATAAAGATAATGTCATACTCTTTTTTTAACTCCCCCCCTCTTAATAGGAAAAAGAAAGAATACAATAAAAGATATCACAATCATAAATCAATTTTATTTAGTAATTCATCAAATTTAAGTAACTCAACGTAAGTTGGGAATTAATTGAAAATGAAGACAAAATGTGTAGTGATGAAATAAATAAACGTTACAATACTCCTGTCAAAGATTCGGAGTTCAAGTCCCGACCTTAGTGGTTAGGATAAAAAAAGAAGGGGAGGGGTGATAGAAATTCAATAATATTGAGAGTCACACTTCAAATTGTACGATACAAAAATATTTTCTAATAAATATTGTTCTTTTTTTTTTTTTAATGAATATTGACGACAAGTTATCCTCTTTACAAATTTTACAATAAGATACAAAGTAAATGTAATGCAAGTGTAAATATAAAAAATAGGTCAAGACTGCGTGGAGGGAAAGCAAGCTACCGAAAGCAACGCCAAGGAGTGGCAGACAAAAACAAAAATAAAAGAGCAGACCATCTCAGACATAAATTAAGGTAAAGATAAGAGAAGTGGATAAAAATGTCACTGACAAATGTACGAATTGTTCACTTACACCTTTGTCGGTTACTCCACTTGGTGACGAATAGCTTTCCCCACAAAGGATCAATTAAATGACCATTTTACCCTCGAGGTTGGTAGAAGATTTTAAGTGAATTACTATGATTTTTTTTTTTTGAATAATACTATGATTTTAATTTTCTAGGTCAATAAAACATCTAGCTAATTAAGTTGATATTTCTTTTCATAATAATCGTTTATAGACCAATGTGTGATTTGTTTTTGGAAATGAAGATATGTCAAAATGGAAAGTATATTCTGTGTATATGAAAAAGGATATTCTAAGCAACATAACATCACCATTTTGAATTCCACAAATATTTTTCTCCCAAATTTTGATCTAAATCTTATACTATTGGATTGGTAAATTTCAGCAAATGTTTTCAAATTTTTAAGATTAAAATTTGATCAATCACTTTAGGGTTTATATAGATGAACTAACATTGAACTCGTATATTATATAAGGATCACATATACAAAAAAAAAAACATCTAAAAAAAAGATTGGCTACTCAGGTAAGTTTTTTATAGTTAAAACTCAACGTTTAAACTAAACAGTATTTTAAAAAATATTTTTTTTAAACATACTTTTATAATACATCAAACAAATTATTATTTTGCTTGCATGATTGATATATTAAAAACATAATAACTCATTTCTACTGGAGCAAACTGGAGAAAATAGCCTTTATCAAACTCCTAAATAAAATAAAGAAAAGGGTCAAAATAATTTAGATAAAAAAGGATTTAACAAAATAAAAATTACGATGTAGTAATATTTTATGCCTAACAACCAACCATTTTGAAAAATATACTTCATTTCCTACGAAAAACAGTTCACAAATAGATTTAAAATCAAGTTCTCATTAATTTACCCTCAATTTAACTTTGGTTAGTCTAAGAGATTTTATACTTCAAAATATGAAAACAACTTCCTATGAAAAAGTTGTGCCAATTTAGGTCTCTAAACCAATTCTGTCAGTTATTGAACGTCTCACCCACTATGAAGGGCTTAATTACAAACTGAAAAGGCATAAAAGGCTCTTTAGTAATTTTAATATTCCACCTGTTTAATTTTTCGCTTTTCTTTTCCATTTCTTCTCCGATCTATATAATTTATCACACTACACCACACACTTTCTTGAATTCAAGTTTCCACCCTTATCAAAAATTGAGTATAGTTATTACCCTGTTGGTGTGAATATACATTTTTTAGGCAAAAATGTAGTCAATATTTTACATTTAATCAGTTATTTGGTCTTCTATCTCAGTAATATATATGCAGTAATGCAAACTTATTTTTTTTGCAATATGTACTTTTGAAACACCTATAAGGAAAATTTTGACGACCTTATATATCTCTTATAATGTATCCATTATAAATACGTATAAAAAGAAAAAGAAAAAAAAGATAGGGAGATTTTAATAGGTTGTTAATTAAGAGAAGTAAATTAACAATTGAGTTATTCTAAGAAAATATAATTCGTAATTAAGATATGAATTGTCAGAAAAAAAAAATATTGGACAAATAATGGCTTATAGTAAAATACTTGTATAAACTAAGAATGATTGAGAAATTATCGGGAATCTATTGTTCATCGCATAATAAATAACGTTAAAATTAATAAGACAAATAAGTAAAGACAAAAAGAATTAAAAAGAGCTAAGAAATCGAAGAATTGGAAAAAGACGTCTACATCAGCTACCTAAACTTGGACTTGGCTGTATATACATAAACTATAATTTACACTATGCATATCATGTATGGCTAGCAATAACAAAAAGTGATAATTTTATCTACTTCACTTATGCGTATACATCAAAGATTTAAATATACAAATTACTATCCAATAAAATACGAGTATATTGTCATAAACCTAATAACTTAAGATGATAATACAATAGGTAAATCGACATGACCATAATTACTAGAAAGAATAATACAAGAAGTAGCAACTAGATCATTTAGTTTGAAAGAATTTTTTTTCTAATTTTGACAAATCGAGAAATGTCTTATTTTAGAAAATAATATATATCTTCATTTAAATATTGAGATATTAGCAAAGGGTTAGAGCATAGACTATATGAAAATTGACATCGACTCTCCAATAATTGCTAATCACATAGTTTTTTTTTTTTCCATTTTCTAATTATGCAAAAAAGAGTGGAGGATTACATCTTTCTAATTATGCAAAAGGATTAAAGTATCTTTTGTTGCAATTGAAAGAACACTATCTTCTCCCACGCTATAATTAAAGTCAAAAGTATGGTATAGTTTTGTCTTTCGCGGGATCGTTAGCAAAAACAGAAATATTAATATCATTCCTCGTCCACATAACACAACTAAGAGCTAATTTGAGATTACTTTAGCTGTCTTTTTACCAAAATTAAGGATAAAGATAAAGATAAAGATAAACATTCGTACAAAAGGTCAACCATATTAAAAAAATGTACCATACCCTTGGCAAACATTAGTCGTCTCTGTTCTCAAAAAATCTTTTGTTCTCTTTATGTCCGTGTCACTTTTATGCATTTATCATGCTTTTATACAGTTATAATGTGTATTAAATCATGATATTTTTAAAAAAAATTTACAAACTTTACGATTTATTTGATAAATGAACATATAAATTAATACACATTATAACTCTACAAACTTGATAAGTTTATAAAAGTGTGATGGAGGAGACAGAAATTTTGAGTAAGAGGATTTAACACCTTTTTTACATAACATTAACAGTCCTAAAAGACGTACCCAAGGCAACAACTAAGGAGACTCCTTGCGGGACCAATGGCTGCTAGGTAGGATAACGTGTTCAAGAAACGTCCAAGCGGTGGGGTCTGTTTCTAAATCTGCCCCAACCTTTGTACTAATACCATCTACCAAACATTTAATAGACCTGCTTACAAGTTACCAAGTTGACTAGCTGCAGCTGAGTAATCATTATAAAATTCAGAACAATTGCACTGTAACACTTGCTTTATCATCACAGTACTCCATAAATATCGTCTGATTTTTGACCAGATAGACTTTCTGGGATCAAGAAACACTTTAACTAGTGAACGTCTCGAAAATAATTTTGAGAATCTCCAGATCAATCATTCACCGAAAATTTTTATATGGGTTTGATTCATAACTTTAACTGTAAATTTTACGGTATAAGAAAAAGTCACATAAATATTTTTATATTAAATTTTTTTATATCAATTTACATTATTATATTTGTATCGTACTCTTTGAAGCTAGACCATGCCGTTTGGATGAATACTCATAATAGTTTCACAATATTAATAACATAGAATGTTTCATTATATGTTCCGAGTATCCAATGTACTTTCTTTTCTTGGTTTCCTGTTGCATTTCTTTAACTGCTAAAACAAGAAACTACTTTTCCAACAAACCCCACAAAAAGAAATCTGTCAGTGAAGTTGCCATTTCTAACACATAAATCTAGGCCAATGGATTTGGTAGCATTTCAGATTTGTAACTGGTTGTTGTGATGCTAATAACTGTGTTAGGTTTACCATTTTAATAATTTATAAGTTTGGTTGACAAAGAGAAGAGTACCATACGTGGCATTTCACCATTGTCAATATAGAAATGAGTACAATAATAATACCACCACTTCTCTAGTTTTCTTGCCAATGCTGCAATACTAAATAGTGAGATAACTGCTAGAGGGCCCAATACTGGATTCAGATAAGATTTCATTGTTGAAAGTGCTTTAAATAAAAACTTGTTTTATACAAGTAATTTTTTTTTTTTTACAATTTGAGAAATTGGGAAGGGAATCTACAAATTCACCAAACTGAAAGAAAGGAGGCAAGTAGAAGTAATCAATCCATAGAATCCTACTCAAAAGCCATGGTTTGTTTTATACAAGTACTTGAATAGGATTATTTAATTAAGTATAAAACAAATTTCTTTGACTAAAGTTAAATTTGGTTGGCATAAAAAAATATTTCTACATGAATCTTCCTGATAAATCTATGCCTTTATGGTGTTTGGGTTATAATTTTAAAATGTTTGTTTGAATTTGAATACAATTGGTAAATAAGTTATTGACTATAAATAACAATTTGATGACTCAGTAACATTTCCAGCATAAATGTTCAAAATAATAATTATAGCAAAGTGTGTAATTATGAAGAGAAAAACAAATAAGCTAGCTACTGTCTTTGCCATTGACATGAATACCCTTTTGCTTTTTCACTTTTAGTGAGAGATTATTTGATGTTAATGAAAGACCTTTTCACTATTATTATAGTGAAACATAATGATTAGGGGAAAAGAAAGCTGAGAAATGACCAAATGTTGCTCGAAACTGACTTTTATGATAGCTAATTGATGACAACAATCTAAAAAGAATAGTTGTTCTTCCTTTATTAACCCTCTTCTCAATAAATTTTTTATCCAACTTTTAGATTATAGATTAATAATAATCTGTGTTAATAGTGCTATCAATTAAATCTCAAATTAGATTTTAGATTTTTTGTACAACTAATTTGAGATTATTTAGTTGTACAAAAAATCTAAAATATAATTTAGGATTTAAATGATAGTACTATTAATACAGATTATTATTAATTTATAATTTAAAAGTTAGTTAAAAAATTTATTGAGAACAGGCCTAAGCATAGATGTGATGAGATTTATTGGGAATGAAGATGGGTGTGTTTCTAAAGCCGCGTATACATATGAGTTGAGTTTACAAAAGTGAGCACAACTAGAATTTGAACAGCCTATTTTAATAACTTTTTTTATCTGTTTTTAGTTTTGATATAAAAAAATTTTGTTTTCTAATATGTTGAGAACAAGTTCTAAATAATGCTAATACTTGTTCAAAAATGATGCTCGGACATTTAAAAGTTGTATATTATTTTTATTTAAAAAATGAATTATTTTATGTAAAAAATATACATTTAATATTTGGTTCAACATGGGTTAGATAGAGTATTTAAGTAAAGAATAAAAAAACTATATATATATATATATATATATATAGAGAGAGAGAGAGAGAGAGAGAGAGAGAGAGAGAGAGAGAGAGAGAGAGAGAGAGAGAGAGAGAGAGGGGGGGGGGGGGGTGGGGGGACGGGCGGGACAGGGTAGGAGAGGATGTGACCAAGAATTGAATTAATTATGTCACGGGAGACGTACTATTGGTGATGTCCAACTCAGTTTGCAAAATTACTAAGGATATCTCTCTCTCCTCTATCTATTTTCCACCATCACCATATCTATCAATCCAGTTCCCAGTTTTGGACAAGGACATGGATAGCACCCAGTCATTTTCTATTGCATATATTTAAATTTTTATTGATTGTGTCATGAAAAATTAATAATATCTTCCTTGGATTGTTATTTTTCGAGGTGTTTTATTAACAAAAATTAATGTAGGATTTTTGAAAATTCTTTTCAGTAAATGTGCTTATGAGATAAAACCATAGTTGAACAACGTGTTTAGAGTTTTTTGTATGTTTTTGAAAAACAATCTCGAATAAATGCAGTTGGCAGCCTCCTAAAGCTCAAACTAGGGTTTTCTAGAAATGCACGGTCGCCCAAGAATATTTTTTTATGAAAAACTGGCATTGTCATAAGGTTCATTCATTTATTTGACTTTTGTGTATTAAGTGGACTTCTCATCTAAAAGTTTAAGTTAAAAAACTTGTAAAATTAGGTGAATTTATAAAGTACAAGTTTATATGAGTTAGTTGAGTATTACTCATTCTTTGAAGAAACTTAGGTGGCAAACTTTTATTTTATTTTTAGATGGGTTTTGAAACTTTTATTATAACTAAAATCTTATTATAATCTAATATTGAAAAGGTCATTGTTTATCTTTGAAAAGGACTATCTAAAGATATTAACTAATGGAATGGGATAAATTTTTAATTTTCGTATCTTGGAGATGCAATGCAACTCCTTTCATTCTCTTCCTTCAGCCTCTAGCAATGCCTATTTTGAAAAGTGGATTTACTTCTGATAAGGGTTATATGCATTTTTTAAAGAAAAATAAACATTCAAATTAGAGCCGGCAATAAGTTCGAAAACTCAATAGGTACCCATGCGTAAAATTAGTTTAGGCGGGATGGATATAAAAAATATGGATTTGGGGCTCATTGGAGTACACCCAACAATAACTATCCAAATATGTGTATAATTGGGATTTACTTGAAACATTCATAGGGATAATAGTTCATTATTTAAACATTAATGACTCAAAATTACAAATTTTATCATCAAATATGTTTAAATGACTCAAAATTGCAAGTATTTCTAATAATTTATTTATTTTACTATTAAAAAAGGGATAATTGCACATGCCTCCCTTGAGATTTATCGTAATTACACCTAGCTCCCCTCGGGTTTCAAAAATTACACTCAGCTCCCTTATTTTAATAGTTTTGGTAACAAAAAAACACATTTTGCTGATGTCAGCAAAAAGACTAATTGAATATCCTAAATGCCCCTAGAATTTTTTTTACTAAAATAAGAAAAACAGTTATTGAAAAATAACAAATTAACTAATTCAACATAAAATAAAAAATGACCATAATATTGTCCAGTATTACTACCAATGCTCAATAATTATGTAGCCCAATATACCTCTCCCACTTAGTGCTCTAATTTCTACATCTTTATCATCTTTTTTTTATCCAAAATATGCTTTAAATAAATAAGATAACTATTAAAAAAATGAGATGATCATAACAATTTGAAAATTTTGTGCTGTGTGAACCTACACTCTCAAAAGTAAATTAAAGTAAATATTAGGCTTTTTTGCTCTTTTATTTTCCTTTTTTTCCGTCTTTTTTCCTTTTTGTTTTCCTATAATTGTTCACATGCAGGGTATTTTAGTAATCCCAAGTGCCCAAGGGAGGTAAGTGTAATTTTTGAAACTTGAGGAGAGCTAGGTGTAATTACGATAAACCTCAAGGGAGTATGTGTAATTATCCTTTAAAAAAATTACTATTAGGTATCCTGGCAATATCAAAATGGGTACTAACCCATTTTAGTTCTATCCATATTAATCCCATCACCAGTATAAAAGCGTTCAGGTATAACACATATTTTATAGTCCTAATTAATTCCCGCTCAAATCTCTCCTATCCCACTTATTTGCTATTTCTAATTCAATCCTACTTAAATTTCATTATAGGGTGATAATTTTTTTAATGTCATGGTGAAAAATTAATTAATTCCATTTCTAAGAATGTCGAGTTTATAATGCTATTCCCAATGCATTAGTTGGTACTTATTTTGTTTTGGTACTATGAAAGACCAACCAAAAAAAAAAAAGCAAAGATTGCTTTTTTTTTTTTTTTCTTTTTTCACTTCAATCGTAAATTCGGCAAGGCACAAGCACTGTAATTGCTTTCACGGTTGGTTAACCGTTCACCCATTCTAGTTGCTCCATAAATTTAGCTTTTTTTTTTTTTCTTTTTGTAGCCAATAAATAATTTTCAGTTGATTTCAATGGCTACGGTTCTCCAAGCACAATGCCGACTCTCCAACGCAAATTGCTTTCCCATAAAATTGGAAGGATGAAAAACCAAAGCTTTGTTACCCAGTGAGGCCCAATAAATACTCATGGAAACCAGGCTACAGTCTTGTAGTCCACAGCTTAGCCGAGAAATTGTTAGGTTCACCACCAGTAAAATAAAACTTAGGGATATAGGAAGAGGAATAAGTGTCAGTAGTAACGATATTCATTGTTAATATTTATAAAACAATTACCATTATACTTCAAGTTGAATAAAAGTGATTAACTGAAATCTTTATGATTCTCCCCAAAATATTATCCTATCAAATTAATTAACTTTTTTGAGAAGAATTATACACATTCTATTACTAAACCAAACATGTTACAAGAAATCGTCAAAACTCATACTCACAATAGGTTCAATGATAGTCACAACCAAACGGCTCCCTAGTTTTTAAATATTACTTTTTATTTATTTTTGAATGCTTGATGTAGCATTGCATTAATTTTTGACATTTCATAAGTGCCTGAGTTTGAACTCAATTATCTGTACTTTCAATTTCGTCTTAATTGTTTTCACTAGTAGACTATCGTGACACAATTACTCTTATTATAGTTGATAAAACTACTTGTAATAAAGCATATATGCAAAGCCAAGATTATAAGCAAGATTACAATATTAGATTTGAAAGAGAACAAAATAATCTCAAGCCATTTTTGCACGATGAAAGTTAATTGTCAGATTGGACACTATAACGAAATTAGCTAGACCGCAGTGGACTGCTATACTAATTTGGGCTCAGAAACCAGTAATCAAGACTTGTTGCTATTACTAGAAAGGGCAATCCAAAATGTTATAAACTGGGCCTCCAAGAATGCTATTGGAGATGCCAAAAGAGTTAGCGATTGGGCCCAATGTTGAAATCGCTTAAATGTTTTTAGAAGGAGAAAATTGCTGAAATATGCTTCGATATTTAAGACTTGAAATTTTCACTTTAGCGCAAATTATTCTGAAATAATATTTAAAAAATATGTTTTTTTAAATATATTTTAATTTATTTTTATTTTACATACATCACATTTTAAAAGTATATAATGTTAGTTAAAAATAATACTTCAAAAATAAAAAAATGTAATATACACTGATCCTCAAATTTCTTTCTTTCCCTCTTCTTTTTAAATTTTTTCTTTCAACCCAAAAATAAATAAATAAATAGATAGACGAAAACAACTGTCACGGACCAACACGAAGATCAACAAAACAGAAAATTGTTGATCCTCAAATTATACATCAATTTGCTCCAATTCTCCAATTGGGTCCTCAATTTTCGCCTCAAAATTCCCTTTTTCACTCCTCATCACTAAGCCAGAAATCTCCTGAGTTGCTCAAATTATCTCAACAAAATGTTGTTGCAAGCCAAATACTATTGCTTTCTGCTCCAAAACAGCTTCAGAGTCGATAAGTTTCTATGGTGGTTGGGACCCTCCTCAGCTCGATGGAAACATTGACCAATCCAGTGAGTATAATCAGCTTCAGAGCTTTCTGATTTCTCTTAGAATTGGTGATAATCGGAAGCTTTTGTTTGTTTATCCGTTGGGCTTTGTTTCTTGCATAATTGGCTTTCCAGCTTGTGCTATTGCTTTTGCTGTGGGGTTCTCAACTGGGTATTTTAATGGGGGTCATATGAGCTTGAATGGAGGCAAGAACAGGCCCAAAGATGACAACTTTAAGGAATTCTTTAAAAAGTGAAGGAATTTGGTAGCTTTGTTCAGTGGGATTGATGTGAAGATTGCAAATTTGAAGAATGATATCAAGAAATGTATAGAGAGCAATCACATTAATTTTAATGATTGGGGAAGTTTTCTGGAAAATGCAGAAATGTTTAATCTAACTGCTGTGAATGCTAAAAGTATTGCTGAGTATTGTATGGGGAGTATATTAGTGGAGAACCAGAATGTGGACAGAAATTTGAATCAGAAGTCAAGTAGGAGAAAGAAAGAGTTAAGTGATAACAGATTTAGTTTCGTCCAATTTTTTGGGAATTTAATTAGAGAAAAAGGAACCATTTCAAAGCCTGTTAGGATGAAAGATTCAAATAAGAGGGAAATGGACAATATAGTGGTGAATCATCAAGTGCAAGGCAATATTGTAGCACCTGTAGCTGAAGAAAGTAATTCGGATTCATTGTTGAACAGAAACGCAGAAAATGAGAACAAGGGTTTGCTTGAGTATACTTCTGATAATCATGCTTTGAATCGAGGTAAAGCTGAAAGCTTAATTAACGGTTCTAGAAGTATGAATACAGTTACTGAAAATGAGAATCTGGAGTTTGATGAGATGGATGCTGCTGTTAATGCAGAACAAGTATGCTTACCAGAAAAGGAGATCAGAATACATGAGCAACCAAGAAGCCTGTAGGAAGACAGGCCATGCTAGAGAAGTTGAAAGATGGGCATCTTATGATGGTTTAATCGGCCCTATGGACTTTATGGTAAGGCTTAAGAATAAAAAATCTGAGACATCATATGACCAGGAACAGAATACAGATAATCTACAAAACAATTTTGAGGATTTTGACAGCATCCAAAAAGGCGAGAAAGAAGCTTTTGGATCTTTTATCAGAGGGGAGAGTGTGATTCCAAACACCGAAAACATCCAGATTAATGATGAGTCTACAATGGCTTCAGCAGATATGGAGTTCAGTCAGTGCCTTGCAGAAGCTAATATTTTTTTAAAAGAAGCCAAAGATTGTTTAATGCTGCGAGGTGACGATGAGGTTGCAGAGCAATTGTTACACAAGACTGCTGGATTACTTTTGAAAGCCATAAACATAAGGCCAGCGAGCTTATTAGCAGTGGCCAGCTGGGAAACACATATCTTCTTCATGGAGAACTAAAACTGAGGCTCAGCTGTGACTTGAGAGCTCTCCTTGTTACAGCTAATCCAGTAATTTTATAAATTGCATACAACAGACGATCTAGGTTCTAGGAAGGACAAGCTCTCATCTGCTCTTGTAAATGTTTGTGAAGAGTGTGAAGAACTGCCTGTTAATGCTGGACGAAAGTATAGATTGGCCTTGTCAATTGATGGCAATGATATGAGAGCCATGTGCAACTAGGGTCTTGCTCTCTTCTTCCGTGCACAGCTAATTGCATATATTGGACCTGTAAGCAACTATCCCTGTCACAGTTACCTTTTGTAGATGAAAGTGCTTTAGTTATGCCATTTTTTAATCATGCCAGTTAATGTTAACTGGACAGAAATGAGTTGACAGGGAAGTTTTTATGTTTACACAACATATTCTTTGAAGCTATTTTTTTGACAGGAAATTTATATTGCAATTGAATAATTGATGCAAATTTCAGGCTGCTGCTCGTGATGCTAATGAGGTTTTCTTGGCAGCAATTAATAAATTTGATGCTATTATGTCCAAAAGTAATGGTCATGCACCAGATCGTATGATAAACTGCCCTTTTCACTGTGATGCTTCATTTCATCCGAATGCATTTGCTGAGCATGATTTTATGCCTTCTATTTTGGGAGTAATATTAATATAATTATGCAGACTTAACAAACTACTAATAGGATGCCTGATTTTGTGGCCATAGTTCACATATATGTTAGTAATGGAGAGTTTTGCAATGTATTTCCTGAAAGAAATAATCAATCTTGCCTTCCAAGATTCGTGGACATCTCAATACTTAACATGAAAGATGACCTATGAATTTTTTGTCTCAAATATTGGAAGATGCAATTTGTTATAGTAATAGGAATTTTCTGTCATCCTGCCTCAGGACATGGCTGAATTCATGGCCGAAAACATTATTTGTGGAGTTGTCTTGATAAATTAGGTGTCCTTCTAGTTTGAAATTTCAAGTAAATTGTTGCTCCCTATCTCTGTTCTTTTCCTCTTGAGAAGTTTAAAAAGTGTCAATTAGGAAAAGACTTGATTGAAGAATGTCTATCAAATTTGTTCTTAATGAAGTTGGTTGAATTGCAGCGCTTTTCAGATGGGGATCCGCATTGCAGCTAAGGTCTCATATGAGGCCCAGGAATTGCAAAGACAAGGGGAAGTTATTGCAGCAGGCTGAAGGCTTTATGAAGATGCACTTGAGTTTAATTCTGATAATATGCAAGTATGGTGAGCTTTGTCCTCATGTGTATCAGAGCTTAAGTTTTGGTATGATTAGTGGTGGACTCAAAATCGCGAGCAGAACAATTCACTCAGGCATTCATTCTTGCAAAAGGGCAGTGCTTTCCCCTTATTTCTTAATTTTATTTTTCTAATTTAAAACCCACTCTGTCCATGCATTAGAACATGTGATAGGCGTGGGTACAAACACAGAGACACATATATACACATATTCCGTGTACACATTTAAGAGTATGTAGCAATGTGACCACTACGGGTTTGCATCCTTCACGTATATGTTGTGAAAGTACTTCAATAACAAATATGGTTATCTACGCTAAATCAAAAAGATCAATAGTATTCTGTTACTTCAATGGGTGCTTTTCTCCTTTTCTGGCACAGGGGAGCACTTTGGCGGCTTTCTATCTGCTGTTAGAAGTGGTGCTGGGGATCATTTTAGACGGCTTTAAGTTAGAACGTCTGGAAACAAAAAACTTGAGTATCCCAGAAGACTCTGAAAACTTCCAGATCTTTTTTGTTCAAGGGGTAGAACTCTAGGTTTCATTTTGTTCAAAAAGGTTCCAAACATCTAAAATAACATATGTTAAATTTTGCATCAAGGAACAATAATATCCTTTAATGGCTCTTTCAAGAACATCGTGGTAATTTCACTTATTTGTTTAAACTTCTGCAGCTCTGATCTTTTCTATGATTTTCTCAGACTTCGATATGAATATCAAGATTTATGCTGCAGTAATGAGAGCTGAAACGCATATATGAGATTGTGCAACTGCTTTCAGATAGACAATTTTAGAAACTAACTGTAGGACAAAAAGTTTCCGTTTTCCATTATTTGTCTAGTCGTGTCATAGGCATTTCTGTTTTCCATTATTTGTCTAGTCGTATCATAGGCGGGCTTTAGGGAGAATGGGCATGTCTGAAAAAGTGAAGCTGTTATAGTAGTGCATAACTCCAGAATTGAAAATCATCTGGACTTGTTTCAAATAAAGCATTCCAAAATTTCTTTCATTTAATCTTGGCTCTTGCTCAGAATTGATTTCACACCACCAAAAATTCCGTGTATTGGAAAGTCACAGAAGTCTATCAATTTTCTTTAATTTGAACACACACACATATTTTCTGGCAAATAATTTTATGAAAGAGTACATTCTTTAGTAATTATTCCTGCATTGCAAAATTTTTTGTTTCTTTTCTGCTGGACCAGTTTATACTGTGCTGGTTCCTTTTTCCACCTGTATTTGGATTATTATACATATATTGCTTTCAGAGGAACTAAAATAACAATGTTATGTTATTATTTTGTTTACCAGATGTATAATGAAAAATAAAATGAGGAACTGGTCTGAGAAAGGGGTTGGAGGCTGTTATTTACTGAGAAGACACAAGAAGGATGCTAAAGGGCGGAGTTTCGGAAGCTCTAGCTTTTATGCCTTTGTGCTATTTCGTGTGGTTTTTGCTTTTGTGTCTCTTTTTGATGTAGAGTGTCATTCATACTTTTGAAGAAAATTCTAGGCTTCACTTTTTATTCTCAAGACAAATGTCTCAAATCCAGCAAGTTATTTGAAGTTCTTAACAAATAAAGCCATTTGTTCGTTGATGATTTTGTCAGCCAAAGTGGAATAGGTCAATGCACAAAATTGGTGTTATGCCTGTTGGGCAAACAATCAATGTATTATCTGGTTTCTGATTCACGCAAATGAAAATTTCCATTAATGTGGGCTTCCACAGGAAGTTGCAATTCTGTACCATGAAATCGTGAAAATTGTCCTGTAGAACATAATATCCGAGGAATGAGGAATCACTAGTCTTGTCCATCTTCCTGAAGGATTCGTTAAGAACGAGGAATCTTGTTTCATCTTCCTAAAGGATTATTTACATAAGTAAGCTTGACTTTTAGTTTAAATTTATAGTAAGAATGCAGAATCCATTATACATACCGCCAGAGTACAAACCCAATCTTGGATTGAATATTTATAAACCAAACAAGTTCTTTCTTTATAGGAATACACAAAATAAAAAAATCTAGCTGCAATTGGTATGTGCAATCAGCATAAGTTGATTTAATTGCGATAAATAGTAGTTTCCACGGCTTGAACAGCTTCGTCCAGTTCTATTGGATTCAAGGACCTAAATCTTGCAAGAAGATTTTAACAAATAAAAGCCATTTCTCTGTTTGATTCTTCAGTATGAGCTAGCTGTATGACAATTTTTTTTTTTTTTTTTTTTTTTGCAGCTGTAGAATAAATGTATGTGTTCACTTGGACTAGATGGGGAACATCCATCCATCCATGAAATTATCCACAGTAAGCTCGCATCTTTAATCGTCAAAGTTCTGAAAATTTTCAAACACGTATATAGTGTGATATTTTAGGAGCCATTCTGCAGCCTCTTGTCCATATCTGTAGTTCCTTCCAATAGAGTTGATTTTGCTTCGATAGATCATCCTGGTTCTTTGCTATTGCTTAACTGAATTCTCAATTTCCAGTTTGCTCCGTGCACCAGAAATGCTCCTGAAAACCTTAATCATGCCTTCAAATGTCACAATCCCTACCAGAGTGTGGTCTTCTTCCACCACCCAGACACAGCTCACACGGTGTGCAAGGGCTTGAATTATCACAGCCACAAGTGAACTCCACGGATGGCACACAATCGCCTCAGACCTCCTCGCAGAAGAATACCTACCGGATCCACTGTGCTTGCTTAATGCAGGCTCATCATCTGAAGAACAAGTGGAAGATGCTGACAAAGACGATGACGACGATGATGAAGACAAAGAATACTCGTCCATTAGATCCAACATCTCCTCAAGATTTTTTTCTTCCAACCTCATTTTCACTAGCTGGACCAGTTCTTCTGGAGGACCACAACAATCAATGTATGCCAAGAGATCACCTGCTGAAAGAGTAGTGATTGCTGCTGCAACCGTTTCATCACAGAAGGCAAGAGTGGAAGGCGATATTTCGCCTATCAACATGTTATTTTCATCAATGACTGCAACAGATGTCTGCACCACAAGAGAGCGAGAAATTAAGGCCAATGCAGCAGAGGCAGGTTTTTTGTAGTGAACTGTCATAATGTCTTGATCGATTACATTGAGCGACTCAATTGTGTAGGTTGGGATTGGAGAGAAAACTCCAATGGAGTTAAGAAGGAAGCGGACTACGTCTTCCTGTGTTATCCAGCAGTATTCACGGCCATTGTGGTGGGTAGTAGTGACAGGAGATTGTTTATTGAGGAACTTTTTTCTTGAATTCCTAGTTGCATAGCTTTCAATTGGTATAACCAGGTTCTGTGTACCATCGAGGATGTAATCCAATGCTTGCAATAAGCTGAAAGTTAACAAAAACAAGCAAATCAAAACGAATAACTAACAATAATATTATTCAAGTACTGATTCAGCAGCATCATGAATGTGTTAATGAAATCAATTGTACCAGAATCATGTTTTTACTGGTAACTATTTTGAGAAAAGTACAACGTGAAATATAATTAGAAGAATCCTTCGTTATGAAAGTTCACATCTATAAACTTTAGTTCGTCTTTCTTTCTAGATAGACTCCAGATAGACTAGCATACTTATTTTGACTAAAACCAATATTTCTAAATTGTTAAGGTGTGAATGGAGAACAAGAAAAAGAGAACATGCTGTTTTCATTTGCTTGATTAAAATAAGTTCTGTCTCTAGCTTTTTCCTTGCTGGAGGGACATTTCTTGTCTTTGATGTTATTAATTTCTGCTATATTCAATGTGCTTTGGCCCTCCTTTCCAACATTCATTTTTTTCCTACTGTCTTTTTCCACTAACCAAATAGATTCAACCATAGTTGGTAAAATTGTACAAACATGTGGCGCTCTCTCTCTCTCTCTGACAGCTGAAGACCAAAAGGATATTCAGAAATTAGACACAATAGTTATGAACAAAAATCCAATAAAATATTCTTACGTAATTTATGTGAGTCCTACTTAGTATACAATCATCTAGAAAGTTTCCTTGATTTCTAGTTAATAGCCAACCTTAACCCCATAAAAAATCTCAAATTCATATTAGTAAACATATCTAGCATTTCACAGAACAAAGAAAAACAACAAAAATGAAAATAATGAAAAATTCTATTACAATTTCCATAGCAAAAATCAATGCATCTATAAACAAATTTAAATCAATCCATCATATACAATTCTCACCATCCACAGCAGCAATTTCAGAAAAAGAAAAAGAAAAGAAAAAGAAAGAAATAAAATCACCACAAAGAACATATGTGTGTGTACCATTTCCGGGTTCCCTTCTTCCTTAATTCTTGGACATAAAGATTCCCAATTTTTTTTTTCATTAAAAATAAAAAAAGATCACAAAATCTTCAGAAGAAAATCAGAAACCTGGAATTGGGATCCAAATGCCCGACAGAAGAAGAAGGCAGTTTATCCAAAATCTCAGAAACGGAAGCCTCTAAGGCCTTGAAAGGACTAACCAAGTTTTCTTCTTTAGAAAGAAAACAAATGACATCCACCATGCAAATCTTCCCCACACATTTGCAAAAAGAATTGATCTTGGAATTAGAAGAATGGTCAGAAGCAGAAGCAGCAGCGCAGTAGCAACTCCAGACGCTCAGATGGCTCTCACCAGATCTCTTCAGCGATGACAATGCCTCAGCAATGGTAGAATCTAGAGGGACCCACCTCAAAGCTGGCTTTCCTAGGCAAAGGTCTGATACCTCTCCATTGTTCAAGAAATTTACTGCCATGCAATAGTGAAAATGTTCCAAGATAGATAACTATTAAGGGAAGTTTTGGAAGGGAAAAGGGGAGGAGAAGCTGAGGAAATGGAGAAATCAAGATGATATATACGATGCGGACAAGTCTACTATTTATAGACAACGCGGCTTTAGCGCTTTAATGCTTTACAGTTAATTTGAGTACAGGAAAAATTCTAACAGGCCATGGTGCAGTTACGGTAATATATTTGACTGTCTATTCTATAGTTATTTAGCTTTTATTACTGAATCTGAAGGTTTTACGACAACGTTATTAGGTGTTTCTCTTGTGTACAGGAACTTTTAATTTTTCATTAAAAATTAATTAAGAAAAATTAGTCTTGCATTAAAGAAGTATGTGTGTTTGTATTTTGCTATATTTTCTAAACTCAAAAGAAAACTGCAATTAGTTATTACACTTGAGATGCCAACGAGGTAAAAATATCTCGTCCAATTGGTAGAAAAATTAGTAAATGGTATCATCCCCTAACGGTATTGTTTTTCCTTTTATTTTTTTTTTAGAGAATCAACAGTGAAATTCTACCTACTTTTGGTGATTCGAACTTAAGATTGGTGACTCAAATATAAGACTTTGTAAATCTTAGATGAAGCGTCCTACCAACAAAGGTTAACGGTATTGTCAAATACCATACGTGTATGCCTAATCATTTTTATTCTTTTTGTCCAAACGACTTTGATGCTTAAACGTTACGAGTTAGTTAGGGGAAAAAAATGAAGAAATGAAAGGGTTTGATAGTTAAACTAGAAAAGACATGTGCTTAGTTATTTATGTTAATGCATATGTTACATTTTTTTTTCTTTTATCTTTTTTATTTGGTAGCAGAAAGTCACCTCCTTCAAAAAGTAGTTTGCACAATTATTTTAAGACTATTTTGCCCTCACAAGTAGGGCAAATACTTACATTGACTATGTTCACGGTTGGTCCAGAATCATCTACATCAGTCATAATCCACGCCATGGCCCACCAGGAACCCATCTCATGACTGATGTGAATGATTCTGAACTATAAAGTCCACGGCCCTCACCTGTTGACCCGATCCATGTAATTATTTTCCCATAAGTAGGAGTATGGACGTCTTGGCAGAGCTCGACTTGTTCGGCTGGTCAAAATTAGAGTGAATTTCCCTTCAATTGAGACTGAGCCAAGTTTGAATGTAAATTTTGATTCAAATTAAAATATAGATTACGCACGAGTCAAGCTAGTGTCAGCAGCCCAACTCTAATTCGACCCACAATTGATATTTTAAAATTTAAAATTTTTATACGTTAATATATTTACATGATTAAAATAATTGAAATATTACGCAATAGTTGTGTACTAATCAATGTTTTATCTTAATGCACAACTCTTTAAATATGCACCACTTATATAAATATATTTTCATTTTTATTTCCTTATATGATTATAAAAAACAAGCAAAAAATCTAAAATTTGAAACTTTTTTCAAAAATTGGTGCTAGCAATCTTGGCTAAAAACACATATAAATAAATGGGCGGAGATCGGGTCTCTCATTTGTGAGGTTTGAATGGGTCAGACTCGAGCGAAACTTTTCAATCTATCTTTAATCGGAGTCCGGGCTTGCAAAGGGCCAACCCCCTGTCCCTACCCAGAGGTCTATTCACAAATGTTTTTTGGTTTGGTAGCTTTAGTTAAACACGTTTGCCTTGTCACAAAATGGAAAGGGCATAAAAAAGTAATGCCTAGTTTGGGAGTTAGAATAAAAAAAAAAAAAAAAAAGTTGAGAAAAGAAAAGAAGAGAAAGGAAAGGACTCCTTATCTTCCCTTCCATTTCTGTCCGAAATTGAGAGAAAATGTTTTTACAACGAAAAGGGAAGATTTTCTTCCCAAATATTTTCTTTTTTTTCCCCCTCTTTTTACTCCCAAAACAAAGAAAATTACTTAAGTATTTATTCTTTTTTATCCCCCTCTTTATTCCCAAACAAATGAATTGGTTAAATATCCTTTCTATTCTTTTTTTTTTTCTCTTCATTTTCTTCTTCCCAAACTGGGCATTAGGATTGGTTTGGTTGGTTTGATTTGAGATAGTTTACGCTCTACAAAGATTTTCTTAAGAGTTTTCTTGGATGACACCAAAAGAATTTGTTTTAGTTGAACATGATTTGCACGAATTGAAAAACTAACATAATTATAGGACCCATGTGGAGGAAAAAGAACTTAACAAGAATAAAGTTAAAGTCATTAGCTTGATGTTATTCTTGAGTAAAAATTATTCAGATTCACTTTTAGTCAATTATTTCAACAGGAAAGAGATGAGAACCATGAGTAAAACTTTCGGTCAAGAACATTTTGGGTCCCCGATAAAGAAGTCCTGCTAGAGGAAATATACAAATTTAGTCCCTCAACTATACGCTTTGCATCGTTTTAATCTCTTATATTTCAAGAGTGACATATATATTGAAACTGAAAATGATTTCTGGGAATTTTCAGTCAAATAAAAAAAAAAGATGTAAAAATCAATTTATTTTCACCAATTTTTTATGTTTTACTTGATATTTGACCAGGGATGGCACAGAACATCTATTCATGCATGTATTCTGCCATATATAGCCACTTGCTATATATCATCTGGAACCTCTTCAAGGAGGGTTAAAGGATTATGATCACGAATGGTATAACTTGCACGAATTGTATATATATATTTTCATCCAAACGTACCAAAAACTGATAAGCACATGAGTTTTAACTTGAAAGTGTCCTTCAATCAATCTCGTTCATCAATTCTTTTTAGGGTTATTACGTGACAATCATTGGCATGCTACGTGAAAAGCATTCTTGTCCCTTTTTTGGCATGGAGTATTGATCTTAATTTTATCTTGAATTCACAAACATAGCAAACAATGTTAACCAGTGGAAGATTTTGCCCTATTTTCAACCATTTAATTTGGTTGAGGATTAAATGTGAGCTGATAGTTTAAGTGTTACTGTCATTGTTGCTTAAATAGTTAGGATAATTAAATTAGTCTGAGTTGCGCCAAAATTAGTTTAGTATAATACGTTACCAACACTTCAATAGAACAAAGAAATTATTTTCTATCTTTACCAGTTATACCACCTGCATTCTTCTCAGTTTACTGGTCTAAAAGCAAAAAGAACGTTGGTTCTCATTTGTTTTTTAACATTTTGAAAAAAAAAATAATGAAAAAGAAACAACAATGTTTTAATAAAATAATGAAAAAGAAACAATAATGTTTTAGACTCAAGATACTTTTATTTGAGAAGTAATCAAGAAATCAACCGTGTTACAATTCTACAATCTATTTGTCAAAGTCGTAAAGGCTTGTAAGTTTAACTTTTTCCTTGCTTTTCTACTAGTGATCATGACATTGACTTTAGCTACAAAGAAAGGAAGTAGATGTTGATTTATATGCTACGAACAAAAATATTCAGGGCTAAATTTTGTTCTTCTTAATTGTTAATCTTGCTCGGTAACTTCTTCAGGAAGAAAAGATGTTAAAAAATGTCCTTCTTCTTACAAAAAGTTGTTTGAAAAATTGCCACAGATGTTAGGAGGGAAGAAATGGAAAGCCAATGGCAAAGACTCTTAGATCTTTCGCTAATTGGTAGGCCATGAATTATGAAACCAGTTCTTGATTTTAACAACATCAAACAAGGTCCTATCTTTCCAAACAATTGCCTAAAATATCGAAATCTTTTTTTTTTTTTAAAACTTGACAAGCTTACATTATGCATATCATTGCTTGCTTTGCTAAAATGAATTGCGCATAACGATCATCAAGTTTTAAAAAGCCAAAAAAAAAAGAAAAAAAGAACTAATAAAACTGGTTATTAGCACGATTTAATTAATGTAGTGTGCCACGAAAGCTAACAAATTTATTACTATTTTTCCAAATGCATATTGGACCGTTCTATTTCCATACAATGATTAGATTTTTAACCCTTTTAAGATTGTGTGGTTCTCCACAATTCATCTATAATATTGGACAAACGTTGGTGATGGAATCCAGAAATTTTAACCCTTTTTTTGGAGCAAACTCAAGTGCTTAATTATCCACTAACGTCCTTTTCATACTTGGAGCCATTTTTAAGGAAACCGTCATAGATTAATGTCCTATGAGTTTTTGGTTTAAATTAAAGTACACTATAGAACACTGTTTTTGGGTCTATTATTGGAATAGGAAAACATATGATTCATATTTCATTCTTAAATTTCAAAATCTGATATCAATGTCAAGCTATGAGTTTGATTTAATGTCCCAAAGTATAGGATTAGGTGCCTTTGTCCATTTCTAGTCTATTAGGTACGTAGTTTGTACAAGTCAATGAACCCAGAGAGCAGCATTGTCCACACGACATTTATATGTGGACATTATCGTCATTTTACTGAATTTTTGGATGAAATTTCTTTTAATGGTTGATTACTCCTTGCAAGGTCTAAACTGTATAAATCTAAGGTTTTTGGGGGGCAAAGTCTCATTGAGTCACAAGTTTTAGGAGGCAACTTCAATAAACCCAATTTTATAGTACCTGTTGCCATGAAATTCTTGTATGGACCGGGTTTGCGGTCTCACCTGTGGACCTTGTGATCTAAAAGAGTACCACACAATCATAATGATGCATGCTGATGTAAGAAAGTATGTACAAATACTTATATATCTTTGTTTGAAACCACAATGACTAAAAGTAAGATCGTAAATTGGGTTCATGTAAGAATTTTTTGTCCCTGTTTATGTTTTTCTTTGCCCATGCCCGTGTATTTCCGCATTTGGATTGGGCTGGGACGAGTATTTGTATGCCTAGATTTTGTAGATCTAAGAGATTAAGATAGTTTTAAAACTTCTCCACAGTATTTCGAAAATACGTTTAATTCGATGATGTGAAATTTCAACCAAACAGTGTCTTATCCGAAGTTCCATGCATGTCTATTGTATGCTAATTCGAGCAGTTCATACAGAAAACAGCCATTTTTGTTATTCTTCGGATTAATAAAGCAAATGAGGAATTTGATTAAACTTGTTCTTTGAAAGACTCCGAGTATATTTTTAGATTATTTTCCAATATCATATTCACCCAATTTAAAATGGGTTCACTTTCAAACTCCTACAAATTTTTTTTAAATAAAAAATGGGCCTTTGTTCTTGAACGTAATATTTTTGTAAGATAATATCAAGATTTTAATTATTGGTCCATGAAATATCCAACTATTAAAAACTAGTTTATAATTAAAAAATAGGTCCAAACAAATACAAAATTATATGTATGCTAGTATATCCACGTATTTGGATTGCATGATTCCTTCTATTATGCATTTTTTCCAGTCAAAAGTATCATGCTGCCTTTGTGTGTGTGTCTATCTATTCCGCCCTTTTTTTTGTTTGACATCCCACCACACACACACCCAAACAAAAGTTGAAAATTTTTCTTAAATTCAATGAGACTTTAATAAGAAAAAAGAATAAAAATGAAGGAATTAAGAGTCGAACCTTACACCACAAAACACCTAATTAACGTTCAACTTTGGGTTGGGTTTGCTGGCAACAAAAGCTGAAAGTAGGTTAAGGCCTCCCTGCTTAGATATTCCATAGGCAACCTTTGTCTCCCACTTTCTACATTTATCTTGGGCCCAATTGACTGGATCTTTTGGGGAGAATTTTCCTCCACTTCCACTTGTAAGCTCTTCCCAAAAATACTCTTTGGGCTGAATTACAAAAAATTTAAATCCAATAGGCTTTCTATCAAAGATGGCTTTTTATTATTTGTTTTAGTCTTGAGAATCATTTTTCACATTCATCATCACCGTCTATTTGCCATGGTAAAACTCATTAAGTATATTCTAATCCAAGTCTTACTCCTTTCTGATTTCTTTCAATTCATAAGTGCAATTTGTAAGGTAATAAGGGGAGTAACGCAGCGGAAAATTTAAAAATTTATTACCTTAGCCATGGATCTCTTTGATGTAATCTATACGATTAAAGGGTGTTTAGCACAAATACCTCAAGCATAGAAGATTTCTATGCTTCAAAGGGCAAGATCCTATTCGATGAAGGTGTTGATCTACCATGAAAAGCCCTCCAAGTGTAGAGCCTCCAACGGTATCCACACGAACATGATCTTTAGGAACCTTTGGACTTGCTTGCCTTGCCTTTTGAGTGCTAGCTCCCTTGAATGATTCATGAAGAACACAAGAAGAAGAAAGAAACCCTAACTATTAGGAAGAAGAGAGGTGGCCTTTTTCTAGGAAAGAGAAACGCCTCTCATGCTCTCAAGTTTTCTCTCTCTAGATTTTGTGTTGTGTTTCATCAATCTTTCAAGAGTCAAGGCATGGACTTATTTATAGATGTAGTATCCTAGTCTTTAAGGAAACAAGAGCAATTGGAAACCAAGAAGGTTTAGGAAGCTTACCTTAAGCTAATCCTATTCCTTTAGGAAACCTATTCCAAAAGGAAACCAAATAGCTTCTTAATTCCTTTTAGGAAACTAATTTCCATCAAGACTTAGAATATTTATAATTAAGTCCTTTAAGTTAATTTATCACATAAATTAATCCCATAAGTATCATTATACTTATCTTAATAACAATTTAACCCAAAGACCATGTTCTTATTGTGTGTGACCCATTAGGTTCCATTCACGTTGGCAATAAGTACAAATTATAACTCATTAATTAATTAATTAAGAGCCAGATAAATTAACACTTTAATTTATCATTAATTCACTAATTAATTAATTTGCACTTATAGATCATGAGTGGCGTCTAGCAATGCATCATGACCACCCAAGTGAATAGGAAAGTCATATGGTAGACTACACCTATCAATGACAATGTTACCGTGTAATTAATATCCTTTCACCACACTATATCCCAATTAGTCTAAGAGTGTAGTGCGCACTCTTTAAATGACTAATTAATGATTTCTTGTTCCCGAAATATAACTTTCCATAAAAGTATAACCTTGAAACTCTTTCAAGTCATACTTTCACTTTTGCGCAAAAGATTCTTTAAGTCATATTTCAACAAGTGGCCAATTCGGGATATACTCTCCTATAATAAGGAGTGGTGAATCCTATATCGATTACTCACTATCCTTCCATGCTTCATACTATACCCAATCTCTACCGTATGGGCTACTCTTTTACGAGCACCGAGCAATAGAGTCAAAGCATAGCAATCCACACTCAGGATGCCATGGTAATCTCAAGTCTAAGGATCACTTACACCATTGCCATTAAGAGTATAATTCATTAGCACTATGAATAGTAACTCTTGGCGGATCAATCCAATGAACTTGTTCTCTAACAAGCATCCACATACCAGCTTAGGTGTCACACGCCATAGTTGACGAGATCAACTACTACTTACCATAAGTAGAGGCAAAGTATGTGCTAGTCTTCCCATATTAATGATGTCCAATCTCATTAATACTACGACTAGGGATATTTAAGAATATAACTTAATGTGTAATAAGAGTCTCATCATTGTAACTCTTACAATCTCTTATACACAGTTAATATTCTATGGACTTTATCAAATAAACAAGTAATAACAAGTATTAAATGACAAAGAAAATGCCACATATATAAGTATAACACGAAATAAGTGTAATAAAAATCTCAAAAACTAACTTAGTTTTAGGACATACACTAACAAACTCCCACTTGCACTAAAACCAATCACCTATAGGTTTTAGGCCATGAGCATGACTATCATGCCTATTCTAGGACAAGGCCATGGTGAAAGGATTAGTGACATTTACATTGTGGGAACTTCCTCTATCTTTTCATCATTTGTACCAAACTATTTCCACAAATAGATGGTGGCACGAACTTACACTTTAGGATCATGGATGAGACTTTTAGTTTCTTGATTAAACGATGGCACAATTGTTTCATAAAATAATGAAAGGAACTATTCTTTGTCCAACAAAGAATTCCTTGATCCATAGTAACTTCTAAAGCTACCATGTACTCGCCTTTGTTGTAGAATATGTTGTAGTGTCTATCATAAAACGTTTTTATCCACTACAGTTCAACGTGAACACCAATTCATCTCATGATTTACTTATCATCCCTATTGGATTAAAAGTTTGTATCTTTAAATCCACATACTTACTAAGTGTGATCTCCATAGTCAAGAATAGTCTTTTTAGTACTACTCGAGTACTTAAGAATATTCTTTGACAACCATCTAGTGACACTCAGCCAGAATTGCTCGTAACACTTAAAACCAGAAGACATCGGGTCTCGTACATAGGATAGCATATATAGTTGAACCTATTGCAAAAGCATATGGATCTATTAATGCTGTCAATCTCGACAAGTGTCAAAAGCACATGTCTCTCAAAAGAGTAATCTCCTATCACATAGGTAAAACCCCTTCTTCGATTGCACTATGCTAAACCCTTTAGCATCTTAGCCTGTGTACTTCGATCTAAGTGAGACCAAAGCAACCTCTTGGATCTATATAGATCTTAATTCCCAGAATAGAGATTGCCTCTCCTTTAGTAAAAATTCTTGGACAACCATATCTTTACCTTTAAAGTATGTTGTTTCCATCAACGATATGTCATCCACATATAGTATCCAGAAAATGACAACGCTTCCACTCAACTTTACATTTACACAAAACTTGTCTTTATTTTCGAGAAAATCAAACTCTTTGATTATCTTATCAAAACAAATGCTCCAACACCTTGACACTTGCAAGAGTCCACTAATGGACCCTTGAAGCTTGCTTACCTAATGACTATCAATGGTAGTGAAGGCCCAAGGGATGTGTCATATACATACCTTTTAATTCCCGTTAAGGGATGAAGTCTTCATATCCATTTGTCATAGCCATAAAGGCAGTTATTGTAAGTAAAATCTTAAATGGATTTAAGCATGGTCAATGGTAAAATAGTTTCTTTCAAAGCCAAACCTTTGAATTAAATCATTTTCCCATTAATCTTGCTTTATAGGCAATTACGTTACCATCCATGTCAGTCTTTCTCATAAAGATCTACTTGCACCCTATGGGTTTTATCCGATTAGGTGACTTGAGCAAGGTCTACACCTTGTTCTTGTACATGGAATCCATTTTGGATTTTATGGCATCTTGCCACGTCAAGGAGTCTACATTAGACAAAACCTCTTCGTGACTGATAGGTTTGTCATCATATATGACTAATATATTATTGCTCTTTCTAATGAGAAATCTATATCTCTCATGTGTGAGAAATCTATATTTCTCAAATGTATAACGCACTCTACCAGTCTTTTGAAGATTTTGTGCAATTTGAGCTTCCGTTGCGCCTCATCAACATGTGGCGTAAGCTCTAGTTCCAACTATTAATCTTTGTCAATTCATGGTTCTTGAACCTTTCAAGTTCTATCTTGCTCCCACTGTCTCTTTTAAGAATAAACTATTATTCTAGAAAAAGACATTTTTTGAGACAAATATTTTTCTCAAGGGAATTATAGAAATGGCATCTATTGTTTTCACAAGGATACCCCACAAATAGACATTCGTCGGAACATGGTTGAGTGTATAGAAGTTGGCGTCTAAGACAAGAACCCCTAAAATGAGGTTAGGAATTGTAGTATGGCTCATTATGGTTTGCACCATATCTCATAGGGTACAACTTCTTCTCTTTTATACATCATCAACAATGATGTGTTAAGCGGAGACATTGAGAAAGAATCACATTCTTCTTTAATTACTTTGAAACACTTGATATTTAGTATTAGCCAAATAGATCAAATCTTTAGTATTTTAATACTCTTGTCAACTTTGTTTTTCTTACTTCAATGCTAATGACTTTGAACACTTCAAAGGCCATGGATGCGTGTATCATATGATACACATAATCATATCCCATATGATCATCCATGAAAGTGATGAAGTATGATAAACAACCTCTAAGCATAGATCGACATTGGGCAAAAAACATCTATATGTTGAAGGTCTATGAAGATCACTAGCATATTCACCTTTTTATAATAAAAGGTGTTATGATCATCTCTCTAAGTAAATGAGAATCGCATGTCTCAAACGATTCACAATTGAAAGAGTCCAAGTACACAACTATTATGTAATTTAGAAGTGTGTTTCTCATTTACATGACTAAGTATATAATGCCAGAAGGATAGTTGTTTCAAAATATAGAGTTTTTGTCTATGTTTGAGAATGGACTTATCAAGGTCTAAGATTTATAAAACGTTGTTTTAGTGATCTAATAGCACAAAGAACACCACTACGTAAAAGAACAAGTATATATTCTCTTTTGTAATAGTAAATCTTTTCACATTTAATGTGAATTGATTTCGTGCTCTTTTGTAAGTATCACAACATAATAACAATGTTTTAAATTCTAGAACAAGCCCAGTTGGTAAAGAGTGTATAAGTCTCTACAACGAGTGTAGCAACTCTTGCTCCATTCATCACACGTAGTTTGACTTTCTCTTTACTTATTGTCTACCATGCTTTAAGACCTTGCACATTTTTGCAAATATGAGATCTATATCCGGTATCTTATACCCAATGGTCTTAATTAGTAGATGAATTTATCTCAAATATAAACATACTTAGAAGTAGTAGCTTCACTAGGCCTCTTTATCTTCTTAGTATTGAAACGAGCCTTACAATTCCCTTTCTAATAGAATTGGAAACATGTGCCTTTAGACTTGTCCTTTTGATCACACCTTTAAACTTTGTCATAACTACTTGGGTCTTCTTAAGACCACGCTAGGATTTCCCTTGACAAACAATAAAGTGTCCCTTTCTTCCTTGATAGACTACTCTTTAGATATCCCATATCTAATGGTCCTAGATTGTGTATCAATAACTCTTTGAGATGCACAATCACAAACAAAAAGATCTATCAATTTGTGCTACTTTTATAGCTTAGGAATTATAGATGACATTACGATACAAGTAGCAATATCATTATCATCTTTTATGCATTTTGTATGCACATTGTTTCCTAACTATAATTATCACTGTAGGACAAGTGGAAGTGGGTATCAAGAACATAGCCAATTGTGCTTAAAAACTATTCTCAAATTTTATACTAATCCAAGAAAATCGCATATAATGGAGATATAGGGTGATAAGTGTGTTCATATGTACATTCATTCTACAACAAATGAAAAGATAGTATAAGTATTTGTTTTGTGTTATAATTGCAAACAAAAAATGTAGACTTCGAATTTATTTGGTTTGCTCCCACTATTTTACTTCGAATCAATAACCCTCAAACTATTGATTCGAGAATCCGTTGGAGATTCCTAGTGGGCTAGGATCCCATCTAATTAACTTTGGGTTTGACGGAGGCCAATGCCCCAAAGGTAACTTCGATTTGGTAGATAACTTTTATCAATCACAACTCTTGTGACTCCTAGATAGTTGGGTATCAACTCTTGATATTCACATCTTATTTGTTTCCCAACATTGCCTCAAAAATATCATAACATTGATGGAGGCCAAACTCGTTATGTATTTTTGTTAAGTCATACCCATTATTCAAAGATCACATCTCATAGCAAGAACATATTCCGAGTAAGGTGACCTTGACGGAGGCCAACGTGTCAACACTTAATAGGAACTCTTCGCTTTTGCTATAATAATGGAAGGCAACTTATATATATTGACTTAATATCGCCTCAAAAACACCATAACCTTGATGGAGACCAACAAGTTAAGCATTTTTGTTAAGTCAGGCCCATTATTTGGAGATCATATCTCATAGTAAAAAACATGCTCTAGGTAAGATGACCTTGACGGTGGGCCAACAAGTCAACACTTAACAAAAACAATGATTTTTACTACAATAATGGAAGGCTAGTGACTTAATATTTTATTTGAGGGATTTTATGTTAATTATACAATATACAGTCTCATCATAGCATGTAATTAAAATATATCGTCATATAAAATAAAAACATGCATAATAAACCGTGGATGATTATGGACTTTACTAAGATATTTTCCTCGAGTTTTAAGGAAAATATATGGTCAAATTCCTAAGGGATGTGATCAACTCCTTGATGCATTCCTTGGGAGGTCTTCAACTCTTGATAAGCCTCTATGGTTGCTCCTTGATTCTATCTCCATCTTCTTTGTACATTACACATGTAATTCTATTCTAAACAATTTAAAAAATTAAAACCTAACTCTATCCTACACAATGTACATTACATGTATTGACTAAGAAACCTCGAGTTACATTCGAGGGGAGTTAGGTGAGAAGAGAATTACATGAGAATAATAGAGAAGGCAGGACACACAGGCCCTATTTTAAAAACCAACACAAGCCAACCATCAAAATTGATAAAAATTCAACCATTCAATCACATTGGTCATAGTCCATAATCATCCACCATGCCATCATTATATTTAACAATTAAATAAATTACTTTATTTAATTCTAGTCATAAATCACATGGTCTAATGTAATTAGATTAATGTTCTTGAATTTATTTGTCTAAAAAATAAAGTTATAAAAGGTGTAGGTTTCTAAAATTTAACTTTCCAAATATTAACAATTAAAGTTGAAAATTGTTTTTATAGAGAAAATTTCAAAAATCCGTGTTTTCAAAAAATTAGAAAAAATCTCGCTAGAACTCTGCCAGCAAACCGTGGGACAAACCGTGCGCGGGTTCATCCGCGATTTACAAACCGTGGGACAAACCGTGCGCGGTTTCATCCGCGGTTTGTTGACAGAACGTACAAGTTTTTAACCGTGGGTAAAAACGCGCGTGAGTTTTCGCATGGTTTGTGTCCAGAAAATACGATTTTTGAAATTCTTTGATCTTTTTCAAAACTCTTTTGAATCAAAACATGTTAAAACCCTTTTAGCACGTAAAAATACTTTAGAAACCTTGAATACAATCATAAGAACTCATCTTAATTATTTAAAACACTTTTAAACAATTAAGAACTTATCTTAAAAATCAAACTCTTGATTTTTCTAAAACAATTTTGAGACAAATTTCATCAAGAACAAACCAACCATATTTATGACAATTAAATAAACACAAATCATATAGATATAATCAAAGTAGGCTCTGATACCACTGTAAGGTAATAAGGGGAGTAACGCAGCGGAAAATTTAAAAATTTATTACCTTAGCCATGGATCTCTTTGATGCAATTTATACGATTAAATGGTGTTTAGCACAAATACCTCAAGCATAGAAGGTTTCTATGCTTCAAAGGGCAAGATCCTATTCGATGAAGGTGTTGATCTACCATGAAAAGCCCTCCAAGTGTAGAGCCTCCAACGGTATCCACACGAACATGATCTTTAGGAACCTTTGGACTTGCTTGCCTTGCCTTTTGAGTGCTAGCTCCCTTGAATGATTCATGAAGAACACAAGAAGAAGAAAGAAACCCTAACTATTAGGAAGAAGAGAGGTGGCCTTTTTCTAGGGAAGAGAAACGCCTCTCATGCTCTCAAGTTTTCTCTCTCTAGATTTTGTGTTGTGTTTCATCAATCTTCCAAGAGTTAAGGCATGGACTTATTTATAGATGTAGTATCCTAGTCTTTAAGGAAACAAGAGCAATTGGAAACCAAGAAGGTTTAGGAAGCTTACCATAAACTAATCCTATTCCTTTAGGAAACCTATTCCAAAAGGAAACCAAATAGCTTCTTAATTCCTTTTAGGAAACTAATTTCCATCAAGACTTAGAATATTTATAATTAAGTCCTTTAAATTAATTTATCACATAAATTAACCCCATAAGTATCATATACTTATCTTAATAACAATTTAACCCAAAAACCATGTTCTTATTGTGTGTGACCTATTAGGTTCCATTCACATTGGCAATAAGTACAAATTATAACTCATTAATTAATTAATTAAGAGCCAGATAAATTAACACTTTAATTTATCATTAATTCACTAATTAATTAATTTGCACTTATAGATCATGAGTGGCGTCTAGCAATGCATCATGACCACCCAAGTGAATAGGAAAGTCATATGGTAGACTACACCTATCAATGACAATGTTACCGTGCAATTAATATCCTTTCACCACACTATATCCCAATTAGTCTAAGAGTGTAGTGCGCACTCTTTAAATGACTAATTAATGATTTCTTGTTCCCGAAATATAACTTTCCATAAAAGTATAACCTTGAAACTCTTTCAAGTCATACTTTCACTTTTGCGCAAATGATTCTTTAAGTCATATTTCAACAAGTGGCCAATCCGGGATATACTCTCCTATAATAAGGAGTGGTGAATCCTATATCGATTACTCACTATCCTTCCATGCTTCATACTATACCCAATCTCTACCGTATGGGCTACTCTTTTACGAGCACCGAGCAATAGAGTCAAAGTATAGCAATCCACACTCAGGATGCCATGGTAATCTCAAGTCTAAGGATCACTTACACCATTGCCATTGAGAGTATAATTCATTAGCACTATGAATAGTAACTCTTGGCGGATCAATCCAATGAACTTGTTCTCTAACAAGCATCCACATACCAGTTTAGGTGTCACACGCCATAGTTGACGAGATCAACTACTACTTACCATAAGTAGAGGCAAAATATGTGCTAGTCTTCCCATATTAATGATGTCCAATCTCATTAATACTACGACTAGGGATATTTAAGAATATAACTTAATGTATAATAAGAGTCTCATCATTGTAACTCTTACAATCTCTTATACACAGTTAATATTCTATGGACTTTATCAAATAAACAAGTAATAACAAGTATTAAATGACAAAGAAAATGCCACATATATAAGTATAACATGAAATAAGCGTAATAAAAATCCCAAAAACCAACTTGGTTTTAGGGCATACACTAACACAATTTTCACATCATTAAAAATTATCTGCAATACAATATTGATTGGCCATCTCACATTTTGAATTGACACATATTAAATATATTATTATTGCTAAAGTTTTTTTTTTTTGTGTAATCATTGTTGTATTACATATATATTGTCTCACACAAGTGGGGTGAAGCTCCCAATGGAATGTTAGGTGAAATCTCAAACTGTTTGTCATACACATTTGGGAGTATAGCTTCTCGAAATCTCCCTACTCCCTTTCCTATAAATCCAAATTTCTAACTGTCGTAGGCAGTATTTGATCCCAAGACTTGTGGTAGGGGGAGATCCATTGGGCCATTGGCCGAGTGGCTATTACTGCTAAAAATAATCTGCACAACTTATCAACAAAAGTTAAATAAAATTACACTTTCCGTCCTTGCAGTCTAGATAAAGTTATCAACACTTTTTTAATATTTCACGCACTATTAAAAATATTTGTAATCAAATACTCATAATTGTTGTAGGAGTATGTGAGAATTTAAAAAGGGTATGTAAACATTATTTTTCTTTTGTGATACATTTCATAATGCAACATAGAATAATCAAATGTAGCTAATAATTGTGGCTAAGTTCACCCCTCTTATTAAAGCTTAATCCAAATACTGTGCCTAAACTTCTCCTTGTCAAACATATAACTCCATCAATCTTGACAAAAGATAATGTTAATGTACACCTCTTGTTTAAAATTGGGTAAATTCAATTAGTTATTATGGAATTTGCGTAAAATTAAAGAAGAAAAAGGACAGCATGAAAAATTAAAAAGGTACACGTTGTACCAAAGAACCGTATCTACGTGTGTCCAGGTATGAAAGGTCAAGGCAAAGCAACGAATGATAGAAAATTCATCCTATCTTACCGACAAAAAGGATTTGCTGACTCAGATAAGTATCACAATCACCTCAGATTTCGGATAAGTCCACGGACTTCTTCCTCGTATTGTGAACACACGCAAATAGAATCATTTTCCTTTATCCTGTGCTACTCTGATCTGAACTTTTTCATACGGTAAATTATTGGACAAAGGAGAAATGATACACATGGTTTTCATGAAAATTATGGGTTTTCTGAACAACACTCAAAATCTACACAACGTGCATTTATTTATCCAATAAGTTTGATATTTTGTATAACTCATAAGTTTGATAACTCAAAATTTACATAACGTACATAAGTTGTATTTACATAATCCTTTCTCAAATACAAATTAATAAAAAGAAGGTCATGGCACATGAGATCTTAGTGCAAGTTACAAAACAATGACAAGACTACAGTTAATAGAAAACTCAAGTTCAAATCACACCCAATATGAATGGTAGTATAGTTATCAGAGAGAGAATATGATTCATAGTCATCCCTTGCCATTTGAAATACACTTCCAATCTTATCTTTGATAACTTTAATCTTAATCTACCAGAAAATTGCTTTAGTCCCTTTCATTGAAACCAGTGATTTTTTTTTTTTTTTTTTTTTTGAGTCATTGAAACCAGTGATAAGTTTTTAGGGAAACACAAGGTACATGGTCAGCAATTTCTCTATGGATAAGGTTGCCACCTACCCAAACTGTCATTAGCATATTACCTATAAATAGTCCCATCAAATCTTTCTTTTGCATCCAATACAATATTCAGTAACCATCATTTCATCTATTCTTTTTGTGGGTTATCTATTTTGCTCCTTGTATCAAGTGTGTTACTTGTTATTCTTTTTCTTGCTAGTGTTTCTCGAGTATAATACATCTTGTTAGTGTTTCTTGACTATAATACCAAGGAAAAAGAGTGGGGCTAGAGTATAATACATCGTGTTAGTGTTTCTTGACTATAATACAAAGGAAAAAGAGTAGGACTAGAAAGAAAGAGAAGGAAAAAAAAAATGTTGGCTATATTCAAGAATGGTTTGGTTGATCCACCCCAAGAGCTGAATAGTCCAGCCTCTTCATCTCATGCTTCTATGATGCCTCCTGCTAAGATTCCTGAGGAGACTTTGAAGGGTTTCTTGTCATCTCATTCCAACAATGGCTTCTCCATTGGCTTTGCAGATTCATTGCTGGCTTACGCCTCTCCTCAGAGATCTTATAATATTGCTCATCAGAGGTACATTAATTCAAGTCTTCTCTTCAATGTTTCTTTTCTGTCTTTATTTATTCCAATTTTAAGTTGCTGCACTTGATGAGGGATTTTATGTTGAATACATGAAAATTAGTACAAATTGGGACATGGGATTTGGAGATTTTATGTTATAGATTAATTTTTCCCTCGTATATTTGTCAAAGATTATTCAGTTCATCAAATTGGATGATGCTAGATTTTAAGACTTTGTCTATTTAAAAAGAAAGAAGAGAACTCCACTGAGCGAACTTTAAGAAAACAGGGAAACAAAGTAGTTAATCAGATCTTATGGCTCCAAATTTTAGTAAACCAATGGTTGGGGATTAGGCATATATATAAATGATCACGACTGGAAAAACAAAAATAATCATTTCTAAGGTCAAAGGGTCACACTGATCTCAAGTCCTTAAAATTTGTGTTTTACTGTCTGCTCTAGTTATAGGAAAATAAGCGGCCCTTTTTTATTCTCTTTTGTTTTCTGGCACTAAATTTGGCTTGGTGTGAAATCGGTATGTAGGACGTTTTGTGGTGTAAATGACATCTACTGCATCTTTCTGGGGAGTTTACGCAATCTCTGCACTCTTAACAAGCAGTATGGATTATCCAAGGGTGTCAATGAGGCCATGTTTGTTATTGAAGCATACCGGACCCTGCGTGACAGAGGGCCATATCCTGCTCATCAGGTTCTCAGGGATCTTGATGGCAGCTTTGGATTTGTGATTTATGATAACAAGGCTGGAACTGTATTTGCCGCACTTGTAAGCCTTCTTCAGCCCCCAAAGTTTGTCTGTTATCTGTTTTTTAGGCTTTGTGTTGACATTTGAGCGTCCTACTTTAAATGCAGGGTGCAGATGAAGAAGTGAAGCTTTACTGGGGGATAGCAGCCAATGGTTCTCTAATTATATCTGATGATGTGGATCTAGTAAAAGCAAGCTGTGCAAAATCCTTTGCTCCATTCCCTACCGGTAGGTAGTTCTTTGATAAAATAAGATTTTCTTTTCATGGAATAGCTGGGAAATAGGATTCATTGGATTGTTGCTTTTACAAGTTTCTTGTTCCCAGAAAATAAATCAGTATTGCCTCTGTCATTGGTTGAATGATTTAGTTCGAATTAGGCAATGCTATTATACATATATATAGCTGATGAGATTGGGGAAAACATTGACATTGACATCATTTCAGGACAGACTAAAAGTGAAGCACATTTCATAGGGGATAAAATGGTAGTATTTTGTAAAATGTATAATGATATGTTGTGAAAATTCTCATGTCTTTTTGGTCAATTTGATTGCAGGGTGTATGTTCCATAGTGAAAGTGGGTTGATGAGCTTTGAACATCCCATGAACAGGATGAAAGCCATGCCAAGAGTAGATAGTGAAGGGGTTATGTGCGGAGCCAACTTCAAGGTTGATGCTCTTTCCAAGATTGATAGCATACCAAGGGTAGGAAGTGAGGCTAACTGGGCAACCTGGGGACAACAGGCCCGATAGAATTTAGCACTCTAGCTCTTGACATAACCTGCAAAGTGCATATTCACTTTCTGCTGTTTCCTGTGGTTTTTATGTTCCTGTAATTTCCTTGCCTTTTTAATCATCCTCACATGTAAATTTGAGGAGGGTCTTTCTCAGCAGGATAAAAATATTTGGCCTGAGTAATGTTTTTATTTTATTTTTGAATGAATCATTGCTATCCTTGACAAGTTTGGTTTGGCCAAACTATTGGAAGTCTTTATCATTGTAAAAAGATCCATCCTAGTCTCAAAAGGTTTGAAATGAATTAATTAGATTCTCAAACTCGTACAAGTGTGTTGTGTTGGTTCTTAATCTCATATCAAATCGCTTCTCCAATTGAATATATTAATAAAAGCTCAACTCAACTAGATTACTGCTAAAAGAAAAAGGAAACTTCTCATTCCTCCTTTTGAAGTGGGTTTGTGGCTTTTGGAGTGGGTTTATAGGGTTCAGTTTAGGTTTACTTTCTATTCCTCCTTTCAATTGAAGTTGAGTGAGTTTCTCAATTTCCTTCCCCCAATTGTCAAAAAAAAAAAAAAAAAAAAAAGGAAACCGGCCCTTTCCACTATAAGTTGGGCACGTGCAAAGCACAAGTCTTGTCCTTGTAAAATTGAAAAGAATATATAAACAGGAACACGAAATACTTAAAAATGAGATTAAAAATAATATATATCGGTTAAATATATAATTACATATATAACACTCTATTTTTATTAAATTGTCTTTTCCCTGTAAAATTGAAAAGAACATATAAACAGGAACAAACATGGGGATTTCACCGAAACAAAATTCACACTCCTTCCAATTAGGTGATAGTATGTGAAGTCTGTAAACTGCCTTCTCATTTTAGGGTAGTACAAATCTTGCTATGTATTGACACTGTATACTCTACGTAGCATAGTTTAAACAAAGCAAAATGGGTGATTAAACAGAGTGAAGAAATCACAACTGTTTTTAAGACTTTATATCCGGTTTTTGAATTCTTGGATTATATAAGAAAATACTATAAGACAAATATATCCCATCATGTTGTGAACTCAAGTTCACAAAAAGAATTTTTCCACCTAGTTCAGTCAAAGTTGCATCTAATATAAGCGCATTATAATTTATATCACTATATCTTTGCCATGCACAGCTGATAATAACAAAGTAATCCGCAACATAGTACTCTCTTCGCCTCACTTTGATAGGCTTGTTTTTCTTTTTCATCTGTCCCAAAATACAATTCACTTTCCAATTGAAGAATGTAATTAACTTTTAACTTCTCTAAAATACTCCTATTTAATTACTTTGTTATAAGTGAGATAACTACCATATAAATATAAGTGCATAGTAAACTGTATATTCACATATCCAATGGAATTAATTTAACTTATGATGCAATATTTTGTATTTAATGGAAATGTTTAATGATGAATATAAGGGTATTTTAGAAAAATCATACATTAAATTTATTCTTTCAATAAAGTTAGCCAATCTTTATTAAACTATGTAAAAAAAACCGTAAATCTATCAAAATGTGACGGAAGGAATATTAAAAAATTGCAGAAAAAGTTGTACTTCTTAATAATCATCAGGCGGTAACAGCAGGAATGGGCCATTTATGCGGCATTTACAAATTAAATGACATGTAACAAAGAGCCGAGAAGAAATATTAGCCCTTTACAACATCCTCAACAAGCCAGTAATGTCACTTGATCACCACAGGGCATTTGAAAGGGTTTGTCAGAAATCAACGAAATTGTCCTTAATATTTATTAGTTATTTATTTATTCCACTCTGATTCTTGTAAAAGTTAATTTTTAAAAAAAATTAGAAAATTAGAATTTAAAAAAAGGTTTCTAATTGCTTCTAATTTTAGCTTAAAAAATAAAAAATCAGGAAAAAAAATAGTTATAAACATCACGAAACAGATTTTCAAAATTAAAAAAAAAAAAACTAAAAGCATGTTCAGCAAAAACTATTGAGAATAAACCCAAACTGAAGTACGCCTAAATAAGCAACGACATTAGTTGTAAGATAAAAAATTGTAGATGCCTAAGGCTTTGATGAAATACCCTGACCCCGACACAATATTATTTAGCTTATGTATCATGTGATCAGCAGGATTTTAAAACTTTAAGAGACCAAATTCATATAAGGACATAACTATTGGGTCAAAGTGTAATTTAACTAAACAATGGAAGTCTTCCACTCTTGAGTCCTATAAATACTACCAATCATTGTGAAAATGCTTGAGCCTTTCTCTCGTGTTCTTAGCATCTCTACACACTCTGACTCCTTCCCTCTACTCTCCCTCCAAGTTCTCAAGCCTGAGTCATCTTCCAAGATATAAGACAAAACAATAAGGACTAGTGCTTCATTAGATATGTGCTCTTATTGGTTATAGCTTTATGGAGTGTGAACTTAAATTGTACAGAAGAGGAATTATTGATTGAAATATTTTATAATGACTGGGGACTTGAAATATGCAATGTAGAAGTTTACTTGAATATTTTATGGTCTATTTGTAGTTGGTGATCAATGAAAAATATATTTGTGGAAATGCCAATTAATTTTGGCTGGATCTTGCTGGAGGTTGAATGCATGAGCTTATGTTGAAATATTAGAGCTATTTCTAGTTGCTTAAGTCATTCTTGAAGTGATTGTAGTTGGTTATTCGCAATGATGCTTGAGTGCGTGTAAGGGTACCTACATTGTGAAAAGGGTAATTTTAAGTATGCAAATTATAGTGGAATTGAACATCAATCTTGTTGCATTGCTCCTATTTAGTGCTATGTATTTGTGTATGACTGGAATTATTTTGGTTACATTTGGTCGAGTTTTAGAGGCCTTAATAGTTGGAAATTTGAGGAGACAAAATTTGCATTTTTGTTGAGTTATGGATGAATGTTCGAAAGAATTCAAAGTTCAGTCGACCGAGACGTGGGCAAAATGTTGAGTTGTGGCTGGAGAGTAGGTTCGTTTGGCTGAACCCAAGATGCCTGTCATTTTGACTAAGGTTTTGTGTCCAATTGCTTTTGAAATCTTTGTTTGCTTACCGAATCGTGTTCAGAATATTTTGGTTGTTCCTAAGAATATCAGGGGGGATTGTTTCGGGTATGGCAAGTTAAGTTTGGTAACGCGAGCACATGCACTCAAATGATATAATTGATATGAAAATGAATATGAGAGATTATCAATGTATATATGCTTTGGTCTTGACCATTAGGTTATCTATAGGGGAGATTAGTCTCAGCTTTTGTAATCAAAGACTTGTCTAGCAGATAGATATTAGTTAAGAGACTTTGGAATGCACAGAGAGAGACTTTTGGTTTGCAACCTACCTAACAGGATGAACAATGGGTTCAGTTGTCGATAGTCTATTAATGATCACGAGCCCGTATGAAATGACTTGAACTATAAATCTGTTAAAACTCTCCTCATGAATGATGATTAAATGCATTGAATTAAGTTAAGCTATATTACGTGATAAAGTACTCTAGTTAGTACAAAGAACCCTAACTACGTACTAGGCTGCATTTACTCGTATATTGTTTGAGACTGACATATGTTAGAAGTAACTCGTACCTTTGTTACAGATAAGAGGAAAGATTGCTAGAAGTTCATAGAGCAATGTAACGTGCTTTTGATCTAGTTTTAGAAAGTTTGTTGTGCAGTCAGGCTCTGTATTGTAGTTTGTATAGAAAGCGTTTTGTAAATGTTATCCCATCTTTTTCCTCCGATTGTACCTTCGAATTTGTAGGAAGAGGGACTTGTAGAAGAACCTTTTCTTTTTAAAGTGCATGTGGATATTTTAGTTTTGCTTTGATCATACAAGCTTTGTGTTTTCCACTTAATTCCCGAAGGCACGGCATCGTATGTCCCAGTTTTACGTCTAACATTTTCATAATTCTAAAACTGTCCTACAAAATCAGTAAAGTTCTTCCTTTACTAAAAAGCTTCCATCAACTACAATTGGATAGGATAATTACTTCCGCTCAGCTTTACCGATGAATATCTCCTTCCAGAAACATGTTCTTTAGCGCAAATATGGTAAACTTGGAACTGTTCCCCACCAACAAGAAGGAAGCTCATCATCCATGTAGTATCAGTAGTCACTTGATGGAGAATCTCATTGAACCATAGCATGTCCAACCACAACGCATTTAGCTGAGTTCCAAGATGTAGAAATATAGACTGAGACAGCCTAGGGTCACAACTCACAAACTCTGTACATTATGACAAGCAGACTCCTCTATTGATAAATGAACCACTTAGTGATTGAAAAGCTATACAACTCGAACCCACGTTCCACCACACATTGGGCAGCCATATGCCCATCGGCTGATCCACCAAACTTCCCTCTCGTTCTTATTAACAGTAGAGGTGGCACCTGGTACATCAAAGGCAGAAGTCTGCCGCAAGCATCTTATACACTGCTTGAAAAGAAAGTCCAAATCAGAAAGTAAAAAAAAATACAATAAAATAAAAAAAAATTGCACTGTTTAAATTATAGTTCTAAAACTGATGGTTCTCTCTCTTTTTTTTTTTTTGGTGTTTTTTTTTTTGTTTTTTGAGAGATAAAAGTGTGTGTGTGTGTGTGTTTTTTTTTTTTTTTTTTGGGGGGTGGGGGTGGGGGTGGAGGTGGTTGAGCTTGAATAATGACATGGGATAGCTTTCAACAAGAATGATAAGTGGATAACAAAACTGAAAGTATGGCATCACTCAAAGAGTTGATAGTTGACGTCAAAAGTATGCAAACTAGATGCCAGTTCAAAGGTTTCATGAAATAAACAAAGGCATTGCTCTGTCCATTTTAGGAGAATATAGTGTCAATATTCGATTTAATGATTTTGTTCAAAATATCAAGGATACATATGTAACACTATATGTATCGATCCGAGGTCCTATGGATACAAAGAAAAACAAAATGAGTAGAAAAGAAGTTTGTGAAGGAAGACATAGATGGCAATTAAAAAAAAAAAAAGTTTTAAAACATAAACAAACCTTGTACCAAACTCCTTCAAGTCCAGTTTTCCAGACAGCTGTAACAACATCCCTTCGGGATCCCATTATACCAAGATACGCCCCAAGGCCAACCGAAGTATTTAACCCAAAAGCGGCATCTCTTTCAGACATCCTGCGCTTCCTTGGCCACAAGCCATGAACTCCATAATGAACATTACAGTTTTCAGATGAGGTACCATCGAATAAATCCGTTGAAGGGCTCAGCCTTGTATTATCATCCACAGGACCCATATCCTCAGGATCAGACCATGGGCCACCAAACATATTCTTCCTATGCCATTCTTCGGCAGGAGGATGAAGTTCCAACTCACGCAGTAGCAAACCTGCAGCATCAGCACCTCTGGGACGTGGCATAAACTGCAAATATTGACCAAAATGATATAGAAAGTAACTTTCAGGAGCTCATCCAAAAAAGGAAATTAAAAAAAACAAATTATGCCTCAAATGATTTACATACAGGTTACATGAGTAATAAAGCTTCTGTCCCAAACAATTTCAAATACTGTTTGCATTTAAGTTCATGAATATCGTGTAAGGTACTCTTGTAAGAAGTTTGCAAAAAATTTTGGCAAGTACTTTAAACGTGGGTCTAGACCAATCAAAATTCTAGGAAACAATTTAAAGAAAATTTATTCCATTTGTGGTCATGAAAACAACAGCATCTCTTTTATGGATGTCAAAGACAAAATAATTACTTTTAAGAAGTGCATAAGCAAAAAGTATCAACACCAGAATTGAAAATTCTCATTGAGACAACATGACAACACAAACTAGTACCTGCATATGTGGACCAAGGGAGGCTTCTACCACCTCGGGTAAAACAGTGTAGTTCCCATCAATATAATGAAGTCGAACCTGAATGTTGCTGCTACCAACCTGAGAAACAGGTAAGGGATGTGCTAGACCTGCTGTTCGCCGACAGAGATCCATCAATATCCGGAAAAGGACCTTCACCTGCAAGGAGAACCCGGATCAGTTCAGAAGAGAGAAAAGGATCTTCACATCATTTTTACTTTCTTCAAATAGCTAAAATAGAGGCTCTCCCAGATTACTACCTCAGCTTCCCACATTACTACTTCAGCTTCTTAACCCTCAAGTTATCACTTGCATCTTAGCTTACAAAATCCATAGGGGCCAAAATGGGGAACAGTATTACAAAACATGCTTCTAAAAACTACAGGACGACAATTCTAGAATCCCGGAGACTAAATCAAACAAACAAACTCAGAAACCACAAAAAGATAATCCAAGGTACACAACTAGTAAGCATATGATGGGAATCAATTTTAAGACAAAAAGCAAGTACAAAACTTATCACTCCATTAAAACTCCTCTATTTTCTGTGACAGAAATTAAACCAGAACTAAATTACAAGGCTAATTATACATCTATATTTGCCGAGTTTCAGTAAAAAAAAAAAATTGCCTTTACCTCCTCAGATGTGTATCCTTGACCAGCATTGCCAGAACCTAACCTCATCCGGCTAGATGGACCTTCCTCTGGCCCTTTTGCTGCAGCACCACCCTGACCACCTCTGGGAACCTGCGTTTCTTCTCCTCTAACCATTGCTGACGCTGGTTTTGCAGGAACAGAGTTAGATTCTTCTGCTCTGCCTGGACCATTAGGCTGAGGTTTTTGTGCAGATGAATCAGCATTTCTTTGAGCACCACCATATAAACGTGGTAGTTGTGTTCGCCAAAAGAAAAAACAGAAAAGCAAAAGCTGACACAATCGATGAAGGAAATGGCAGTCACCGATAAGCCTAACAGCTGGAGTTCCTGGAAAAGTGCCAGTGTTTATACTTATAGGCATAAAAGTTGAAGGGCCACTTATGGGATTTGGGGCTGAATTTGGAACAGCATCAGCAGTACTACTAATCTTCGCAATGGCTCCTTGCACCCAAGCTTGCATCTGGGTACTTCCAGTGGAGCTAGCAGTGCCAACCTGAGCCCCTGGACAAGGCAGTTTTCAGTTTGCAGATAGGATATCAATCAGATACTCATCCAGAACATATTATACAAGACAGAACACTTAAAGGGGGTGGGGTAAAACAGAGGAAATGACAGAGCCCTCCACCTCAAAAGATTAGTTCTGGAGAGAGAAATCGCTTATCCGATTCTACAGATCAATCCCGGTAAGAATTTGTGTTGAACCAAAGAAGAAAGAAAGTGTCACTCACCCTGAGTTGCAGCAGGAGAAGCGGAACTCTGGGTAGGACTTGTCACCATATTCCGGCTTCCACCAGTGCCTGCAGTAACAGCATGACTTGCCAATGTACGGCAGAAACTAGCATAACGGCGCAACCGCGTGATGAAGTGGGATGCAAGATCAAGTACAGCATCAACATAAGCCTACATTGATATTCTTCTGGTGATTAGGAAATTAAAGCTTCAGGATGGCAACACTGTCTAAATACGTATGTCATAGAGATTGCATGTGATGCAAACCTGGATGCTTGGAACAAGTGCGGGCTCAACAGCCATTGACTCAGGATCTATACCAAGTAATGTCTCACCAGATGCTTGCCATGGTTCTGATACTAAAGCTGATGGATTTACTAAAGCTGATTCGATACCTTTACCAAGCATATCTAGCAACAACCTAGCTTGCATGTCAAGAACCATTGCCCTGACTTCTTGTGCATTTGTACCTTCTAGTAGCCTACATTTTATCCTGTCTAGACTCTGCATCAACCAATTCAGATTTATTTCAACACCTGTGATTCTGGAAACTTAAAATCAGATTTTACTTCACAAATATCAATTCAGTTACGTGAAATTTATACAAATCTACAAAGACATATCTGTGCATGTACCAACGTGTCAAATAAGACCTCGGCAAACAACGTAATCTTTCTTCCAAAACACCATACAAATTAAAATAAACGAGTACATAATTGTATCACATAAGACCTAGACAAACTAAGTAAAACATCTTTCTTCCAAAATGCCATACAAACTAAAACAATATTTGGACGACTACACAAAAATGCTTTGGTCAAATATCACAGGTAATGGATGACAAATGCATCACCATCAAGATGATAAACATCATAACGATTATGAAACATACAGGTCCGTACTGCTGTCTATGCTGAGTGGAAGGAAGAGAGTGGAAATCAGCATCCATCACAGCAATTACACTGTTCAGTGAAACTGCAATAAGGAAAAATGACATTAGCAAGAGGCATGCTAATGAATGCTACAGTGGGCCAAGTACACAATTCATAGAAAGAAGAACATAAATAGACATGTATATTGGCTTCAAGAACTCAGTTCCAATCATCTCAACAATCTTTCCCTTCTGCTCACCACATCATCACATTTTCAAACAAGTGGCACATGCTAAACCTCTTTAATTTTTCTTCCCGAAGACAAATTGATAATAACATCGATAGATAAAAAATACTGCAATCTCAACCAAAAATCAATTATCGTTTCATACTTGAAATCATATTGATCCTTCATGCAGAATATCAAATAATTAAACACCAAAATACATATCGCATGTGGTCAAATTTGTATGGAAGTAAATATACTTATTTTTGCCACTCCAATTCCTTACCCATAAGCAATTCCACCACTTTTTACTTTACAGTCATAGGTAAAAGCATTTTACTAATATAGCACACCAAGGGGCTTGAATCCATGTATAACAGTTGAAGGAATCGTCTAACAATAAAGCTATTGTATGTCATGGAACAACAGGAATAACATAAATAGAGATTCTACTTCCAGTCAACATTAAATGCATTCAAACAAACAATTTTAAAACTTTCTCCCAAAATAAATATGAACAACTGCAGTTAGAAAATAAAGCACACCCAATCAATCCTTTCACTAATCCCATAAGGACATTATAACATGATTTTATGTAAAAGATCTCATCAAAAACACTTTGATTTAGAAAGGCATAACCTTTTGTTTTAGCTCTTATCTCTATCTAAACCCAACTCTCCAGCTTTGGTTAAGTTTGCTTTAACATTAATTCAGATGTAACATATAACATGTGCAAACTGTAACTTTAAGAAATATTACCAATGCCATCCTCAGCAGCGCTTTGAGTGCAGCCTACAGCATCCCACCAGTCAACCCCCACTAAAAGACTCCACCAAAATCTGCCAAGACGAGATGCCATTGGCATATCCATTATCATAAAACTAAAACCAGGAGAAATTTCTATGGTAGCTCCTGACACAATATACTCAAGTGAAGACTGACACGAACCGACCATAATGCATTTAAGTTCTGAATATGGCCACAAAAACTTTTTATCCAATTACCTCTCTGCAATTGCACGTTCCCAAGTTATAGAGTTAGCTTTCATTTGACTACTTGAAATAGCAGGAGGAAGAACACGAATTATTTTCAGCATGGTACAATCTTTGCTGGTATCATGCCAAACAGAGGCTGAACAGCAACTAGTTGAAGAGAAGGCAGGAGCAGCGATTGCAGCACCAACATCAATCTGATAGTTATCAACATGCGTAAAGCTTGCACCTGAGAAAACGTGTACACCACCTCGTAGAAAAGCTACAGCAATCTCACCACCATGAGCAGAATAAACTATCCGAGCAAGTGTTCTAACGTCACTTGGCAAATCAAAGGGATCAAAACCAACCCTCTTCGCCACCTCAACACCAGGGTCAGATGCATTTCGTCCCTCAGCAGGTGGCGCAGCAGCAGCAGCAGCAGCAGCTGATTGAGGACTTTTGAAATCATTTGATGCTGGAGTGCACTTAATTACTTTGCTCACCCAGACTGTCTGCTTGGGTGCCTCCCCACCAAAAGTAGAACTAGGATTTCCAAATATCTGATGGAGGACAACATTCTCCACAGTTGATTCCCAGCGTTGAACTCTCCATCCAGTGATCGAGGGACCCTCATCAGGATCATATGGGGACATGTATTGCCCTGTGACAAGAAGAAAGGTAAACAATAAGTCAATGTTAGGAAAGTCAATGAATCTCCAACTTTTTGGTTGGAATTAAAAGATATAACTTGAATCTGACCATCTTTTTCATGCCATGATGCACTTTATGACTACTCTAGCCAACACAGACCATACAGAAAGCAACACAAAAAGATGTACATTCAACCCTTGAATCTCTTTATTTTCTGTTTAAAAGAATTTGTAAAACCAATGTGTAGTCCATCACTGATATATGTGTATTAATTTACAAGCCCAACATATACGTAATTTATATTTTATTGACATTTACCTTAAAACCCAGTAACGTGATCCAAATGATTAAAACCACACAAATAATACCAGCGAAGAAATAGAACATGATGCTTACACACTACAATGAATTTATAAGCAACTAGACGAACTATCAAGACAATACAAATACATATATCGGACACAAGCACTGATTTGGCTATAACTGTTTTCCCAAAATTTTAGTAATGCGTATAAGGCAAATGAAAAACTGTACACCTATTGTCGAATGCAATTGCACGTCAGACAGAAAATCAGAAACAAACAAGCGCACCCTAAATGTAATATCTGGGAAAGGAAGCAGTCATACTTAAAAAGCACGCAAAAAAATCATCTCTTGAGCCTTTATTTTTGAAAGAAGAAAGCATGACCAGTCAACATTAGTAGCATAATCATAACCAGCTTCAAAAAAGCATACACAAGTGTAATGGATGTAAATAAGCGAAATAATGATACACATGACAAGCATATTTTAAAATGAGATTATAACAGGAAAAGGAACAATTTTAATGAGAATAGAATTTAATACCTTCGACTATCACGACAGCTATTACAGAACCACCACGCGTTGGATCAAAGGCAACAGCAGTGACACCGGAACCCCATGTGGTGGTAGTAGCAGCTGATTGCCCTGCAGCTTCAGGACTAACATACGCAGAAAAGTTCGAAACTGGTAAACAATGAAGTGTCACCATCTCACTGTAGTCTTGCTCAGTGTGTTTTCTCCCTTGCTTAGCTTCTAGCAACAGATACTCCTGCCAACTGAATAGATATGCAGCCAAGGGGGCAAAACCATCCCAAGAAGGAGGATTGACAGATGGAGGAACCCCATTGCTGACGCTAGCCTTTGGAGATGCCTGAAATCCATTCCAAGGGCCAGGGGTAACCTCCCAAACAACAACTGTTGAGGGGTTAACAAAAGGAACACCTGCCACGTGCATAGCTCCAGAGTCTGTTATTATAGCATCAGCTGCCATAATCCCACTTGGCCCAGCTCCCAATAGCCCTTTGCTTGTGCAAAACCACTTCGATGGTGTACCACTTTGATTGGGCGGCCACTGACTCCAGTGGAGTTGAACAGAGCCAGATGAGAACACAGAGCATACACACAGAAAATTTGGCCAACCAGCTGCCATCAAAACCAAAAAAATTGCATTCGGTAACAACTCTTGATGAATTTCGTATAATCAAAGGAGTAGCTCTAACAAAGAAGAAATGGCAGTTCATTGCTCTACATTAAGATATTAGGACTAGGGTGTCGAAGAAAACAAAAATTGCCTCTCTATGCTGAAGGACAGCAATTTGCAACCCCACAATGGCAAGAGTTTCCATTCACCAAAGTAGAAATGGCAGCTCTAACTTATGACAATGACTTCTCCATATTTTTTTTTTTTGGCTATTTTCTCTCTCTTGTTTGGTTATAGCACGGTAAAGGCAGGGTTTCAGGGGGTGTACCAGGTTAAAGTGGCAAGCTGTCAAGAAATCACAGAAATTATGTCCCATCTGTCTAGATGCCACTGACTACATGCCAAAACAATATATATCCTTCCACTAATACTAGAGCAGAAGATTGGACCAGACTATGATGTGAATCAGAACATGATCAAACACAAAAGACATGATTTGCACAGAAAAGAATAAGATATTTAGAATATGGCGACATACATAGAAAAACATTGATAGACAACCTCAGACACACTGAGGACAAAAATTGATGCAAGCATGGGACCAACCTGGAGCTTCTGGCTGCTGCGAAAGGAATTTTTCCTCAAATGTTGACTTTGCGGAAGTATTAGATCTCGACGAAAGCCACCTATACTAATTTTTGTAGAATACAAAATTAATGAAACTGCAAACATAGCGCATACAACACTTTCAATCAGAATTAGTGAGAATATGATAACAACATACTGGAGAAACTCCTGATAACCATTTCGTAACCACTGCTATATCCTGACGCCACTCATATTCCAGCTGCCAGCTACTAGCATCTCTTACCAGACAAGCTGGACCCTAAGCAACCAAACCAGATTTTTGGTAGTCAACAAATTTGGATGAGTCTCTTTGACATATCACAAAGATTAAAACGAAAACAGGATGAATACTAGCTAATAAACATAATCCAACCAAGAACTAGGACCATTGTACTAACAGATACAATTTCAAATGAGTATATCAGTGCTATAGCTTACTTGAGAAGGCTGGGTCCAGATGGTTATCCTCCCATGGAAATTAGCTATGAGCAAGGCACGAGGGCAGGACGTGGGAGACCATTCCATAAACTGAACTAAATCTCGAGGAGAATCTGAAGAATATCTCCAAAGAAACAAAAAGTAGAATGACAAAGATGTAAAATAATGTGAAAATAAGAGTTCAACCAAACCAATAATAGGGAAAGGATGAGAAACAGTGAAAAGCAGATCATAATCTGAAACTTCTATAATCAAGCACCCAGACTATCAACCCCATGGATCAAATATATTTACAAGAATCTCCTCCACAATTTTTTATCATGGTAAGCAGGACCTCCCACCCACACCCAGAACTCAAAAGTCAAGGTAAATTTTAAACATGTTACAAATTCTGCATCTTAACCCATCTCCAGATGTTGCATCAGACTGCATCTCAACAATCTCAACATAAAATCACAGAAGATTGCATTACAGTAAAGAAGAATAATCAACTGACAGCATCAACAAAATTTATGAGAATGCCAACTGCTAAAAAATTCAATAAATTATCTCTAACAAGTTGCCTATTGTACCTGCTATAACATTGAATACTGCACACTCAGTTGGCCGCTCCGGTATCACTATATGTATTGGAATCCAAAATGGAGGATTTGCATTTGAACTACAACAAAAAAATAATAATAATAATTAATAACATATAAACAAAGAAAAAAGCTGTGGATCATACATAAAACATAAACCTCTAAAAGATCCCATGCATCCCAAGACAATTTTGCTAGTCTGTTTCTTTCTTTCCCTTAAGGCCATGCAATTATGTCTATCATCCAAGTATGAATCAAGAGCCATGAAGATTGTTTGCAGAAATCTTCCCAGCCTAACGATTAATAGCAACTTTTTCACAGCTATGAACAAATAAACACCACTTCCATAAGATTCTTCATGCTAAAATACCATGCAACAGCATCATAAACTAGCAATAACAGCATTTGAACACCAATTGAAAATTAAAATTCTATTAACAATAGCTTTTTTCCTTTGATCTCATTAATCACTCACCACAGACTTCAAAACTTTAATCTCATTAATCATTCACCAAATACTTGCATCTTTTTCACATACAATTTTGTACAAATTTTCTTGTTCTTTCTTCATGCTTAGCAAGGGGTACAATCAGAAGTTAATGTTCTATCAAAACTCAGTAGTATGTCTCATCAAATAGAATCAACGGATGGCATGACAAACAAGGCAAATTGATTAACAATCTACATCTATTTCAAAGTGATGAATTATTTTGCAACCCAAATTTGAGGGAAAAAACGATAAAAATGCATCCATATCCAAGTAAAAATGTCTAAAAGTAAAAGAGTTAATTAAAAGCAAGCTAAACAATAAAAATAAAAAACCACAAGCTATAACCACATAGCTATGGCATTCTAACCTTGGGATTCTGGCACAAGTTTCTGATGCACATGCTATCGCATTAAGCTTACCACACCAAGCAACAGCACTGGAAAGAAACAGAATAGAAGTAGATAATCAGAGATACCAAACACAAGCAACAAGAAGACCAATATAATACTAATAAAACTAAATTTTTTTTAGCATGTACCAGAAAAGTAGAATGTCTCACTGTCACTAATTCTTTCTCGATATATTATAAGAGGTACGTACTCTTTCAACACATAACCAGATTCACACTGTAGTAATAAAAAGCAAGGAAAGTGAATGCTTAAGTGCAAAGTGCAATGCTTTGCACCTTTTTGTGTCTGAAGTGAATGCAAAAATAAAGTGCAGAAAAGCACGAGAAGCACGGAGTGCAATAAAAAGCGTGTTTTTTTTTTTTTATTTTTGGGCTGCTCATGCTGGTTGTTTAATGACTACTTAGATATCTCTGCTCTCTTCAGTATCAGATATTAAGTTCCATAAATTGTGTTGAAATGCACGATACACAAATCACTACTAGATTGAAAGTAAAACACTACCTCATCTCCTAAAGCATCAGATACAAAGTTCCAAGAGTTATGCTGGAATCCATGAGATACAAATAACTCTCAAGAGCAAAAGTAAAACACTACTATATGAAGCTTATTAGGAGCTTAATATGGTTTTACAATCCTTAAATGCTTGAGCTTTGAAGTTTTACTGATACTACTTTTTTGCTAAGCTGCTAGACTTGCTTTCTCTCTCTTTTTCTCACTATGAGCACTTAAGCCCCAGAGCACCCTTGCGCTCACTTTGCACCTTTAACTACTATGATTTACACCAGTCAATATATTAGCGAAACAATATTCACAAAGTCATGAAGGATGAAATAACTATCATGACAACTCAGAGAAAATTTTAAGATAACACAAAAGAGCAAAGAAACAAAAGCAACAATGAGAAAGAAAGAGAACAACTACAGAATCATAAGCAAGCTAAAACTAGTCTCTCACTGGGTAATAAGGTCCCTTTCATGTACCTATTAGAAAATTTCTCTTGATGTGGTTTTAGCTTTCACACAAAGATATAGTTTAGCTTTATAAAAAAAAACTATCACTATCAAAAAGAAGATTCAAATCTCATGCTTTGTTTTATGGGATTTGCTCACATAATAGTCTTCAAGCAATAGGAGCTAAAAATCAGAATAAGGCAATGTCGGGGATCAGGTTACCAGTTTGCACATCAAGGCTCTTATTCTTGCTCCCAATATGCAATTTTTGGATTCTTGTTGATACAGGAGCATCTTAAATCCTCATTACTGTTTGATAATCAATTGCATAGGATTTCATTTAATGTTCATAAGTTTTGTTCAGGTTAAGTGCTGCAGTAGTTCTGTATGATTGTTGTTTTTATCATCAGGCGGAGTAGGCAACTAGTTTACTAAGGTTATTTTGCTCATTTTGGCTGTCTAGGGAAACATTGGAGCTTTGCAGCTCTACAATAGTCTTCTATAGCTGCACCATCAGCTTCTTCTCATTTTTATGACTTTTGATATCATCTTTAGCTCTCTTGGGATTTCTTAGTTCTAGAAGTTCTTCTTCTAATAGATGATTGTAGATCTTCATAAATTTTATGCTTAGTGTTCTTTTTGTGCACTACTTGACATTATTCGTGACCTTTTTTATTATTATGTTTCTTTTCGAGAAGGGGGGAAAGAAGGCTATGTCACAAATGAAGATTTGATACATGCGGTGTTTTGCTGATTCATAAAATCACACAAGCACATTTCATCAGAGTCCTAAGTTCTTTTCCAGTTGTCATACATCGCACACTATATTGGCCACACAGCTGTGTATATCATCACAATTCCGTGAATAATCCTTCATGTTTTCTTCCTCTTGCTCAATGTAAAGTAAAGATAGAAACCATCCTACTGCCTCTAAACTACTTTTCAACTCATTGCAGGACCAACAATGGACTAGCAGTATTTCATAAGAACAAAAACCCAACAAATGGAAGTCAGGTTACAAAGCATATATCCAATAACGATGGACTTGGCTTGGCTTCAAGATTCTAGAAACTGGAACAGGCAACATTAATTGTGAGAGTCAAACCCTTGTTTTAAGAACCTTGAACAGAGAACCATACTAGACTCTCGTTGAAAATGTACTTAAGAGTTGTATAAGAACCAAGATTTTTGAGCAGCCACTATAACATTTCAAAACTAGATATATAAAGCATTAAAGGCAAGCCTAACCATATTCTGGTGTATGAGTGTTGATAAGATAATCTTTCAAGTAAAACTGTTAAAAATTTTGGACACCCCCAAATAGAAGTAATACAAAAAATGAGACGGATACTTCCAGAAAAACTTCCACAATTTCAAACTCTTCAAGTAAAATTCTAGCATTAACCAGCCCTGACGGAAAATCATAGATGAAGAAATAACCTTAATTATTAATCACGCAATAAAACATGCACGAGGAAAAAAAAAATCGATCAACTGCTAACCAGGGGTTATCCGGCTAATCCCAAAGCAAATAAACACTTCATAATTCAAATTGAGTACTAAATTATGTCAATAACCAGATCTAAGCCAATCAAGAATGCACAGGTAAGATATTTTCTGTTTAAATTCTGATGCAGCTATGGCATGATGTCGGGTACACAAAGCAAGTTTCAGGCAAACAAAAAAGTATGCTGTGGACTACTGTAGTCCATATCTACATCTCACAACATTTGAACATCAATTTAATAATTAAGCAACTCTGTCTCAAATTGTGCATAAATGAAAGGAAAGAGAAGACAAAATTTGCAGGGAACAGATAGAAAAAACAAGGTTTATCATCCCATTCAGATAAAAACTAAAAATTCAAATTAGCACTAAAAAGTGAGTCACGTGATCATTTCACACCCACCTGTATTGAATTAAGCAAAACATGTATTGAATTACAAACCAAACACCCTGCATAACTGCAGGACAGTCAATTCGCCACCTCTTCATTGATGCCCAATTAAATATAAGGGTACCGTAGTGGTCAAATCTTAAATTCCACACACAAACTAACCGCATTTGTTTCCCTTTCTAGTTCACATTTCAGCTCGGACAGTTATGACATGTAAACCAGTCCAATTACATAATTAGAACTTTCAAAGATTACAAAGGAAACACCTAAAAATATAGAGCAAGAAAGTTCAAATTTTAGGCAATTCTTCAACCAATTTATTAGCCCATTTTTTCGCTTCTATCCAAACTCACCTGAACTTCAAATTTTTAGTCAAATGTGCAACCAATTACTAGTCCATAACTCTATAAAAAATGAGCTAATCGACTACTATATTGCATTCCCAATACCCTAAAATCGCCGAGATACTACTCAATATTCAACATCTGAAAATAACAATTCCAGAAGTCCTATTTCTGCATCCCAAGAATATATTTTGAGCAAGAGAATTAAGCAATTTCCTCAAAATTCATGCAAAAACAACTAAATTTCACTAACCCGAGCTTGAAAACGTACAAACTTAATCACCTGAAATTCCGGCAAAGCTCCGGAACGCTCATCTTATGAAGCAAATTCGACCTCGGCTGCTTTAACCTAATAGAAAACACAGTCGCCGGATTAACATTATCAACATCCATCGAATCATCCCCGGCGGAGCCCGCCACCGCCACCACAACTTCCTTCTCCGTCACCGCCATGGGAACGTCCTCTTCAACAGCACTAGTTTCCGCTTTCTCGGTGCCCTTGGAAGCTTCTATAGAAATAGAAGATGAGGACTCCTCTTCGTCAGCAGAGTCCTTGGGCTGGGAAGAACTGGGGTTAGGGTTAGGGTTTAGGTTCGAATTATTCATTCTAAAACCGGAAAAAGGGGCCAAAAAGCCTTAATATATAAGATATAGAAGGGTAAATTTATGTGGACAAGTGGAAGGAAAGTCGCAATTGAGGGCGACAGGAAGCACTGTGTGTCTATGAGTGTGTGTGAGTGTGTGAGAGAGAGCGAGTGAAAGGGCTTTTTATATGAGTGGGGTTTGGGTGGGGAGTTGTTCTGTGGGTGTATGAGAGTGAGTGGAGACAAGTGAAAGGAGATTCCAGGTGTTTGTGTGGAAAAAGAGGGCCAATTGGGATGGGGATTGATTGGGGAGGAGGAGGACTTTGTTTAGGTTTATTTATTTCTTTTTGTTTTGAGTCAAATATGTTGGGGCCTATCCATCTGCGCTGATGCTTAGGTAAGATTTGGGAAAGATTTAATAATTGGAAAATCATTCTTGGAGAAGGAAATTTAGGAGGATTTTTGTTGATGCTCATCTTCCTCCTCCTCCTTCTCCTTTTTTTTTTAAAAATAAATATTAAATTATTACAAAGGATATTCGGAAAAGGAATGATAGGATTTAAAATCGACTATTGGAAAGGAGTCATAGAGCTCTCATGAAGAAATTCCTCATCTCTAATTCAAGATAACGTCTTGCACTAGTCAGGAATGAGTTAAAATCTGTGATAGCACAGATATTTTAAAGGTTGATTTCGTATGAACACGTTAATAAAGTGTTATTTTCGTAAAGAAATGAATAGGAGTTTCAACAATTATCAAGTTGTTACATCACATCTGATTTTTAGTTTAAATTTTGATGGCATCAACATATCATGAACTGGAACATTGATTTCTTTCTTCTATTTTTTTTTTTTCAAACAGCAAACATTAATCAAGCAAAAACTCTACCAGCTACTCATCTTATGCTTTATATGTTAGCCAAATAGGAAAGCTTAGCTTCCGTTTAATATCATGAACAAATATGAAACAAGGAACTGAAGTAATTATACTTCCACTGTTGAAGTAGTTTGAGGATTTGATCTTGTCCAATACTGGCTTGCTTTCTGCTCGAAATTCAATATTGGTCCAAAGATTTTCTTTGCATTGATTAGAGCCAATTTCACTGCTTCTAATCTTCTTTTTTTTTTTTATTATAATTCCAATCTTCTTATTCGGCAGAGCATTCCAAGCAGCTATAACATTTACATTCCAATCTCAGGCTACAATTCCTATGCATGCCTCTCTAGTAATGGTTTTTAAGTTGAGTGCAATTTTAATCTTGATCTATTCCTGCTTTGGTGAACACCGATTACCACCATCATAGTTCTCTCTTGTTTCGACATTGTTCTGATCTTGGTCCACGTATAAATGTGGTCGTACTCATCTCTTATTGCCTTCTTCAAAACTTGCTGCGGGTTCCTATTAGCTCCATTCAAGGTGATACCTTTCCTATTCTTCCATACTTGCCAAAGGAAATTGAGTGTCACTGCTTCCTTCCTATCCTTTTTAACTTCTGTTAAAGACTCCTCCGCCTTCAAAAATCAACTCTTGAGTTACTTTGCTCATCCCACTAAATGAATGTAGACTTTCGAGGATCAGATGTTTTCTCACACAGAAAAATGTGTGTTCAATTGTTTAAGGATACACAACATAACCCTTGTTAATGGAATTCCCAATACCTGTTCTTTCATGCATTTCAATTAGGGGTGACAACCAAGTCAGGTTTTGGGTTGGCGAATTGGGTTGCCCGAGTATAATAGCCAACCTGCCAACTCGAAAATAGTTAATCCAAACACGACCCATCGCGTGTTAGCGGGTTGACCCGTGAACCAAAAAAAAAACTTTATGTGTCATTATTGAGGAAGTTTTTGAGTCAAATGGGTCAACCCGCCAACCCGTTTGACCTAAAAAACTTCCTTTATGTGAAGTTTTTTTCAGGTCAAACAGGTCGACTCAAATTGGACTTGTTTTTTTAGTTTTTCGGGTCAAACAAGTCAACCCGATTTCAACCCAAACCCAATATGTTTGTTTGGCGGTTCAGTCGAGTCCGACCAGATTTTGACTTGAACCTTCCAAGTCTTAACCCAAACCCATTATTTTCGTGTTAGGTTTGTATCGTATTTTTAGATCATGTCAAAAATTGCCACCCCTAATTTCGATATTTATAGGTAATGCATGGTTCGCGCGCCCGAGCATAGCCTGATTAGGACCATTGAATTTAAATCTTAATTCTTTTATACAAATGAATTATCAATATTAATTCACATTAGCTCCATTCCATCTCGAACGCAAATTATAGAAGACAATGGAATTTGACAATTATCAAGACCCTTAACCCTTATGGACAATAATATAAACTTTGTGAAAGTGTGTGTATTTCAGCCCACGCAGTGTTAATGTTGATTTGATCATGTAAGGTTTTTGGGTAGATTGCTTTTTTTGGGTAGATTTTCATGTAAGGTTTGTTAATGTTGATTTGATCATGTAAGGTTTTTGGGTAGATTGCTTTTTTTGGGTAGATTTTCATGTAAGGTTTGGGCGGAGTGTTGGTCATGTAGTTGTTAGGTTAGACGTTGCTAATTCATTTCTTACTTGATATTGGAGCTTTGGACCATAAATTTGAAGCCAAAACTAATATGATACTCCATAAATAGGTGTATTCACCTTTTTCCTACCAAACCCTTGCAGTCTTCGAGCATACTACCAAACCCCTTTACAGTAACTCCAACGGAAAAATATATTCAACAATCATGTCAAGATATTCAGATAATTAAGCCAACATGTTTCTACTTTTTTTTATCATCAAGCCAAATATCATTAAGCAAGATACACATGTACCACATTTTTTGCCTCGTAAGAGTCTGCTCTGTTGGTAATAGTTAGTAATGAAAGAATTAAGTAAATAAAAGATGAATTATTGGAAATTTGGACTTGAAATGCTTGAAATTTGACATGATCGCCACGGCAACTTTCTGATCACAAGCTGCGGTATGAGCCACGGGTAGGGGGACTGTGGCTCAAAGAAAGAAAGTTTTGGTTTACGAACCACGGCTTGAGCCGTTGGCAAAGAGACCATGGCTCATGGACAGAAAGTCTTTGTCCATGAACCACGATTTGAGATGCAGATAAGGAGGTTGCGGCTCATGGATAGAAAGGTACTGGTGTTGATCCGCGGCTTGAGTCGTGAGGCAGTTGGCTTTTGTAGAAGAACATTAAAATTTTCTAGTCTACAATTTTGAAGAGTTCTTTTTCAAAGTTTTTCTAATAGACATAATGCATTGCATAGGAAAAAGTTTCAATGTCTAGAAGACATGAATTCAATTCAAAGTATTCATTTTGAATTGAAAAGGTGCCGTTTCATTTGAATGTCTTCAAATGAATAGGTATCTATTTGTGAATTTTTTTCTTCAAAAGAGATGTACAATCAAGAAAGATGTCATAGAACTCTATAAATATTAAAGTTCAAGACATACAAACTTAACTTATGCTTTTATTCTTCCTTAGTATGTAAAAACTACCATTTTATTAGACACAATGTTCTCTTATCATTATTTGGAAGTATTTCTCTTTTTGCTCAAGGGAAATCCTGTGTCTTAGCTTTGTTAATCCTGAAGGAGATTGCCATTAAACCCAAGTAGCAACATAGAGGAAGCAAATTTTCTTAAGAATAATGGCATACACGTCAAAGCCTAGCAATCGTGTTTTTAACATTTCATAGTCAATACGTACTGTTTGAATACATATTCTCCCAACATGTTTTTCTTGGCAAAGCAAGGAACTCCTACCCATAAGAAATAGCCACAACAATGCCAGGTGATTATGCATCGACTGCGCTTCCAATGAGATAGCACTACCTGGTAGTCTTAAGAAAATAACAAGAGCAAGCTTGCCATTTCACAACCATTGTAAATTCAAGAGTCACATACTTTTAATGATATAATGACATTGTTTATTATAATTTCTTTTACATCATCATACATTACTACAACTATATAACTCTTTAATTTACCATATATCCATGAACACTTATACCAAATCTGCTTAAAATGTCTTTACCTTGTTCAATTATACCCAATGATATTCCGCATTTGTAGCAGATGACTATTCCCTAATCTCTATCCCTAGTCCATTTTGTCTCCCCTTCTTATCATTCAGGTCAGGTGTAGAAGTGACCTTTGGAATCCGTACTCCGGAGACCGCAATAGGTCATCCAACCATGAGTGAGTATTGCGTGCACTACGCGCGCCACGTGACGTGCCACGTGGTGTACTAGAACCAATAACACATCGCCAAATAATACAAGGTATGGCTCACCATTGCCACATGGCGATAAATTATTGGTTCTAGTACACCACGTGACAATGCACGTGGTGTATTGTATACTTTTCCATCCAACCATCCGTCTTGGACGCACCGTCCAATGACTTGGACGCGGCCGGTTCTGTAGCTCGACAAGACCTGTCATTGCCAAGAACACCTTAATAATGTATCAAAGTCCGAAAGTCACGTTGGGCCTTGCGCAAGGGAACAGAAGTTTCGTCCAGGCCAACTTTATAATAGAAGCCATAGTTTGGGACGTCTATATCCATTCTTAAAAGGATTAATTTCATAAACCTCCCCTAAAGTTTTTGATAATATCACTTAACATCTTTCAATTTTAAAAATATCTCTTCCGCCCTTTGTATTGTAAATTTATTAAAGTAGCTGTCACAAAATTCTTAAGTTACTCCTGGTACAAAACAATTACAAGAACATAAATTAATTATAGAAATTTATTCCCTTTTTTTGTTTTTATTCTTAATTATTCATTTATAAATAAGTTATTTTGTTTGTCTATTAAAATAAATCTTGCTTATTCCTAAAAAAACTAAATATAATTATTAATTCAAAACTTTAGTATCATAAAAGCCATAAAAACAATATAACAATATAAAAACAAGTCTAAGATTATTGTATCAAAACATTATCTATATTATCCAAATTTGAATAATATAAATGTGCTTTCTGTATAACATATATTTTAATTTTAACCCCAAAATAAAAGAATCAATTGACAAAGAGTACTTTAATTAATTTAAAAGCGTATTTTTAGAATAATTTTGGTCACGGGGTTTTTTTGTCCTGTATATAAATCTCAAGAAAGACAAGCAATATTTTTCAAAGTTAATGAGTATTAAGAGATACTGTGAGAAATCTCCGCGGAGATTTTTGAATTTATCCCTCCTTAAAATCACATCTATTGTTTATCCCATCGCATAGAACTCCTACTAATAAGTTCTCTAAGTTGTTGATAAATAGACGATGGGCAGAAACCACGACTTGCACCAGCCGAAATATACCACCAACCAAGAATCATGAGGAAAATGTCATTCACTGTTCCAATTCGCCCCCCAAAATGGATTTTGGCCTAAAAAGGTTGAAGCTAGCCCACAAGTCATCCATGTGTACACATGCTGTGTTTTTACACGTAAATGACATATCTGTTACTAGCTAAAATCTTGAGTATGCATACTGTGAAGGATGCTTTCTTGGACCTTTACTTGATGAAGCATGCCAAAAAAAAGTCTTGATGCCTGATTTTGGTGTTTAGGATAAAAGGAAAGAAGAGAGAAAACTTGCTCTTCTTCTTGGGGAGTTTAAGTGGGAAAACAAAAGAGATGATCGATTTTAGATCAATTCATCTCTTCTAAGAGGTCATGAGACAATTCTAAAATTGAAATGGAAGAGTAAAAATTTGCCCACGAAAACTTTTTTTTTTTTTTTTTTTGGATTGCAAAATTTGAACGATAAAGAAAAAACTTTTTTCATCCTGGAGAGAAAACCTTCAGAAGTTTCTCTTCTTTTCTTTCCATTCTTTCTTTTCGTACCAAAATTCTCTATTACTCGTTAAATCAGTCAATCTTCTACCTCTCTTCCAGTTTTCCATTTCCCAAACTTCCATAGACTAACATGTATTACATTTGGATTTTTGTGGGATATGTCCGAGTTATTCCACCAATTCTACAGATATTTATGTGAGAACTCCTCGTGATCAGACTTATCAACACAAATTTGATCAACTTTAGACAAATGAGAACTCATTTCAATCATTTATTTGCAACAGGAAACTTGTTTGGTTCAATCTGCATTGGAATTTTCTTGCATTTATCGCGGTGGGAAAAAGGCCACGTCCATATAAAAGAGTTTGCATTGGTCATTTCAGAGAATGTGGTCTGTGTAGAATGGACAGATATTCTGCTGAATTTTCTGGTAGATTTTCATTTTGTTGAACTTGAATCTTCAAGCCAAGCCGAGCCAAGTCAATATTTTATCATCAACTTGAAAATCAGCTGGCATGCTTTGATTTGTTGGGGGTTGGAATCGATTAAAAACATAAGTAAATGGTGTTTGTCTTATATGGTTCCGACAGAATTGGTTGTGGAAAAAGGGATTCTTTTTAAGTTATAAAAATTAATAGATTTCACATGAATTTGGTTCTTTTTCCACGGTTCCTTCTCATTTGTTTATTTTTTTGGTTCTTTTTTTCCTGCGTCATGCTGATTCAATTGGGTTGTAAGCTAGAACCTTCACAAATAAAAAAAAAAAAAAATCATCTAATTTCATGACAAAAGGGCATATTTTCACCTCTCACTTAACCATTTTTCCTCTTAATGGGTTTTTGTTATTCAACAAATTAACTGACTTGAAGAGAATGCTCTTAAAATTTAGTGATATTCTTAAATGTAATTTTAAAAACATAAATTTTCAAACATGTTTTTTAACAATGTTTCTATCCCACAATTACAATAGCCTAAAAAAATGCTATAGTAACATTTTTTAAGAAAATCCTAAAACAACTTCACAACTCCCTCTTAGACATTTGAGGAGGAAAAGGGCATGCAGTGCGGTCTTCATGTGCATGTGGCTCACAAAATCGGCATATATAGAGTAAAATTAATTAAAATGTTAAACTAGGCATCTATTTAAATCTTAGTCTATTCCAAGAACACTTGTTTACTCTATGATAAAAGTCAAGCCGAACTCCAACCAACATCAGGAATGTGGCTATCTTCTATTTGAAGAAGTATAAGTCAATGAAAATTACAAAATAAAAAGATAATAAGAATAAGAACAATAAAATAACAGAAGGAAGAAAAAGAAAGCTGAATTGTGTATTTGTATCTGTTTTGACAAAATAGTTTTGTCAGATGGGAACAAATAGGGCCGACATTCAGAGATTTCTCAAGGAACAAGTACACCGTATCAGGAAGAATATTGTCCATATTCAAAAATCATATATGCATAAAGAAGAAATCCATCGATTCTCCCAAGTAGGAGGTTCGAGTTGAGTTTGAGTCGAAATATTAGATTCAAAATATTTTTGAGTCGAGCTTGAGCTTCACAAGGTTTAGGTCCGTTATAAGCTCGGCTCATAATATATATATATATATATATATATATATATATAAACACACACACATATATATACATATACACACATATATATACACAGATATGTATACACACATATATGTACATATGTCTATATACACACACACTATACATACATACATACATATATATATGTACATATGTATACGTACACATATAAGATTATATATATACATATTATGCACACATACTATATTATATATTATACTATATTATAGATATTGTATATCATAGTATTCTTTTGGTGTTTATAAGTCTAGTAAATTAGTGTGAATGAAGCTTTTGTGCCATAGATGTAATGCACTTAACCTATTTGATAGAGTAATGTAGAAGATAATACTTTTTGTGCCATAAAATTTTCGTTGGCTTTTTAGTTAAATATATATATATATCAATATGTAAATGAGCTATTTATGCTTAGTAGTAATATCTTGTAGATGTATTTTGTGAATTTTTTACTTGAATACATGTTAGTACACATTTTGAGATAGTCATTTTTCATTTAATCACTTAAAAATTTTTGCTATACTTTTCAAAAATAATTTTAAACTAAAGGATTGTGCTTATACACAGTAATATTAATTTGCTAATTAGTTTGTCTCCATTCATCATTTTTGTGAGATTATTGAATTTTAGGAATATTTTAATAGTTTGAGGCTTATAGGCTCGTGAGCTTAGGCTCACAACCCGAATATTTTATGAGCCGAGTATGAGCTTCACATTTATAAGTCTGAAACTCATAACCCAAATCTCATAACCCGATTAAATATGTGAGCTGAGACTGAACTTGTTAAAGCCCAGCTCATAGGATCCGATTGACATCCCTAATTCCTGCCACCTCCCCTTCCTCAAAAATTTCCCCTATAACAGTATACGCTTCAATATATGTGTGTGTATTATGTTGCAATTATGAAGAATATTCTAAAAAATAAAAGAAAAATAAACAATGAAAACGCACACTTTTATACTTATCTCTTGCCAAAAAAATAATTATTCTCACGAAAAAAAATCAAAATGACTTTCTAAAGCTAGTTTGACGCAATATTTGTCAATGTAGGTCTTCGAATATTAATGATCTTAAAAATTATGCAGATAAATTCTCTTGTTTCAACGTAAATTTTAAAGTTTTCGCGTTTCAAATTTCATACTTAGGAGTGAAATAGTAGAAGGCCTAAGCATTATTACTTAGTAAAAGGAAGTAAATTGTCAACTCTAATCAATGTGATCAGAATCATAAACAGGAACACAACTGGATGCAATATACAACTTGTTTAATATTTTAATTTTACTTTTGAGCTTTAAATCCAAAGTAATGGTCAAATAGTTCTGTTAACTTTTGAAAGTCAATTCTCAACCAATTTGATGTGGAGTAATTATTTATGATCAAATAATTGTCAAGCTGTAATTCATCTACCAGAAAACCTCACGAGTTGTGTGATTTTGGAGATATATATGTAATTAGAGACCCCGATAAATGCCTATAAATATTTTTATAGTTTTTTGGAATTGAATTCTTAATCACCATCAGATATTTGAAGAACTCATACAGCCCAATTTGAAGAACTAGAAGTCAAATATTACATTAATAAAAAGAATAAGTCAAGAAAAGAAAGCTATAGGAAAAAAAAAATTAAGAAGAAAATACTATATTCATAACTATGAAAATGAACCTAACAACTGAAACATGCTTTGCTTACCATTTCAACTCTCACAAAAGGGGCCAATTTGGCATAACTTTATCTAAATCGGATTGCAAAGAACGATTTGAAAATCATGTGATGAAAGGAAACAACGAGTAACATTGGTACATATATTCTAATTTTAAAATTCACAAATATATAACAAATTCTAAGTGTTACAATGTAACACATCACATGAGATTTTAGAAAACTGCTTTCGTGTAGCAAATAAGGGTGTATATTCTAAATTTTAGGTTTTTAGGGGAAAAAAATTAATAAGGATGTAGTTTGAAAAGATCGAAGAGATAGTTTAGTCACCGTTTGTAACTCTTGCAACCATACGGTCCATAACAATTATCTTTTTCTTTTGAATTAAGGGTGAATTATTATTGTGCCTCCACAGTTTTATCCCTTAGTAAAATTGGTCCCCAAAGTTTTAGTTGAAACTAATATAGCCTCAAAATTCAATTTTGATCAAATTGACCCTTAATGTTTCAAAAAAAAAAAAAAAAAAAAGGACCCCTACTCAATATCACCAATTTAATCCTTAAAGTTTCACAAAAAGCTAAAAAAATACAAAAAAAAGGTATGAAGAATTTCATAAAAATTAAAAAAATTCATAAAATTGGAGAAACATCACAAAAATTGTAAGCAATTATTCTAAATAGATGTAATGTAATCAATTTGACCACCCTGCACGTGTTTTTATAGAAATAAAATTTAATTATCTAATGTTCTAAAATTTTATGCATAAATAATTTAAGTGAAACCCACAAATAGGGACTTATTTCATATATCATGACTTTTTACAATTTTTGTATTTTTAAAATTTTTATAACTTTTATGAATCTTTTAATGTATTTTATATTATTTTATGAAATTTCTTAAATTTTTATGAAATATTAGGGATTAATTTGAATGAAACTAAATACTTTAATAACTATATCTATTTTGATTGAAACATTAAGAGAGTGTTTGGTTTCAGAGAATCATGAAAGGGAATCAGTGTCAATAATAATAATACTTATTATTTTTAACCGAGACTTTACGATTTTCTCAAAATATTAGATTCATGAACCCTCCTACTAATTATACTCATTTCTTTACTAAACAAAATATGATTTCAACCAGAACTTTGAGAACCAATTTGGACAGGTTGTCAAACTTTGAAGACGAAAATATCAATTCCCTCTTTGAGGAAATATGGAAGAGAAAATTCAGGCGGATGGGTGGGGCCGAGTTGAGTACAGCCAAGGGAGGGGCCAAACAGAAGACCGACTGAAAGGGCCCCGGGGCCCTGGTGGCGGTTTGCCAGCAACACACGACTTTGACGTCATTTCCAGACACACACACATTGAAAAGTGTAGACACACACACACACAGTTGACAGTTGCCCGTCCTGTAAAAATTTTATCTTACATGCGTACATACATATGACTAAGAAGTAGTAGCATACGTTGGATACTACTACCGAATAGATAGCGAGAGGGATGACTCCTGACCACTTCTTTAACAACAACAAGACTCAGACTCCGCAAAAGACGCTGTCGTTTTGGACCCTAACACCTCCTGTTACTATATTTATATGTGTGTGTATATATACACACGTTTCTTTCCTAATAGTATTTTTTTTATTTATTTGGCAAAACCATATTTATCATATTTCCAAAACCTCTCCTTGGTCGTATTGAACCCTTTTCTTTGTCATTATTTTTTTCAATTTTATCATTGCTTGATTTTTTTTTTTTTTTTTTTGTTTGGCAAGAAGAATTGTGCATAATTTTTCTTTTCTACTAGCAAGATATTTTTTTTTGGGTGCTGTACAATACAATTTTAGCAGGGCAGTTGGATTCTAAGCTAGAATTTAAGTTCTCTTGGGATGTAAATGGTTCGGCTCTTTTTCATCTTTCTTGTTTTTGAATTTTGCCAAAAGTCTTCTTTTGCTTTGACTAGCATTTGGGAACTTATTCTTGTTAGCATGAAAATTTTATATTGATCCTGTAGTAGCTAATCTTTTATGTTCAGAAAAGATGGCCCTTATGAAAGATTAAATATTGAAGGAAGAGATATTGGGTTCTGAAAATTGCTGTCACAAGCATGAGTTGTAGCTGTTTTGGTGGCTCTACTAGGGACAGGAAAAAGGATAAGAATCATTACGCTAATCGAAGAGAGACTGAAGATGTTGAAGGTGAATCAGTGCTTTACTGCAGTTAGAAATCATGGATGATTTATATTGATTCAGAGTTTCTTGTTTTGGTTTAGTCTTTTAGCAAATCTTTCATGGACATTGCTTGTGATTGTGCTCAAAAGACATTTAAAGCAGTACTTGCTTCATTAGTCAATTCCAGTGATATTCATCTTTAATTAATTGATTCATTTAAATGATTCTCTGATGATCAGTGATTTTTTGTTTCTGAATGAATATGGATGTTGTTTAAGTCTCTTTTCTTATTTGTGCTTCTGTTTCGCCAATAAATTGGCATTATGATTAAAGTTTGCTACTTTCAACGGTATAAATATGGTCGTGAAAGTGCTCATATTGACTGAATTGTGAGATCTTATACGAAGTTTATGGCATAATCGGAATTTCTTTGGTCATAAGCTTGTTTAATGGTTCTGTTAAGCTGATTTTGTGCCATTCCTGCCCCTTGATTTTCTACTCATGTCTGATTATTTAACTTCTAGTTCTTGTTGCAACATAGAACTGAAATAAAACACGCAAACACTTGTACCTGTGGCTGCTACACTGGGCTGGAATAACAAATACACGCATGCAGCCCTTCTGAATTTGGTTTTTCTCCTTCTCTTATAGGAACTTCCCAAATCTATTCTTGTTATCATTTACATCAAATGATACATCTTACCATAAGACCATAACATTGCCGATTATTCTGAGATGTGTCAACTGAAGTACAAAGATATACTTAATCACTGTTTGGGCATGAGAGAGCAATATATTCTGGCCTTGTTTACTGTTCTTTCCAATTTTCTAATCCTTTAGATGGAACACTGCCTTTGGCTGTGCTTCCTAGTTGTCATTATCAGCATAATAATTTTATGGGTGAAAGAAAATTCCAGTGCAACAAAGTGAAAAGCCATTTGTGTTAAGCTTCTTTTCTATCTGACCATCTAGTCTTGTATAAAAATTGGGACTAGTTTGCTACTATCAATTTTTCTTTTTTTTAAACTTTCAAATGCAGATAATAAAAAATCAGAGCAATCTAGCTTAATATTTATCTGCATTAGAAGTATTGTCATACCAGACGATCTTATGAAAACTAATTGAAACGTCTATCTTTCCCTGATATTCCAAGCTCTTATTTGTAGTCATGTTTAATATGGTGTAAGGCAGCTATAAATATGCTGTCCAGGTTGGGCTTCACAAGTGTGTCGCTCTCTCCTGAGTCCTTCCCTAATAAATTACGTGTTTTAATTTTAATATGTTTGACATTTTCGATACAGAGTCTTTTTGTATGACGGAAATGATTCTTTGCTTTTTTGGGTGATAGGGGCCTTGCTTGACAAGACAAAAAGATTCACATACAATGAATTAAGAACAGCAACAGATAACTTTCATCAAAGCAATAAGATAGGGCGAGGAGGATTTGGGACAGTTTATAAGGTATTTTGTAGTTGCTAGAAATTTCTCTACTGAATTTATCTCTTCTTTATTGATTGACTACTTAATCCTTGTTTTCATGTAGTGCTCATTGGAGTATTGTACTGTTATAGGAATACTTGGTCTTCTAATTTACTGTTGTGCAAATAAAACCAATAATGATACAAAAGGGGCCGTTCAATGCTTGATGCATTTTTAAGTTTAATTTAGTTGTACTTTGCTCATATGTTGCACAGAATTTATATTTCTGAGGACTTGGAAGGGAGAGTATGAGTAATGTGTAGATAAATAATATTACAGACACAGACACACACACACACACACACACACACATATCTAATTGTGTACTTGCATGAGAAAAAATGCTCATGAAGTCACAAGAATGTACTTTTATTCTAAAGTGGTTGGCCCAAGAAGTCATGCTTAACAAATGAAAGCAACTATATTTGGTTTTAAATTTGACGTGCAAGAAAAGCATAGCTCTCAACTTTATTCAAACTCTTTGATTTGTCTTGACATTATTAATACTGCTGCAATCTCTTAGGGAAAGCTAAAAAATGGTACCCCAGTTGCTGTGAAGACACTTTCTGCTTTTTCGAAGCAGGGTTTGCATGAATTTTTGACTGAGATTGAAACTATATCAAATGTCCAACACCCAAACCTTGTTCAGCTGATTGGATGCTGTGTACATGGATCTAACAGGATATTGGTCTACGAATATTTAGTAAATAGCAGCCTTGATCGTGCATTACTTGGTAATTGGAAAATTATGGAAGAATTTGATTTGTTAAATAGTATAACGATCCTCAAGAATAATGAATATCTTGTGTATTTTGACAGGTAGGAATAGGACGGTAATACTGGAATGGAGCAAAAGAGCAGCTATTTGTATGAGCACGGCTACTGGTCTTGCATATCTTCATGAAGAACTTGAGCCGCGTATAGTGCACAGGGACATCAAAGCTAGTAATATACTTCTTGACAAGGACTTCACAGCTAAAATTGGAGACTTCGGGTTGGCTAAACTTTTTCCTGATGATATAACCCACATCAGCACAAAAATAGCAGGGACAACGTATGACTTCTTTCCCATTTATTGTAGAAGCTTTCAGTTACATGCCATAGTGCTAGAAACTTTGGTTGCTCCATATTACATGACATTGCATTCTTGCAGTTGTTCATCCTTGGAAGATTATTTCCAACTATTATATTATCAAAATTGCTCTTGTTACAATTCAATCACACGCTTACTGCATGATTCATAGTTTGTACCAAATGGTTATTAAGAGATTGCTAGAATTGCTTCCCAGGTCTTTGAGATGCTGCTTCTGTTACTAGAGTCCATTGGTAATTTTCTGTAACAGCTGCGCTTGACAGTATCTGTAAACCATTTCTGTGACTATTAGTTGTTACAATATTCATTTTCTGTAAATTGGCTATATTGAAAGCTAATTCCAGTTTGGTCTTTAGAATTTGGGATTGAGTGAATTGAGCTCTTCAAATGTCATTTTTTTGAAATTATTCTTTAATATTTTATAACCTGCTCCAGTATTGCTCTTCTACCAATACTGTTTAGAATTTAATATCTCATCAACGTGTGACAATAGCTAGAAGGCACCTTGTCTATTCGAACTCATATTCAACTTATTTCCTTTGTCATTGCAAACTTAGTAGGCAAAAGATTGCACACTTCATTAACCAAGGATTTTTTTGATGTCAGGTTAAGTGAGTTAGTGGGAACCTCCCCTACTTAGTTCTTGTGCATCCATTCTGCTTTAGTCTTACAATTGGTCATTAAGTTGTAGACAAAGCGGATAAACAAACTTTGATGTTTAAGGTGGCCAGGTTAGGAAAACTTATTACTTTTAGCAGCTCAATTGATCCAGCCTAAAACTTTTGGGTGGGAAATTTGTAGTTAAACCAGATATTTATTTTGCTGTAACAGCTGTAATGAAAGCCAAATTTTGCTGCAGAAAAAAGAGAGGTTCTCTCTGTGTATCTGTTTCTTTTTTGTTGAAAGGAAAGGTTTCTTGTGATTATTTTGTCAGCAAGAGGTCTCTCTGTAGATAAGTGACACTTAACAGCATAACTAAATTTAGCAGTCTGACTGTGCTCTGTCACCATAAATTTTTTTTAGTCAGATCTGCAGGGATTGAAAGATTGATCCACTTTGTTTAGTTGTTCATTTACATGTTGACTGTATGGATATTAAAATATGTCATTTTGCTATGAATTGTCTAGGAGAGATTTCTTTTAAAGATAAACTGGCACTTGTCGCATGGCTGAGTCAAACTCCTTATCAGCTGTGTAACAACAAAGTCTTATTATCAGAATCTGCAAAATTGGCTGATTGGCAAAGCCATTTTGGGACACAATATTAACTTCTTTGCTAGCATTTCGAGTTCAACTGATTAGCAAAGCCATGCTAGTTTATTATGTCATTTTGTGGTGTTTAATGTGTTTTGTTGAATTCAGAATCTTGAGGGTATTTTTGTAATTTCAGCATTGATGAAATATGTCACTACTGCAGTACAGATAGAAATCATTTTAGGTCATTGGGCTAGTATCAGAAATTCGGTTGGTCTTTTTTTTTTTTTTTGTGCTGAGTATTAAAGATCAAATTGGTGGCTATCTCTTAAGGAAGCCAAATCCAACCTGACTTTGTACACTTGCACTTGTTAAGCCTCTTGGTACTTAAATTGCTTGGTCCGTAAGAAGTCTTGGCCTTCAAGGCTAGTTCTCTTTCTACTCATGTATTGTAATAGCTTCAGGCTATATTTTATGATATCGTGTTTTTAGTTGAAACTTGTAAAAGAATTAGAAAATTCTCGTTCCCTCTTTCCTACTTGCTACTCTCTCTATCTTCAGATCTTTAGAACTAACGTCTGTATACTATCTTCTGATTCCTAAATCTCTGACACTATATTCTAATTCAATATCATCTCCACTGTTGCTGCGTGGTGCTGAGTTAGTGCGATAGCATACATTGCCTGAATATTGAGCTTTTTATGTTATTTGAAGATTTTCAGTGCTCTCTACTCTGCGACATCTTATTGTCATCATTATTACCACCAAAGGATTTGAGACATAGGAACATTACTACTTGTAAGCATGCATGGTAGATTGAATGGACGATTGTAAACCAAACTGATAACAACCTTTTAATTCACGTGGATTTTGTTCTTCTATTCTACTAAATTTAGTGCATACTTGTGGTTAAAAAAAATGTACCAGCTCTTGCTTAGTTGCATCATTCTATGTTATGTTTGCTTTGCCTCTTCGTCTATTGCTTATGGTAGTAGTGCATCTTTTGGTAAATTTTGAGTCTTATGAATGACAATGACATGGGGAAACCTACTTTGATCATTTGCGTCACTGGCTAAATTCCCACTAGGAGCTCAGTTTTCCCTCAACTTCTGACAATTACCAACCTACTCTCCCCATGTATCCAAAATGCAGTTCAGGTTAATAATATCAGAGTCAGTTTATATATAACGCTTACACAGACCAAGGCCAATGCGAACAAATCTAGCTTGGCCTTGCATTTATCTTTTGTGACTTTGAAGTTCGGTTCATCTATTTACCAGTATAAAACATATGTTAAGCAGGGGTTACTTTTTATTTTTAACTCTTTCATTTTTTTTCAAGCAGGGGTTACCTGGCACCTGAATATGCATTAGGTGGTCAATTAACCATGAAGGCTGATGTTTACAGCTTTGGGGTTGTAGTACTTGAAGTTATAAGCGGTAAGAGCAGTTCAAGTTCAAATTGGGGAGGATCACAGAAATTACTTCTGGAACAGGTATCCGAGTTTTTTCAAATTTCATGGCAGCTTTACATCTCTTTTTTGGTTTTTCTTTTACTCATTTAGTTTTGCTTGCTACCTAGTCATGAATTATTATTCACTTAAAAAGCAAGATTATATGCATGTACGTGCATTCGCACAATAGCAACCAGCAGGAATTACTTTAAAGATGACAAAATTTTCAAAATTATGTCAAAATAGTAGCATAAAGGCAAAGAAGATCCTTTAGAAAACAGCCCTCTCTCACTTCTGGTATTCTTACTGTTTGGATTTGGACTTTTTGTTCATTATTGAACTTAAATGTTTTGCGTTAAAGCATATGCAACCATAATTTACAAAAAACATTGGAACCTTCCCACTGACCAGCAAATACATGGCACTTCATCGACAAATAAAACACATAAACTAAGTATTTTTAATCCTTATGATATTTTTGGTGATGTAACTCTTTCTCTGTCTGATAACTTTTATAAAATATTTTTTGTTAAAATTGGATTCCAGTTTCTATTTATGTTTAGATTAAATGTCTATCTGCATCCTTGTTTAAAGTATCTCATTATGTGGTCTTGCATATTCTGGTTATCAGGTGTTTGATCAGTAAACATGGTGTCTTTTTGTGGTTAGATTGTCTGCATGGTGTCTCCCTTTTCTAATACGGTGATCTACTTTGATAGACATGGCAACTCTATGAAGAAGGGAAGTTGTTGGACTTGGTTGATCCAGAACTGCAGGAATATCCCGAGCAAGAGGTCATTAGGTTTATAAAGGTAGCCCTTTTCTGCACTCAATCAAATGCAAGTCGAAGGCCATTGATGAGCCAGGTGATTGAGATGCTTTCTAAAAACATCCGCCTTAATGAGAAGCAACTTACACCCCCGGGTTTCTTCCAAGAATCAGGTGGGTTTAGTAGCTTACAGTCAAAAGAGAAGTCTGAAGGCTCTACTAGCTATCAGATGAGCTCTGTTCCTGTCACTATCACTCAGGTCACCCCCAGATGAAAATTGATGAATGGTTCTTCTGGATGGCAGAGGGCAATGTTCAATGTAGTACAGACATGAATTACACTTAGATACATAGCAAGTAATCAGGAGTAAAATCATTTTTGGCATGATTTGTGTTTTTGCTCCCCCTTCTTTTTTAGCCTTCTGAGTTTCTAAGTTTTATTCACTGGGACCTTAATCTGTTGGCCTTGATTCATTTTGAGATAGACAAAAGTTGGATTGGGGGATTGCGGGGTTTCGTGTAGGGTGGGGTAGGCGTCATCAATGCGACAATGACACTGTTAAATTTGTATGAGAGGAGTATTCAGTTTCATTTGATGCTTTTCAGTTGCTATAATGTGTGGTGGCTGACACCTCCAATATTCATCACATAGCGGTGTAGCAGACCCCCGAAAAAAGAAAAAAGAAAAAAGTAAAGAAAGTAGTAGTTTAGGGTATGCGTCTGATAATAGAATTTGGGCCTAGCTAAGATTGTTGGATAATTCTTTCATAGATCTTGTCCATAGCTAGATAATTTTTACCTAGATCTGGTCTACAACTTTGCCTGTGGATCTTGTGATTTAAAAGAAAATCATATAAATATTCTTACATTATTGTCTTGCATCAGCATATATCATGATATTTATGTGACACTCTCTTGCACCATAAAGTGTACAAATGGAGTCGTGGGTCTGATACAGTTAAGCACTTCTCCCAATACTGCTTGAACAAGTTAATGTTCTAGGTGCATTGAGTATTGGATCAGCTTCCCACAAGTAAAAAGATTAGTGCATGAGTTATGTTTGTAAATGTACAATACTTAGGGGGTGTTTGGTTAAGGGAAATCATGGAGGGGAATGGGTATCATAAGTAATAATACCCATTGTTGGTGTTTGTTAAACAACTATCACTATCATTCAATGGGAATGATAGTGATTAATTAGGGTGTTAATGATTCTCTCCAAAATACTATTCTATCAAACCCATTAACCCTTATGATTAAGGGTAAAAACACACTTACTAAAAACATACATATTTTTTAAATTACCCACCCCTAATATACACACACACACTCTCTCTCTCTCTCTCTCTCTCTCTCTCTCTCTCTCTCTCTCTCTCTCTCTCTGTTTTATCTTTTGATTTTAAATATTTTTTATTAGTATTTTATAAAATTTTTTATAAAAATTCTTTTTAATAAATTTTTTTATATTCAATTTTTTATATAAAAATTTAAACTGAAAATTAAAGATATGTACTTTCTGTTAATACCACAAAAATGACTTTTTTTAATGTTATTATTTGCATAAAACTCAAATTAGATCATGGATATATTTAAAATTGAAGAAATTTTTTTAGAACCTTTCTTTAAAAAGATACAAAATAAGAAATCTAAAATATGTATATCATAAATAAAAGATTTAAAAATTTTTAAATTTACTTAAGTCATTCTAGAAAATCAAACAAGTATTTTTATAATGATACCCATTTCATTATTAAACTAAACAAGTTGGAGGGAATCATCAAAACCCATACTCATAGTCGGGTTAATGATATCCATAGTGATAGTGATTGAAGAATTTAAACCAAACACCTTCTTAAACCTACCAATTTGTGAATGCTTTAGTGATTGAGCCTTATACAGTACTATATATCTGTTTGTTGTCTTCTTCAAATATATCGTAAGATTTGCATTTGAAAAGTTGTGCCAAACTGATAAAAGAAAGAGGAAAAAAAGTGAAAAAGAGTACTCAACTGACTCATTTCTTCTCAAACTAGAGGTTTGCAATATGAAAGACAACCTGTGCAATTGATCCAGGCGTCATTTTCTGGCTAATTTCTAGAAATATTGTGAAAACTAAAATTTATCTAAAAAATGTGTAAATTGAGATTGGTGTTCTGGATTAAGGGTTGTTGGCTGCAACACAAAATATTTTCCACTTCAGTCCTCCAAGGACTGGAGTGTAATTTTCCATATTTGTAATATAAAGGCAAAAAAAAAAAAGGGGCAAATAGTGCAATTTTCCATATTTTCCATGTTGGCGGCAACAAAACATTTCCAAATTGCACTCCGGTCCCCGAAGGATTGGAGTGCAATTTGGTTAATTTGAAACCAAAAAAAAAAAAAAAAGAATAGTGTTGCTGCCAACAAGGTTGGCGGCAACTTGAAAAAAAAAAAATTCTCATTACCGGCAATAATGTCATTCACTGTGCAAAAAATCTGTTCGTCCTTATGTATAACTTTCATTTGCCCTTATGCAATGAATTCCACTCATCCTTATGCACGCTTGAAAGGCTGCAAAACCTACATAAAAAAAGCAATGCCTATGAATTTTATCTTTATGTAAAGCCTCACAAATTTCAGTCAAATTGTCAAATCAAATAATTTTACACTGCAATGAATGAGTTTTCTCAGACTTTGAATTTGGATTTTAGCTAGCATACTTTGAATTGAGCAACCGGTTATATTATTTCATTCTATGTTCATTTTATTCATTCCGTTTTCTTCTTGTTTTCGTTTCTTCGTTGCTTCTGTTTTTTCATTCTACAAGTGTTCCTCATTGAAATTTTCACACAATTCCCTCTGAGTTGTTTGTTCATCTTCTTCAATTTCATCTCCATAATCCAGGTTAATTCTTTTTTTTATTCTCATAATATTTTTATGTTTAACGAATGCAGAGCGTGTGAATTAAATGTGATTTCTGATTTTATTTTTGTAATTGTTTTGCAGTTGTCTTGGTTCTTTTGTTCAACTTCAACTTCAACCGCATCAAAATCCAAGTTACTTTCTTTTATTCTATTAATAGTTTTTTTTTAATGCTATGCTAGATTTTGTAAGTGTGATTTATTATTGTTTTATATTTGTAATATTTGGTAATTTGCTTGAATATGAAATTATAATGTGAAATGTTATTATTATATATCATTGTTGTGGAGAAGTGAGCACCCAACTTTGTTGCCATCAAACTGCTAAAGAAACAAACATGTAATAATTCAAATAATCAATATTTAGAAGTTAGATATTAGATTTAATCATGTTTATATATATATTCAAGGGTTAATTTCAGATAATATAGCTGAAAACAACTAGTGTTAGTTTTTAAAAATAATGTAATTTCTAATTTACATTTACAATTTACAATTTATATATTAGAATTTAGGCTCTGGTCTGAAATGCAATTTGTAACATAAAATCAATATTGTCGGCAACCACAAATGTTCATTAATTACACTCCAGTCCTCAAAAGACTGAAGTGCAATTTACAAATTTGTAACATAAAATCAAAATTAAAAAAAAAAGGAAATAGTATTGTTGGCAATACAAATGTTCATTAATTACACTCCAGTCCTCCAAGGACTGGGGTGCAATTTACAAATTTGTAACATAAAATCAAAATTAAAATCACAGATGGACACATTATCTAGGATAGGTCATACTGCAGCACACAACGTTGTTGGAATTGTTGATCATTCGCAGAATTTTCATTCTGCTTTTAGCTCGATACAAGATGAGGCATTCGGTACCATGCACTACCTTCAGCAGGGTCTTCGTATTTTAGTTGACCCTATAAACTATCACGGTGCCAGTTCATCGATCTCTCAAGATATCCCCTATCAGCGATCTATCCCTAGAGTACCTAATCGACATGATCGCAGGGGAGGTCGTCGCAGACGCGACCATCACTTTCCCCGGGACGAGGATGACTCTCATTCTCAACAGCAAGACCATTATGCTTCTCATCCCGACCAGCGAAATGAAAGTCCTCCACCTACCTACTCTGTCGCCCTACCTACTACTACATCTGTTTTTGGATACGAGAGCACATCGTCTGCAAATCTTGATGATCAGTTGCACCCGATTTTTGATTTTCTTAGTGGATCTCAAGGTTTGTCTACTAATCTTGACTACGTCGATTTCTCCACTCCTACCAATCCAGCACCTAGTACGCTTGCTCCACAGTCGTGTCCTTCATATGGCGAGACTCCTATTTTAGTCGCTTCGCTTGATACCACTGATGCACCACCTTTAGATTTTCCGATTCCGCCAAGGAGATCTGATCGCTTGGTCAACCAAAACTTATTACACAGGCGAAGACATTGGAGATGCGGTTGCTCAATCACTCCACATGATAGGGATAGAAGATATTAGATAAACTGAATTATGACAAGGCCTAAGAAATATTTGTATTTTTTAATTAATCTAACTTTAGTTTTTTTTATTCTTATCATCTTTTGTTGTCATATTTTGTTTTTATTGCTTAATTAACTTTTAACTTCGATCATATCAATTAATTACTTTAATTATACCCTAAATCCTAAATCCCAAATTACATAATTTTGTTGCAAATGAATTAAACCTAAACCCTTAAATTATATCTCCAAAACAGGTAATCCAAAAAATCTTAAAATCCGAAAACCTAAACCCTAAAAGCTTAATCCTAGATTCTTAACCCTAAATTGTAACCCAAATCCTAAGTTACATAATCTTGTTTTAAATGAATTAAAAATTTATTTATTTGATAAATCCTAAACCCTTATATCCCCAAAACACCTAATTTAGAAACCCTAAACCCTGAAAGTTTAACCTAGACCCTAAATTACATAATTTTGTTGCAAATGAATTAAACCTAAACCCTTAAATTATATCTCCAAAACAGGTAATCCAAAAAATCTTAAAATCCGAAAACCTAAACCCTAAACCCTAAACCCTAAAAGCTTAACCCTAGATTCTTAACCCTAAATTGTAACCCAAATCCTAAGTTACATAATCTTGTTTTAAATGAATTAAAAATTTATTTATTTAATAAATCCTAAACCCTTATATCCCCAAAACACCTAATTTAGAGACCCTAAACCCTGAAAGTTTAACTTAGACCCTAAATTACATAATTTTGTTGCAAATGAATTAAACCTAAACCCTTAAATTATATCTCCAAAACAGGTAATCCAAAAAATCTTAAAATCCGAAAACCTAAACCCTAAATCCTAAAAGCTTAACCCTAGATTCTTAACCCTAAATTATAACCCAAATCCTAAGTTACATAATTTTGTTTTAAATGAAATAAAAATTTATTTATTTGATAAATCCTAAACCCTTATATCCCCAAAACACTTAATTTAAAAACTCTAAACCCTGAAAGTTTAACCTAGACCCTCAATTACATAATTTTGTGTCAAATCAATTAAACCTAAAACCCTAAACTTATTTCTCCGACATACCTAATCTAAAAAATCTTAAAATTCGAAAAGCTTAACCCTAAACTCTAATTTACATAATTTTGTTTCAAATAAATTAAAAATTAGTTACTTGATAAACCCTAAATTTATTCGCAAAACACCTAATATGCATAATTTTAAAATCCAAAAAGCTTAACCCTAAAGCCTAAATTACATAATTTAGTTTCAAATGAATTTAAAATTAGTTACTTGATAAACCCTAAATTTATCTGTAAAACACCTAATATGCATAATTTTAAAATCTGAAAAAGCTTAATCCTAAACCCTAAACCCTAAAAGCTTGACCGTATACCCTAAACCCTAAATTCTAAACTATCGATTGTAAATTATAAATTATAACCTAAACCCGAAAAATCTTAAAATCTGAAAAGATTAAACTCTAATTTCAAAAAACCCTACCCTAATCCTAAAAATCCTAAAAATTGAAACCCTAATCTCAAACATTTATCCTAAAAAATCTTAAAAACACTTAAACCTTTAATTAAAAAGTGTGTTCATGCCTAACAAGTTCGATGTGACTATTCAAAATTTAAAAAAATTATTTTTAAATTTTGGACTATCTTTTTTAAAATTTTAATTTAAAAATATTAAATTATTTTGTTAAAAAATATTTTATTCATTATATTTTTCATTTTATATTTTAACTAAAATAAAAAAATAAAATCGTATGAAACTAACATTATTTTACCCAAATTTATTTTTAAAAAATTACATTCTTTTTAATTCAATTTTTTTATTTCAAAATATTTTGTTCTGTTTTTAATTTTATATTTTAACTAAAAAAAAATTACTATTAATATTTTTTAATTAATATTTTATTCAGGTTGCCGCCAACAAGGTTGGCGGCAACACTATTCTTTTTTTTTTTTTTCAGGTTGCCGCCACTGTTTTGTTAATTTTTTTTTTTTGGTTACAAATTAACCAAATTGCACTCCAGTCCTTCGGGGACCGGAGTGCAATTTGAAAATGTTGGTTGGCGGCAACACTATTTGCCCCTTTTTTTTTTGCATTTATATTACAAATATGGAAAATTGCACTCCAGTCCTTGGAGGACTGGAGTGAAAAATATTTTGTGTTGCCGCCAACACTATTAAATTAAAAAAAAAAGGAAAAATGCTTGGGTCGCCGCCAACGTTGTTGGCGGCAACCCTTAATCCAGGACACCAATCTCAATCGACACATTTTTTAGATAAATTTTAGTTTTCACAATATTTCTAGAAATTAGCCTCATTTTCTGGGTTTGGTGCCTTTTAGGTTAGGGCTGGCACGGCGACCACTTATGATATTTGCCCAGTTGGCCCCTCTAGAAGTCAAAGCAATTTTTTTCACCACCCTGGCTCTATGTAAACAAATGCTTTCTTAGCTCAGATTGTCACGTATACGTACTAGAGGAAATATGGTGGGTCGTTTGAACGCATAATTGTGTAAATGTATTAAATACCGGTACTGAAAAGTTCCACACAACATACAAATAACTTATCTAATCAGATTAGATTCATCTCACAAATATGATGATCAGTTTAAGTTCACCTCACAGATGCTCACGGTCATGATGATCGATTTAGTAATGGATGTGAATCCTAGTCCGGTGATTACGTAGTCACTTCTGATTATGGATGATTTGGCAGGTTTCGCATAAATCACACGGAGAGGTTAAAACTAACAAGCAAAACTTGTTTTCGATTTCTTGTGGTTGCGCATGACACAACAAAAATTGGGAAAATTTGGGTACCCCGTTGTCAACCTCGTTTAGCCAATATTCAGCCAGTCCATAATAATGTGTGGCGGGAGCAAAGCCTAATCAGTGATCGTCAGAGCTACACTGTAAAATCATGGAGAATAGCTCTGGCAAGATCACTGATATTGTTTTAGATAAGAAGAAGGATGCAGAAAATCCAAGTTTGACTACAAAGATGAATCTCAATCAATATAGTCAAAACTCAACAATATTAATAAACGGTCTGCATAATAGATCAGAAAGTGGAATCAACTAAAGCAGAAGCCGTAAATTCACAACATGCCAACCAATAATAATGATAGTGAACATAAACACAAAAAAGTAGGCGGCACAACGTAGGCTAGCTCAATTGTTGAACTAATTAACTAGCATGCTGGTCACTGGCCACGGCGACATGCACTTCACTAGATGTAGTAGGGCCATTAGAAATGGGATCTTTAGTAGCGGCAACAGGTGCCTCACCAGCTGCAGATCCCTTGGTACTAGTTTCTGCGTCTTTTCCAGTCTTGGCCTTGGCATCCTTCCCAGCTTTATCATCCTTAGCAGGAGCAGGTGGAGGTGGAATCATGTGAGGTGGGGGATTGTGCTTGAGCTTCAGTAATATTTGTCGCATCCTTGAAAGATCAGTAGGTTTACCAGGCTTTGGTCCTTGGATGACCGTGATTGATGGCTTCTTTTCTTGTTCTTTCTTTCCTCTCTTTTTCTCGATATTGGGGACCTCATGGGGAATCAATTCTCCTATGGCTTTCCAATAGTGCTTATCAACCTCCTTATGAAATTTTTCTTGACTTGCCAAGTACAACTGCCTCAAATGAAAAAGAGTTAAAGCATGTTAAATTATCAGGAAGTTAGCTTCTCTAGTCATTCAAGTATTACAAAAATCCCCAAATCCTTAAAATATTTGTTATGATGTAGAACTGTAACACCTTGATTCTTATAGAAGCTCAGCAACTTTTTCCCTTCTTCTTTATCAGTCACAGAGTGGGATAAAAGCTGTGTCTAGGCTGCAAATATAATTTTAAAAAATAGCTGCCTTCTTAGAGAATACAAATTTTTCTTATGATACACATGAACGTTGTTTTCCTTCTAGTTATAATTATTTTTTCTTTTCTGAGCCTAGTTATAATTATTACCCAAAAAGGATCACATTTGATGATTTACATCCAACCATATGCACATAAACCATCACTCAGCTTTAAAGGAAAAATTCCATCCTCTTAGTGAAATATACATATAAAGGTCTTTGAGATATTAGCGAAATAAAACAAACAATCGGAGGTTATAAGCATGTAAATTCTGTTGTACCTATAAAAAAATTATGTGCCTCAGAATTTATAGGACTAGATTAATATTTACCATTATCAAGGACCATTGGCCGAATTTGCCCTTAATTATAAAAATATGGAGGTTAATGCAGAATTAACAAAAACTTATCCCACCTAAAAAGATAAAACCGAATAAACCTTTACCTTCTCTTTTTCTCTATTGGTGGTCTGGTTGGTCTCAATATTAAGCTTTTTTTTCTCATAAAAAGCCTTCTTGTACTCTTCACCTTCTTGAATAATTTGGTTCCGAATTTCCTTTTCTTGCTTCTCTTTCTCCTCAAGTCGAATAGCATTCAGCCTACACCAGAAGGAACATGGTCAATCCAAAATATCTAATTGACAATTAAGTCATTTTGGTAAGAGACCGATACTAAAGTTTGAAGAGAAAAGTTAATGCTTGATATAACATCAAAAGCAGTTCTTTGATCTAATTGACAGTTAAATCAGTATTTCATTACTTAGGCCCGCCCTAAGCAAGATAATTGAAAATTCATGTGCTGCTTTGCAGGGGATAGAAAACAGTTGTTTGAGATCTTATCTGAATGTATGTCAGCTGGGAGTTGGAATTCGTATTAGCCTTTGTAAGACTACAGGAGCATGAAAACATATATATTATAAGGAGATTGTTTCATCTCTAATATTCTTGACAGTTTAGTAAAATTTTTCCTAACATAACTGTGCAAGAACAGCTTAGTTGTGCAGGCTTGAGCTCATTTATTCAACTGAGTTTGAACATCAAACATCGTTCTGGGCTTAACAAACAGAGGCTGAGCTTGCTTTAGGCTCGGCAATACATTATATATTAGATACTTTTACAGTTTCGAAATAGCCAGAGAGATCCAACACTCTATTTTACTAAACCATACATATCTAGCAAATATAAACTTGAATCTACCAAATGTCACCATGCTTGTCTTAAGGGTCTGTAATTTATATTTTCTCCCCTCAGAAAAATGGTTGTTAATACTTAACAGCATATAATAACAAATTAAAAAGAATAACAGCCTCAAGCTCAAAGCTGCAGTTGAATTTGTGCTTTCTGCACTAGTCTTCCCAAGTTGAACGAGCTCAAGTTCGAGCATTAGATTTCTTAAATGAAATCTATAAAGTCCAGATGATATTCGAGATAAGCTTGAACACGAAATGAAAAAATGCAACTGCTGAAATTTCCCAACTAGGGATCTCCTTTTTTACAGGGAAAAGAAAACTGATAAAGAGGCCTCATCTAAGTTCTTCAATATTCAACCATCCAAGCAACGGCCTGGTCATCTCAAAGCTCCCTTAGAATATATATACTGGCATCCATGCCACCTCTAAGATTTAACATGCATTACCTCAAAAATTTAATGTGAATTTTGAAGGATAACAAAAAGTAAAAAAAGGAAAAATAATGTATAGTCACACATCTACATGAATCCTTCGTCAGATTATTTTCAAAAATTAATTTAACATTTAAAGATAAATGACTCAAACTAAGAAAACTTGACAAATGCCAAGGACTTAAACAGAGGCTAGATCTGCAAAGAAACAACCAAAAAACAAAAAAAAATCACACTTCAGGACATAATCCTGCTGGTATTTGAACAATCCAAAACTTCGTTACATGGATTCCGGTACTGGAATGTGTGGAAACAGAATGAATGAAGAATGAAGATTCTGACACGGCTATGGCAAATAAAGTGAAGATTCTAATTAGCATATGCCATATATATACCCATATCCATATTAACATAACAGAGATCCAAAACAAACTAAAAATAGCCAAACATTACCCGATTACTCCACAAGTGGAAAATTCATTTAAAATCAGACCCCCCACTCTCCAATTACCGCCTAAAATCATACACCAACATACTCCTCCTTCTGAAATTCATATTCCCAAATCAAACAAAATGCTCCTTCCGAAGTACAAGCTAAAGGAAAATACAAAAGAAAAAAAGCACCAATATTTACAGTTCAACGTATGTTCATACATCCCACCAGCAAATCGATCATGAGAAAAAATTCAGATTTTCATAATACACAAAAAATAACACTAACAATAATATCTTCATATTATTAAACCAAATGTAGTTGGATCAAATCAGGCAGTCCAATCAAACAAACATCAATGTAGGCAGCATAAGCATCTACCATAATTGAGATCTATAACTATAAAACAATATTCGAATACGAGGAATGCATGATAATATTAATAAAAAAAGGTAAAAATAAAAAATAATAAGAATAAAAAACTGACCTCCGCCATTCCCGGAGAGCAAAGCCTTCTTCTTGCATTTCATTAGGAGGCGGAAGAATCGGGCCATCCGAACTAAAAATCCCTTCAGAATCCTCCCCAGCATCATACGGTTTCCCATTTCCGTTCGAAATCGGAATCGCCGAGCTCCCAAACGGCGTCGACCCCTGATTCGCCCCTAGTCCGAACGGATCCGGACTATCCACCGTCACTTCTTCTTCATAACCAGCTGGAAATCCCGCACCACCACCAACGCTGCTGCTGCTTTGGTAGGGCGGAGGAGCGTCGGCAGAGGAAAACGTGTAAGAATCGTAACCACCATAGCCACCATCGTCGAACTGCCGTGTCGTCGCCGGATCCTCGCCGTCCATGCTGAAAGTATCAAAAGCAGCCATCTTTATTTACTTTATATATTTTTATTTTTATTTGGCTGTCTGGAAATTTCTCTGTTCTAAACACACAGTCACACACACAACTATGTGTATATAAAATTTGGTAGTGAATTGAGGCTTATATACACAGAGATTTTTTTTTTTTTTTGGTGGATATTTGATTTATTGTTAGTATAATATACTCTTTATTTTTATATAGTACAATTTTTTTTTTATGAACTTCTTTTTCTTCTGAATTTGATGAATTTTTTATTTTTAGTTTTTACAGTTTGTTTTAAGATTTGATGGGGAAGAACATACAGAGTGATTCTTTTTGGACATAATAAGAAAAAATTTAAAATAATATTTAAACACGATTCTAAAGCTTTTTTTATTTTTTATTTTTTATTTTTATCATGTATGTATGACATCCTATTTTTTATCATGTATCTATCACATCACGATTCTAAAACTATTTTTTATCATGTATGTATCACATCCTATTTTTATCATATATGTATCATGTCACAAAAAGTGTTATAATATTAATTAAAAAATTTTGATATACGAAGTCTGATTTTCTATAATACTTTGTTTAAGAATGTTGTTTTGTTTTTTGAGTAGACTGAAAAATAACATTTTTGTTCTGAAATCATTCAAAGATTTGGATTCAAGTGAAAAAAATGGTTTTAGATTTTCTAGAAAATTTTAAGAATAGACTTTTTGCAGAATAATGGGTTTTTTTTTTTTTAATTTCTTAGAAGAAATGGGTTCGAGTAGAAGAGCAGGGTTCAAAAATGTTGTTTTGTTTATACAAAATACAGAATAAAATTTACTTTTTTGAAGATTCGGGTTTATGAAGAAGAGAGGGGTTTTCTTTTTTTTTTTTTTTTTTTTGTGAAGATAATGACAATGTTGCTCTGTTTTTCCACAATAAAAAGTGGTGATTTTATGTAATTGATCATTAACGTAGGTTTTTAGTTCACTTGAGTTCAGTTAAGTAGTAGTGACAAAGAAATTCAAGGGAAGAAAATCTAGGAAGCAGGAGTAATGTTTGCCTATATTGTTGGGATAAGATTTTGTTCCCTAGATTTTATGATGTTGAATTTAACATTTGAAAGATTTTTTTTGTTCTTGTGGTCGCAATTTGTCTAAAATATTTCAATACTTATTGAATTTTATCAAATCTATCAAAGTCATAATCGTTAATAGTTATATGAACGATTTGAGTTGGAGCCCGTGGAAGACAATAGACTGCAATAGAAAATGATTTCATTTCTTTTCTTTTCCTCTTAGGGGGACAGCATGATTGATATGCATAATTTTTTCTTTAAAATAACTATTTACACGATGTAATAGATTATAAATAAATTTCAATAATTACCAACTTTCACAAACTGAAGGTAAGGGAAAAAAATATTCTGGAAGGAGAATTATTGGGTGGAAGGAACCCCATGAGAGCTTTATGGCTTTCCTAGCAACTTTAAAAAAGATGGCCTTTTTGTGGTTACTAATTAATTGATATCCATAGATCATCAGGGAACAAATAAAATAAACAATATTGTGAGCTATAAATGCAAAATAAACTAGATAAATATGGTGTCAAGCAACAAATTAATAACCTTGATGTATGACTAGGAAAACAAATTTCTTCAGATGGAAAAATCAAAGAGTGATGACATGACGGAAGGATTGAGAAAGCTTTTATAGTATTAAAAGGTATTGTGAGTTGTCAGGACAGATGACCTTCTTTCTCCTTGTGAAATTTTCCAATATGACTGCACATTGGTTATATAATCTTTCTTGTAAATTGAAACTGGTTTTTTTTATTCTTCTATTTTATTTTAGAAAGAAACAAAAAATTGATTCATCAACTGAAGTTGCATTACACCTAACTAATATATATCTTGGATTTATAGATTTAGCTTGACAAGAACAGGTGATGGTACAAATGCAAGCTAGTTTCCTCTCTCTCTCTCTCTCTCTCTCTCTCTCTCTCTCTCTCTCTCTCTCTCTCTCTCTCTCTCTCTCTCTCTCTCTCTCAATGTCAGAAAAATAATGTACACAGGTCCCCTCTGGTTTTTCTTCTCCACTGGCTTGCAAGTGCTGTTGCATCCTCAGCCACGAAACTACAGTAGTCCCTGGACATCTTGCAAAATGTACATTTCTGAACTGCAACGACATAACAATGCATTTCCTTGTCTTCCAAGTACTTGTGATTTTAACAGTTATCAGTAAAACTGATCTATGAGTTCCAGTTATTTGGAAATCCATGTAATATAATGATCTTGCATTCTCGGGCATTACCAAGGATGCTACAAGTCTCTCATCAGATGCTACTGGAGAAGGATTCTTTGGGCATGTAGTAGAAGATGGAATCCGTTGCAGAACCTTAGAAGACTCTGGTTTGAATCTTTTGTTTGACATCCCCTGCCATGGTCTGATCATAGGCAATTAGCAACATAAAGCAAAATTGGGTATCCAACCCCAAAAAGGATAAATATGAGACAACCATGTTGGTGGAAGTAGCCAAGAGAGCAAACAAAACAGCAACAGAATAATAGCAAAAGGCAGAGACGTTGCTTCACCTAAAGCCCCATTAATAAATAACCCAGACAAAACAGCCCAGACAAAACAGCACCAGCAGTATAATAACAAAAGACAGCGAGACGTCATTTTCAGCGGAAGTCCCCACTAAAACATAAATAAAATATAATTATACTGCTAAGATTCTGCCCAGTTTTATATTAGATGATCTGGCTTAAGCATAACAAAATATCCTTTTTATTGACTACGAAACAAAATAATCTTGTACAATATACAAGTGACTGGTAACATAACTCACCTGGGAGAGGCTCGACGCTTATGACCATACAGACCAAGCAATGATTTCAAGGTTCCAAGGGCCTTTTCAGCAGCCCAGACAAGGGAACTCTATGGTTCAAAATTTGAAGGGTGGAAAGATACAAGCTTCCCAAAGTTCAGTCAAGCACTAAAATTCAACTTCGGAAGTTTGAGAAGGGCAAGGAACCTAGAATTGTTAAAAACTCGTAGGAAAATACCTGTGACTTGGCTTCATCCCAAGTTACTCCAATTCCCATGCCCAACACCTGTCCATCTATTTCAACTTAAAACATGATGAACAACATTATTAAACAAAAGAGAAGAGAAAACTGGAAATAATGCCTCAATATTATAGCCGCATCAGCAAGTGTAAATAATCAAATCCACAACAAAAAAACGACATAACTTGCAAACGCACTGCTAAAGGAAAGGTCATGAGTTGCGTTATTGTGTACAATCAGTGTCGTCCTTAAAAAACTCTAATATGCGAGTCAGGATCCCCCAAAATGCCCAAAACCAATCAGAATAAAATTGGATGTATCTCTTAAGCTATCAGGATTGCAATGTAGATGACCTCACTGTCTCTGAAGTTTGCCAATCTTCTGTAAGCTTTTTTATTTTTTGTAAAAACAAATATATATCTACACCCTGTGTAAGATTAAGGCTATTTGATTTGACATTGTGCAAGGAGTACTAGTAAAACAAAGATGCAAACAATTTCTAGTCAGAAGAATTTCCAGCACATCAAAATGAAAAGTAATCAACAGGATGACACTCGCCTGTGCATACACTACATTTTTCTGGCTTGGATTAGCCGAAAGTTGAGGTTGAGTTTGGAAAGCTAAACCTAGGCCCTCTGTCGAATACTGAAGAATTGGGAAGCAATCAAAGGCACACAAGTCAGCTGGCACAATAATCCCGGAAAAGAAGACACTATTCATGGAATCATACCAGTTCTTTATGGGCAGCAATTGGACCCAAAGGTTTCTTGGAGGACTCCAACGATCTAGCACCCTGGGAGGCATCAATGCAGTAGAAAACCACCCCGGCTTCTCCTTAGACAATGATTGATTACCCCAAGAACTGGAGTCATTTGCAAAACCATTATTGGTTATATTAGGGATTCTATACCAATCCCCAGGAACAGAGCTGGAATCAGGCGAGGGTAGGCTGTGTGGTGCACAGGAAAAACAACTAGAAAACAGGCTATAAACCATGGATTCTCCTATGTGCAAAGCCAGAGAAAAGCAGTAATTCACAATACTGCTTGCTAAAACAACCATTTCCAAAGAAAGTTAAGGCGTCTGATGAAGCTAGAGTTAGAAATGGAAATACCTGAGGATTAATGCGAGCAAGGATCATGCTCTTCTCCTAAAGCAATAGTCTGGTGATTGTCTGAAAAGCTGGAACAACTTCGAACTCAGATTTAATAACCTTCCCATTATCAACAACCTGGTCATTTTCTGCTTATTGCTTTAAAATATTTTTGTCATCCTGATAACGTTGTATTTCTGCCAGTATAGTAGACGCACGTTGTTGATCAACTTCATAATTTATTTTCTGCTGCAACATTTCAATCCTATCCTCAAACGAGCGCATTGTATTGGCCACAATGAGTGTTTCATCAAGATCAAATACAATACCAAGACATCTAAGATTGAGTAGGACAAGGCAAGAATTGTAAAGTCCTGATGGAACAATGAATTCCCAGAAGCAAGGGAATTGTCCTTCGTACTTTCTAGAATGCATGGCAACCAAATGAGGTTCATTCCCTCCAAGTGGCAAAATTGCAGTCTACAGATACAGATGACAATCAACAGTGAGTGTCGAAATCTGCCTTTTGCAGACAACAACAAAAGCACAATGATTTAGGAAATGCTAGAGCATAAAAGAAAAACATTAGATTACAATTCAACTTAAATGCTACGAGATATGGTACAACACATTTACTTTTTCAAGGCAAAGATACTTCAAACATCGAGAACTAGTCGCATATAATACAAAACTTACTATATCAACTTCAAATCCATTTTGTAACAGACCCCCAATAATACGCACCATTTGCTATATGACTTCTGGGACAAGATCCCATAAGCAGAAATACAGAATTAAAAACACGAATAACCAATATATTGTTAAAAAATATTTGACAGTTATAGAAGACACTGCTATTTAAGTCCAGAAACACTGATAGAACCTAGCACCATCAGGAGAGAAATAACCCTGAATGATAATACCCTTTATTCTTTTTTTTTTTTTCGTTTCAAAATTCATAATTGTTTCCCCAATTTAAAAGCTTGCAGCTTTGACGAAAGGCATATTCTTGGCTAAGTAAAAAGTTCCAGGATAACAAATTTGTCACGGTTCAAAGTTCATCAATCAATGACGTTCTCCAAGAAAGGGGTTGGGGTTTCGTGTGTTGCGGTCCAAATTCGGAAACATATCTGCAGAAGTACAAGAGATCTCATTCCTTACAAGAAGAAATGAGTAATGGGTTCAGTCCAAATCAACAAAATCACTTCAACAATTTTGTTGGGTCCAGGTCCATTATTATGGTTTCTAATTATCAAATTAAATTCTTGAAATTAAAGCAAGTAAAAGATTATCCTTTTTCTTCCATCAATCCAGCCCCTATAACTCAACTTTAATCTGCTCAAGAAGTTTAAATTTAGGGTTCGTTCAAGTAGGAATGAGAGAGCAGATAGCTGAGAGCTGAGCTCAGTTTCTTGATTAATTGTAAGCGAAATTTCTGTAATCGTTTTGTCCAATATACCTTGTTTGCCCTGAGACACCTGGCATGTACAATGGAAAGCGGCGAATTCTGTTGAGTCTCGTCTTTTAACTCCAATTTGAAGCAAAGCCCAGAAGATGAATTTCAAGTTGAAATTGTACAAGTAATAGTATGCAACACTGCCAGCGGCGGACGCCTCTCACTTGGCTGATAATAGTGAGAGATCCGAATTTCCTCTCCCATACGGCGCCGTTTTGATCATCATTACTATTATAAACCTCCACCTCCCCCACTACCCTCTCTCTTTCCCTCACATTCACCATTGCCGCCGCCGCCATCATTATTCACATCAATAATAAAAAATAAATGAATTATTCAACCCATTTATCCAGATTCATCCAATCAATTCTTTGCTCTGATTTCGTTGAAAAAAATCAAAATTCAAGTAAAATCGGTCCCATTTTCTCATCATCTGTAGTGGTGACAACAATTCTTGACGGAAATTTCAACGGTCGGTCAAATTTATATATATAAAAATAAAAATTATTCCCAAAAAAATTCAAAAATATAGTTGTAAAATTGGGGTTCTTAGATCTGTTGAAGAAAAGGAGCTAGCTTTGCTAATACTTCGCTTTTCTTGGGATTCTTGAGGGGGTGAAGGTCACAAAATTGTCTCCGAGGAGGACGTGTTCAATTCCGATGAAGCGAACAATATGGAGCTCGGAGAAATTTGTACACGTAAATTTTTTGTGAATATTTGACGATGACGATGTTGTTTCAGTACGAATTTTGTAAGTAAATATGTGACGAGGAAGAAATAAAGAAACCTTAGATCCCACAACAGTGCTGATGAAATAAAATTGATTGATGATTGATGCTTAGACGGTTTGTCAATAATAGGGATTTATGGGGTCAAATTCATACTTTCAACTTGCTTAGCCTGATTCATGCATCTTTATTGACGTACCAACATGATATGTGATAGACCATAATAGTGCTAAATTCCGTCATTTATTGTAGATTTTGAAATTTTTGTCTTATATAATCTATGTGTTTTCTTGTACCATAAAGGGCAAGTATTATCAATATAATGTTTGCAATGTTTTTTTTTTTTTTTTTTTGACAAGGAACCGTAACCACTATTGAGGGTGTGCTCTGTGCGATTGGCTAGTAAAGTTTGCCCTGTGCGATAACTCATAAACCTCACGAAGAGATAAATCGTACTAGGCAAACTCTGTGCGACGAACTTATATTCAAAGATAGGTTCGAACCTAAAGTGGCACAAAAGAATTATACCAACTCTACCACCCCGTTTGATTCAAGGGTAATGAATCTTTTGTTTTCTTCCGTCTTTTATTAATTATTAAGTGTGATATTTCAAGTAATTGATTTATTATTATTACATATTCCTGATACCATCTATGTACATCCCATTTATTTTGTCATATTTTATGCTGGATGACTGTTTTCATAAATAAGGTTAGGATTTCGAAGACAAATGAATAGTGGATCACATCACATATTAATTTCATCTTTATGGTTAGTTTGAGAGTTGAGAATAAAAAAGAAAAGAAGAGAAAAGATAAGTTAGAAAATAAAAAAAAGGGAATGGAAAGAATACAAGTTTTTTTTTTCTATATTGTTTAGGAGTTTAAGAAATAAAATGAATTTATTAGATAATAAAATTTTTTTATTGCATTTTTAAGGACAATATTGTCATATTGAAAAATTTACTCAACTTTCCTTCTCTTTCCCGCTAATTTTAGAAGGAAATTTTTTTGAGAAATTACATAAGCATCTTTCCTTTCAATTCCTCCCTCTTCTTTCTTTTTTTTTCTTACTTTAACTCCCAAACAAAGAAAAACCATTTTCTTCCTCTATATCCTTTTTTTTCAATCCCTTTCCCTCCTCCCAAACTAGGCAGTATAAATTTAATTTGTCATCTTTTTTTGTCTTCTTTTATTTTTATGAGGCATTGTTAAGATATGTAAGCTAAAAATTTAGATTGCTAACCCGTGCCCAAATCATAGGTAATTTTATAAGGGCGATGGAGGGAGGGATACAGGTGATTATTCTGCCATATTATCAAGGGGGCCCAAAAGAAAAGAAAAAAAAAAAAAGTACTGAACTTACCATGAGGTTTTTTTTTTGTTTTTCAGTTGGGGGTATCGGGTATGCCCTACTAATCCCCTAACTCTTGACAGAGCAAGTCCCACCGTTGCCAAGAAAAACACCCCGAAAACTCAAACTCCTGATTTTAGCTTCGTAACTAGTCCATCAAGACCATTCGAGCCGCCCAAGGGCTCACCATGAGGTTTTTGCACACATGAAAAGTTAGTGATTGACCTATGGAAATTTGACGTACGACTGCGTAAAAAAGTTGGTGATTGCAGCCGAAGGTGGGTGGAAGTACATTTCTTGTCCTTCTTAGATTTAGTATCCACAAGTTTTTGGCAAAAAAAAAAAAAATCCATAAGTATTCAATGCAAAATAAAAAAATTGTCTATTGCTCAAATTTTCTTGAGAGGGATGGTTACATCATACGTATTTGTCATCCTTCTTTTTAAAAAATTTTCCCCTTTTAAATACCTCCTTTAGAAAAATGCTTTTATCATCGTTATTTTTCAAATTTCCCATGTAATACTTTTATTGAGCCATATAATATACACAACAGAGAATATTTAAATTTAATGTTCAAGTTCAATAGATTATCAGTCAATTTGACTTGACAAATCTATGTCATTTAATATTCTCATCACCTTATTTTAATTTTTAAATTTTAAATTTCAAATTTATTAAATAGACACATGACCTTCATGCCAAACATAAGAATATAATTAAAATTTTTTTTTCATTATACGCAATTACAACATACAAATGAAGAATACAGTAAAATAGTAATATAGTATTCACCGATAATTTGGTCAAATTCTGCATATCGACAATTAGAAATTTCTCTAAACTCCCTCTCCCTCGCCCCCTCTCTCTCTCTCTCTCTCTCACACACACACACACACACGCACACAGAGACACGCACACACACAGACACAGAGCTCTGATCTTATCTGAGGGCTGGGCAACGGTCCTTCTCCTTCCCCCAACTTACCTAAGCAAATAAAAGATAACGGGAAAAAAATTCAAAGAACGAAAATTCCAACGTCTTTTCTTCCAAACCAACGGCTCAGATCTCACTAACACATACTCAAAATATCACTCCACCTTACCTGAAAAAAAAAAATTAACGCATATATTTTTTTCAGATCCATAAAATTTTACTGTTATATCGTCCGTCCAACCCTCCTCTCATTTTCTCTCTGAAAAAATTTGAAAAAATTTAAAATTTCAAAGAAAATAAAAGAAATTAATTTTACCCTCTTCTCAAAAACCCTAATTTCACTTTTTTTGCTAAATTTTTTGATTTTCCTTTTTTACGATGAGAACGCCTCCGCCATGTCAAAGAAATGATTGATAGAACTGACGGCTGGCGGGGGAACCATGGCGACGACGAAGGGTTTCAACGACGCCGTTTTGGACTCCCAAGAAAGCCCTCAAGATGTTTATGATTTTACGTTTTCGTCCCAAGGCTCCACTCGGTGGTCTTCGGACCCGTATGGGTTGAATAATACGTTGTCGTTGCAGGAGAACGATGATGAGTTGATGATTCTAACTCCGGCGAGGGATAGTCGGGGAGTAGGGGATTTTGATGGGTTTGATAATGGGGTTTTGTGGAAATCGTCGAAGAAGGTGAATATCGGGAGTTCCGAGGCGTATAGGTTGGATTCATCGCCGGAGTCGGATGAATTGATGATTTTGTCATCCAGGAATGGGAGGGATAACGGGAAAATTGATGGGGATCTTGGGAATTCGAAGGATTTGGAAACTTATTGCTTGAATTCGTCTCAGGAATCGGATGCATTGGCGATTTTGCCGGTGAAGAAGAGCAAGGAGGGCGAGAAAATTGATGGGGTTCTTCGGAAATCCAAGAAAGTGAAGGAAAATGGGGATTTGCAGCAGAAGAACAAGAAGAAAGTGAAAATTAGGGCGGTGGGTTCAGATTATGTTGCAAGTGGTCCCACGGCAACCTTGATGGAGACTCAGGAGTTTGGGGAGATGATGGAGCATGTGGATGAGGTGAATTTTGCATTGGATGGGTTGAAGAACGGCCAGCCGGTGAGTGTTCGAAGGGGGGGTCTGCTTTCGTTGTTGTCAATATGTAGTTCTGCTCAGCAGAGGCGGCTGTTGAGGGCTCATGGGTATTTTCACTGAAATTCAAACCTTTTATTTGAGTTTTCATTTGAATTTGCTCCTAAATTCTTAAAGCTGTAAAGGAGCATATGTGATTTGTTCTGTAGCCCTTTCTAGTTTAATACAGTGTCGTTTTCATAATCTTGATCATTTGTACAATACTTTGATTTCTATTTATGTAGGTTAGAAATTAAGGGGGGAAAAATAATGAATGCCTACATTGCTGTGTTGAGCGACCATGAATTGTTTACTTATGGACAGAAAGAGATCGTTAACCAATAAATCAGAATATAAGGGTGTGATGTCCAAGAATTTGCTTTATAGTAATTTTGTTTCTAGTTTTGTTGGTTCTCTAGATATTTATGATGTGTGAAGAGCTTTTCGTGCTACTATTTTAATTTTTCGGGGTAAATAGTTTAGCTAATTGTGATGTTTAAGTGTTCTGAACTTCTGTTTATCTATAAAGTTTGTGTAGCGTTTATGTGGAATATCAAGACTCTATGAGCGTTGCTATATGCATATTCTATGTGGTGTGATCCAAATAATTCAACATCAAATTGAAGATGTCCATGTAAAAATTTATAGATATTGCTAGGGTTTATAATACCGTTAGCAACAAGTACCAGGAAAAGTAACTGGGATGGACCTTTATGTCAGATGCATGAATTAAGATACTATGTTTACTTGCTCTTCCTTTTGTTATTGTATTATGTTAATCCAGTTTAGTGTTTTGATTTCATATACTTTCATTGTTAATTTTGGAGAAATATTTTGGGCTTGATGATATTTTGCTTTTCTTTAAATAACTGATCTTAAGATGAATTATGGTTACATTTCTTAGTCTAGGAGTAATTAATTATCGATGACATAAACCTAAATTTGATGATGGCATAGCTTCATAAAGAAAAAATTGGAACATCACAGAAAAATGAAAATAATAATTACAGATGTTTAATGATGAATCTAAAATTTGCTTTTGATGGATATCAATGCATTATAAATATAAATTGATTAATTTTCCGATTATCACTTGCTATTTCATTGATATTCCAATTGAAGGCTTAAATAGGAACAATATCTTTGGTTGTTAGAACAGGGTAATTGGTTGCATTTACTATCTAAAAGATGCAGTTCAAGAATAAGTTCTGTTATCTTTTGCATAGTTATATGACTGCATTAGTTTGGTTTGGTTATAAGAGCTTTGTTCACAAGGGCATTGTGATTGTTACCTCACAGGTTGTTGTTCTTAGCAAAATCAAGGAATATCAATGTATCATTGTGTAATTCTTAGGGAAAGAATGCCCCTGACTATTAGAAAAAAACTGTAGACAAGATACAATTGCTGAATAGTTGGATAATCATGCCTTTTCCCCTGTGACTGCTTTTGTTAGCCAATCATATGTTTGGTGACTCTATGAAACAAGGCAACATACTGGAGATTAAGAGGACAGTCTGTAGTTCACCAGTATATCTAGTGCAGAGCCATGAAATACCTTTTATAAACAGGGGAATTCCTGTCACGATATTATTATTAGATTTTTATTATATCTTATATATATAATTGCATAAAGTGACTTGCTAAGTTATGCTCTCAGGATGGCTAAAACAATTATTGATGCCGTTTTGGGGCTCAGTTTTGATGACTCACCTAGCAATCTTGCTGCTGCAGCTTTGTTTTACATTTTAACCAGTGATGTAAGTTTCTTTAACTGTATACAAAATTTTGAATTTCTTCATCTATCTGTGTTTGGCTAGTGGTGCCTGCTTGGAAAACTGGCTCTTGCTGGTTCTTCTGCGGTTACTAGCCTATTGTGTAACCTCTGATGTCACCCATGGCTTTCTGCAGTTGCTAATCTGCTTTATGTTAGGCTTGTTAGACTAAACAAGAACTTTCATGCATGTTTATGTTTTCCGTGCATGTTTTTGTGTAGCTGTGCATTTGCTTACATTTATGAATTTTTTTGGTAAGACACGCTTCAGAAAGTGTTCTCTTTAACTTGCATAGTTCTGAAATTTTGTGAGACTAGCAGTTTTAGTTGTCTTGAATATGTTCAATGTGTTAATGTGTGCTATTTCTGTAGTTAAGAGGACATCGGATTCATATGTTTTGTTATACAGTCCAAGACTTAAACTTACTGATTTTATTTCAGGGTCAAGATGATCGTATTCTAGATTCACCTAGTAGCATTCGCTTTCTGATGAAATTGTTGAGACCACTGACATCTGATGCTTCTAATATCAAAGCTCCTAGCTTTGGTAGCAAGCTTCTGGCAATACGCATGGACCCTGAAATTTCACAGGGCTCAGCAAAAAGATCTGAATCTTCTGCTGCAATTATGCTGAAGGTTCAGGAAGTTCTCAGCAGTTCCAAGGATTTGAAACCTAGAGATGCAAATGATGGCTGCATTGAATTACCTGAGTTGAATCCTAAATGGATAAGCTTGCTCACAATGGAGAAAGCTTGTTTTTCTACCGTTTCTATAGAAGGTTCTACCGACACCATTTCCTTTTCGATAAGATTTGTTAAGTTAATGCTTGCTTTTGGATTACTTCATTGTTTTGATTAATTTAGTACTGCCAGCACAGCCTCCCACACCCCCCCCCCCCCCCAACAACAGAAGAAAAAAAAAAAAAAACCCAAACACGAAAAAAAAAAAAAAACAGTATCTAATTACATAGAATAATCATTTAATGATTTAATAACTTGAGATCAAAGGATAAATTTAGTTAGGGATCAAGCTATTACCTTGATCAATACTGAATTTTTCACACTAGCGTCTTTCTTTCTGTGGATTGAAAATGTCCATGTCTGGAAAAGCTTACAGCCCTTCTGATTTACTTACATATGTTCTTCCATAATTATGTGGATTCCTGATACATTGGCCAATTTTATAAATTCTTTTTCTTATGAGGGGAAGCCTTTTCGTTTTCCTTTTTCTTTTTAAATCATGGTATTGGGTACTTTCATAAGTGGTGGTGTGCCTATCTTGCTACAAAAAGAATAAAGTGTTGTTTTTCCTTTCTGAACATCCATATTGATGTGCTCAAGATGACTAATCTATTTATTTATTTTTTCTGGATGCACAGATGCCTCTGGCAGAGTACGGAGAAGTGGAGGGAGCTTTAAGGAAAAATTACGAGAGCTTGGAGGACTTAATGCAGTTTTTGAAGTCGCAAGGAATTGCCATTGTGTAATGGAGGTGTGAGCTTGTATGTTTGTCGTTATTGTTTCTGATGCTATTATTGTAACATAAAGTTGGCCTAAATTACAGATTGTGTTGGTTGCTGTCATTAGTTTCTTATTTACTGGTAGTTTGTGTAATGGATGTGTGAGCTTGTATGTTTGTCGTCATTGTTTCTGATGCTACTATTGTAACATAAAGTGGGCCTAAATTACAGACTCTGTTGGTTGCTATCATTAGTTTCTTATTTACTGGTAGTCTTATTCGTCTGTATAGGATGTACAAGTGTTTAATACACCCTTTGGACTTGATTATGCACTTGGATATTTTAAATAGAAGTAGAATAAATGATATGAATAATGTAGTCTCCTGGAAGCACGTCATTTTCTGATGCATGATACCATCGATCGACATTGGTGTCATTACCTGGGAATTCATAGTTAAGTCACTTTTTGTTAGACGGAATTGAAGTGTACTAATTTTCTTGGCACCTGAAAATTCTGTATCCCAGAATTGGAAGTAAAAGTGACTTAAAAGTTTTACTGGTTCATTGTTGGCGGTATCTCCAAATGCTATTAATTCTGGATATGTAGAATATTTATGGACTTAAAAGAAACCTTTTTGCCTCTATTTTTTTAGTTTTTGACTTTTTTTCAGGTTTTGTACTTGTAGTTTCTAGAATTTGCTGATGCTACATGGTTCAACCACCTTGTGTTTGCATAGAGCCTGAAGTCACTTGTTGCATGTGCATCTATTTTATATATTACATTAAAAAGTGGACCACCCTATTGGAGCTTGTACATTTTACATCTGTCTTTCCTCACAAGCCTTGAAATTTGTTATTACATTTAGATTTTATGTGGTGAACTCAACTACATTGTATATGGAAAACTGGAATTGCTTTTATTATGGATAATTTGGATGGTAGAGAAACAAACAGCAGGAAAAGGTCTGTTGGCTGTAGCCGCTTCTTGTTGTTTGCTTAGGAATTATCATTGGTGTTGTAGGTTATTTCTGTATGCAGAGTATTCATGCCCTTTCAGCTAAGATATGCTATTCTCTGGAGCCACATGCTGCTAAATTGTGTTTCTTTCTCCTGTTCTTTCCAGGGGTATGTAGAAAGGAGTCCGTCTACAGTGTTGGACACAAAAGATAAGGAAGGTCTGGAAAGTCTGGTGATACTGTTGAAGTGTTTGAAAATCATGGAAAATGCCACATTTCTCAGTAAGGATAATCAGGTAAATAGAACGTAAAGTTTGCTGCCTCATTGCAAGTTGAAAATGGATATTTGCATCTTATTTTTTGATCTTGCTACCCATAAAATTCTTCTTATCATGAATTTGCTTGAATTATTTATGTCCAAAGTATGACTGTGTTTTTCATTGCAGAGCCATTTGCTTGGAATGAAAGGAAATTTTGACGGCCAGAATGCTCCTCGTTCTTTCACAAAGCTTATCCTAAGTGTCATAAAGATTCTTTCAGGTATCTATGCTGGTAGAAATGACCTTTGAACTATGTCTTTGCCCTTTTCTTGACATAAATTTTACTATTATATGCACACTAAAGCATGAGGCAATGAACAATTATTGTTGATGTCATAATTAATTGTTGTGATTTTTCATCTTGCTTTATAGGTATTTCTTTGCTTTGGAGTTCTTTGTCTAGCTTCCAGGAAGGAAAGACTCGGAACGATTCTAATGAAACTACTTTTGCTTCTGACCATAAAGGTACTTCTAGCCAATATTATTACACATTTGATCTGTTGCTGTACCCTATCTTCCTGACCTTTCGCAACCTTTTTGTTCCATACACGGTGAGAAGGACATGAAAATTGCAATGATGATTCATTTTTTTTAATAGATAAAGTAAACACAAATAAAGAATTTGACAGTAGCACTTTGTACCCATGGCTTTCTTGAAGTCTGAAATTTAGGTGTCTGCTTGTAAGATCTCTAGAGAGAGAGAGAGAGAGTGTGAGTGTGTGTGTGTGTGTGTGTATAATCTCAAATCTCATATGAGGGAAAAGGTTAACTGTATCTCTACATTATCCATGTTATGAGTCACATTTAATTGTTTATAGAAAATTGCTTGATACTGCAAACCTAATAGAGACTGTTAATCTGTAAATTGCCAATCAGTTAGCTTCGGCTTTTGAACCAAATTTTTTCACATTTGAATATGCAGTGGATGACATTGCTCCTTCCACAATCATGGAAGGGACCTCGTCTTTGAAAAGTCTAAGCATGTCTCAGGATGGTCAATCGTTGATTTATGGTAATCCAATGTCTTCGAAATTCAATTCAGGGACAATGACCGTGGTTGATCCTTGGTTGAAAATGAGGATAGATTCTTCCACATCTGGTTCATGCAGTGGAAGATCTCACAATTTTACTAATGGAACAGCGATGTTAAAAGGTTTTGGAGTGAATTTTGGTAGAAGTAATAATTACAAGGTTTCAAATGGCACCAGATCTGAACCTTTGGAGCACAATCAGGATCCTTTTGCTTTTGATGAGGATGACTGTGAACCATCTAAATGGGACTTGTTATCAGGTAGGGAAAAATTATCTCAAGCTCACAATAGAAGGGCTAAATCCTTTGACCCTGAAAATGAATGTCAATCTCCTGTAATATTGGGCCAAGAAGAATCTTATCTGGAAAATCACCATTCCTCTGGGGTCTCTTGTTCATCTGCCATTACTGATGAAAAGTCCAACCTTCTGGCAGATTGTCTTCTTTCGGCTGTAAAGGTAGTTTGTTCATTTTCTCACTTGCTATTTTTGTCATCAATATTGGGAGGAATTAAGATTGTGGACCTTTTATGATCGTCCTGGGTGGACAAGTTTAGACTTGATTAGTTGTAGATGCTACCAGGTGAACAATTATCAAAGAGCTGTCTTAGATCACTCAGGATGTCTATTGCTGTGTGTTTATGTTTGTAAAGATGGGTCCAAAAGCCTATTGTTCAATGCTTTGTTTGTGTTTAACTGATATGCAGGCATGATTCAGAGTTCTTTTTTTTCTGTTTTCCTGGCATTTTGTCTCGTACGTTTTTATTGTCTACCGATCAATCTGGAAGGTTTCTGTCAATTGGTCACCTGATAAGATGTTAAACTTTAATGGCAGGTCCTCATGAACTTAACAAATGACAACCCTATGGGTTGTCAGCAAATTGCTGCCTGTGGAGGACTCGAAACCTTGTCTTCACTGATTGCTGGTCATTTTCCAAAATTTGTTACATACCTTACTCCGTCTGCCAGTCCAACACAACATGGTGTGTCATCAAGATCAAGTGCAGAAGTTAACGTCCAAAATGACAGAAATCTGACTGATGAAGAGCTAGATCTGCTAGTTGCCATTCTGGGATTACTAGTGAATTTGGTAGAAAAAGATGGCCTTAACAGGTGAATTATTTTCCTTTTGGTTCTAGTCCTTTTCTGTTCCTTATGTGTGTGCATGTTTATGTGTTCTTCAAGTTGTTGTTTTACGGAAAATTCGAAGAACGTGTCCTCGTTGAAATGAGAGAGAATGGGCCCTTTCTTCAAAGCAGTCTTCGCATCAGATTATAGTGTGATGTAGAATTTTCTCATTATTTCAATTTTTAATGGTGTTGATCTGCTTTGGAAGCTTCCTCCTGTCAGTTTTGAGAATGGTCTTGATTGTTGAAACTTGTTGAAACTAGCTGGTTAGGAAGTTAAGGAAGATATATGCATATGAAAAATATCTGGACTGTATTAAGTTAATAAAGAATTGTTGAAATTTTTTACAGATAATCATAATGTTCAAACTGATAGATTCTGTTTTTTGACTGCAGGTCACGCCTTGCTGCTATTCGAGTTTCACTGCCCAACTTGGAATGTTTGGAGGAAGAAAGTCCCACAGATCTAATTCCACTCTTGTGTTCAATTTTCTTGGCCAATCAAAGGGCGGGTGAGGCTGCTGGCGAAGAAAAACAATTGTCTTGGGTAAGCAAACTTGTATCATCCTGTTATTAGTTTTGCTGTTTTTCGGTCAGCTTTTATTTTATTTGATTTTTTTTTTTTGGGGGGGGGGGGTGTGGTTGCTATATGCATCAAATGCTCAGAAACTGAAGCAAAGTAACTTCACTCACTGCTTTAAATTGAAAGAATCAACTTACTAAGCTTTAACTGCTACTTTGGTTGTCATGAGAAATTAAATTTTGGAGAAATTTGAAGCTTTAGATTTCCTTGAGGAACTAAGTTTCTGGGAATTGCTAGGGGATGGCTTGAATTATGGTATGGTATGTCTGTGTCATGGCAAGTTACGATTCTTCGCTGCAAGAGGAGGCCATATTGGGGCGCAAAGTGTGTGAACGGATTGGACATTAGGGTGGGTGTGGTTGTTCAATTTCAGCTAAGCCAACTCTTCTTGCAGCAACAAGTATGTGGCAAGACTATTGAGAAACACAAGATTGTAGATGAATGATGCTTGAAAGTTTAGGAAAGCATTGCTCACAAGTTGTTTTTTACTCTGGCTGCTAATAAGAAGTATGTGAACCTTTGTTCCTCCCCTGAAGTGGCACAAGAATTCCGAAAATATGTTGTTGAGTAACCAAAATTTACTTTTAGCTTGACAAATATGCATTCTGTTTTGCAACTTGGATGGTACATTAGTTTCTTGTTTCTTGTTTGTTAAAACGTTCAGGATCTCGTTTAAAAATGTGAATTTAGTACATGAGTATTACACTTAATGTGCATCTTGCTAGCACATGTTATGTATAATGTGCATCTTGCTACCCTACTTATTGAATATTCTGTTGTAAAAAGGACGGAAAGGAAAATGGGATTGTTGGTCATTGAAAATCAGGCAAAAAATAAATATAGTTTCTTAAGCTCTTGTTTTAAGCGTGTAGTTTACAGGTATATTACTTAAGCTTGGTGAATTATAAATACAATTTACAGGAATTTGTATTCTGTTTAATATTTGCTCTTGATTTATAGGTTCAAATAGAAAGTTAAAACTGTTTGTATATGGTTAGTTTATGTGTAATCTGGGCATGGCCTGTATTTATGCTTGCATATGTGCTAAGCATGCCAATTACAGAAAAGAAATGAAGTGTGGGAACTTAATTATGTGGGATGTTTCTGTATTTTGTATGATGGGTGTCACTTCTATAACTTGGACAAGCCCTCTCCTAGAAAGTTGTGCTTCATGTTTTTGTCTAGATTGTTGAGTTGATTTCTCAGAGAGGAGAATTAAGGCATTGACTTGATAGAATTCTGAAGAATTTCTTCAGAAAAGATAAGGTGGCAATGAGGGATATGAGTAGTTTTGAGAGGGAAGGAGAGCAACATGAACGTTTTACTGAAAGAACTTTTTGAAAATTTACTCGATTGTGCACAAGTGTTAATTTTCTCAATTAACCTCTTCCTGCTCTGTGCTTACTAAGTTTTGGCATTGTTGATTTGCTGAATGAGATTTGTGGCCATTAATCTCCATCAATATTGAGAAGTGTTAGTGAATGGTTTTTGGTGGTGTATTTGCTGTTTTCTTAAAGAGTTTGAAATCCTGGTGGACTAATAAATGATAACTTTTAAAAACAAGTATTCTAGCTGTATTGGTTGAAGTTGATTGTCACTGAACTTACGTGGTTGAAGATTAATCGGAGCCAGAGAGGGGGTTGTTTTTTTCCACAAATGTTATAGTCGATTATTGATGTGGAGAATGATTAAATAGATGACGGAATAAAACAGGTGCTTGATGAATTTATTTATAGAAAGTCTAAGCCAAAATTGTTGTGTATCTGCAGGATGATGAAGATGCTCTATTACAAGAAGAAAAAGAGGCTGAGAAAATGATTCTAGAAGCTTATGCAGCTCTTCTTCTTGCGTTTCTTTCCACTGAGAGGTTGGTATATACTTGCTTGAAATGTTATTTCCAAAATAGCATTTCCTTCATGCTTTCTCACATTGCTTCTCCTTTGATTGTCAGTCGGAGCACACGCGATGCGATTGCTGAATGTCTTCCTGGTCACAACCTTGCAGCACTTGTCCCCGTGTTGGAGAGATTTGTGGTATGCACTCTTATGCCGTGAATCAACAAAGCACACTTAATGAGTATTTTCTTTTCATGTTTGCATTATCTGATCACTGGTATTGGGCTTCCTTTGATCTGGTGGATGGTGTGGCTTATAGTGGTAATTGTTTGTGTGACCTGTAGTCTCTGATAGTCATAGTGTTGGATGCACCTTTTATGGGGAAGCTGGACAAACTTCTATGTTTCATTCTTCTTCTTTTTCTCTTTGGAACCCTCAAAACAACAATTTTACCAATAGTTTGACAGGATACCTTAAATGGGAACAGGGTTTAGTACAGTAATTGTTCTATTCTACAGCTATGAATGTCAAAACAACCAAGATGCTATTGAATTTCTAAATCTTTTGTGTTATTATGATGTGTATTGATTGTAGAGCTTCAATTCGGAATTGGTCAGAATTGGGATTGTTATTGGCTTAAATTGTAACCAACATAATTATTTTGTTGCTCCAGGAATTTCATATGTCACTAGACATGATCTCGCCAGAAACTCATACAACAGTTCTGGAAGTCATTGAATCTTGTAGGATCCCTTGAGAATTTGGAGCATTCTGTACAGCTTTAGTCTTCCTTTAGCTCAAGCATTTGTATATGTGTACCTGGAGATCAGATTGATGGGTGCTGTAATTAACTTGATCTTAGGTATAGTTATAGGCTCCGTAGTGAACTCCATCCAGCTTGTAATTTTTTTTTTGGTTTGGTCATTCTATAGCTTATAATTTTTGTTTTCATTTTTTTGGTCCCTCCACCATCTCTGGTGCAGGATGAGATGCTTGTATACCAATACAATAAGCATACAGCTTTGTCTTGATGTGACCTATATGTAATCTCATTTGTTGTAATACTCTCTCTCTCTCTCTCTCTCTCTCTCTCTCTCTCTCTCTCTCTCTCTCTGTAGTTTCATTGGCTTTTGGCCATCAGTAATTTGTAATTGGACTTTCTGTTTTCGGATATAAATAATTGGATCTTCAAATGCAATAGAATGGTCAAAAAAGGTACCTTGCTGACTAGACATTGATGCATTTACGTCAGATGTTTTATTCCACATTCAACTTTGGAGGCCAAAACTACACTCTAACTCAAGCAGTTGGCAAAGGGAAATACGTAGGTGGACCAGGTTCACGGAATAGTTTTGTGAACCCTTTAATTTATAAGTTGTCACGTCATTTGTGGCAGCTTCTGAATCAAGGGGTCTATTGAATTATTTTGTAGACTCGGTCCACTAAGTATTTTTGTTTGGTTGGCAAAGATGATATACCAACTACTAAGAAACTGAATGATGTCACCGTCAATTTAATGGGTTCTAATGTTTAAGTTTTCAATTTTTTTTCTGGTTCTTGATTTAGATTTATTCATAAGGTTAGTCAAAACTAATCAGCAATTAATTGAGAAAAATAAAGATAGTCCTCCATTTAATTGGAGAATGTTCTGTATCAACCGTATTATGCCTCTTTTAGATTCCTTTGAAAAGAAATCCAAAAAATTCTGTTATTTGGGCATTACCAATTCTTTTGAGGGCGTCCTAAACTTTATCATCTCTCTCTCTCTCTCTCTCTCTCTCTCTCTCTCTCTCTATATATATATATATATATATCTCTATCTATCTATTATCTATTATTATTATTATTATTATTATTATTATTATTATTATTGCTATGTTTCTTCCTTTTTTTTGTGATTCCTAATTTGCCCTTACTTATCTTATCATTATCCCAAGTCTAATTAGCATAAAACTCCTTTATTCAATAAGACAATCCTTACCAACTTAGATTACTCCTCCTTCCTACTTATCCAACGATTAAGCAAACTACTACCACAACTATTATTCAATATTCAATTTAGACTAAAATTTCCTCTTACAAGCAAAGTTTTTGTGCAATTTAACCTTTATGTAAACTTGGTTTTTGTTATTATACTTGAACTAAAATTCAATCCAATTGATTAAACAAATCTTCATTTGAATGTAGCTGAATTTGTTTTTCACTCAGAAGTAGAAATGCACCTAAAAAATTATCAAATCCTTTGTCATCCAAATCTCTATATCAATTGATTAGAATAAATCTAAGAAGCTTGCGCGCAATATAAAGTTCAACAAAAATTAAATTATTACTATTATAATATATTCATGTTTCTTCCTTTTTTTTGTGATTCCTAGTTTGCCCTTACTTGTCCTATCATTATCATAAGTCTAATTAGCATAAAACTCCTTTATTCAATGAGACAATCTTTCTCAACTTAGATTACTCCTCCTTCCTACTTATCCAACAATTAAAGAAACTGGCTACCACAACTATTATATTATTCAGTATGCACTTTGGACTAAAATTTCCTCAACTATTATATTATTCAGTATTCAATTTAGACTAAAATTTCCTCTTACAAGCAAAGTTCCTTGTGCAACTTATGAAAACTTGGTTTGTTATTTTACTTGAACTAAAATGCTAATCACTCCAATGGATTAAACAAATCTTAATTTAAATGTCACTAAATTTGTTTTTCACTCAGAAGTAGAAATGCAACACAAGAATTATCAAATACTTTGTCATCCAAAATCTCTATATCGATTGATTAGAATAAATCTAAGAAGCTTGCACGCAATATAAAGTTCATCAAAAGTTAAATTTCGCAATTACGGTGTGTGTCATAAGATGAATCCGTACATGATTATTTCATTAAAATATTACTTAGTAAAAGATTATTTTTTAGTTAATGGAAACAAGGGGACATAATTATTTTTCCCACAGGATTTTATCTACTTGGAAGCGTCCTTTGCATGTGTAAGTTGTGTGGTTATGTTCCTTTATATGTTCACATGTCCACATAAGTTATTTCAATACATTTTTGTAATTGAATTTTTCTATTGGACTCGGAAAGCATCTGTAAGTGTAATGTCTTCGTAACGCTAATTGTAAAAATATAAGTTTTGTCTTAATTGATTTCCTATATTTTCTAAGATATGATGTACAATCTTTTTTTTTTTTTTTTTGTATTGATTACTTATAAGATATACTAAGGAACAAAGGGAAAAAAAACAAGAAAATGAGCATCTTTTTGGCATCTGTGCAAGAAATGAAGAGCCGATAGAGTTGATTGGTTGGAAACTAACTTAAACGGGCTTAAAATAATTGTCCTGAGCTTGTGAAGAAAATTATTTTTTACTGTTTTTGAAGCTTAGTTATCATTGAAACGTTCAATTCCAACTTTTGAATTTTCTAATATATTTGTATCCTAAATGTATTTAATGCATATTTGTGTGACTAAAAAAATACAATAGAATTTCTTCATCCATCGGTAAGACTTAATTAGGAGAGCAAGATTGGAAAAATATTGATTTACATATGGCTAAAGCATTGATTATATTTATGTCACTAAGAAAATATATTACAATTTTTTCCTCCATAAGTAAGACTTAATTAGGAGAGAGAGATTGGAAAAATATTGGTTTACATATGGCTGAAACACATCGATGGTGAAATATGCCTGATACTTATTTTTGTATATGCCGATATTTCTCTGATTGTTAGTAGTTACAATAATATTTTTTTAAATTTTTGTGACTAATTTTAATTTTATATTTATAAAAATTTAAAGGCAAAACCAGTTAAGAAACAATGGACATGTTTTTTTGTCTCACGTTTTTAAGACTTAGTTAGGAAAGCGAGATTGGAGAGATATTATATAGTTACTCATTTTTATTCACTTCGTAGGTTAGGCTAAGGCGTGGATTTGGCTTTGTATAATTTTGTAGCTAAGTTTGTCTTACATATATAAATATTTAAAGGCAAATTATATCTAACTTAAGAAACAACGGGTATTCGAACTTGTAGTGGGGAACATTCACACTCAAATTCTTTTTTTTTTTTTGTGAAAATAAAAAAAGTCAAAAGCCTCAATTTATGACTTGTGTGGATTAAAGACAAATCACTTACTATTTTTTTAGAGAGTTTGATGAGTTATCAAAGACTGCCACACCCAAGGGGCAAAAAATATTAACAACGAAACATGTATGTACAAAGCTTTATGAAAAAAACAAAGGCAAATTAAGCAATTATATTTTGAGGACTTTGTAATGGAATTATATTTTGTGTAGGCACTTTTGGAATTTGGTATGGTTTTTTTTTTATCGTAGCATATGCCTAATCTTGAAACATGCGAACAACTTTTTGTATTTTAATATCATTTATATTTTTTGTCTTTTTAGTTTTGAGATAAAATTTTAAATTTCAAATATAAACATCCTTTAGATTTTTTATCTTTTTAAATTTGAAATAGACTTTAAATGGGAACTAAGGTTTTATACATACACAAAGCAAATATCAATGCATAATAGAGTTCATGTTTTGGTTAATTGTAGTTGTAATCTATAACTATTATCTATACTAATCCAGTTTCTTCCCCTTTTTGTGATTCCTAAAATACTCTCACCTAATATACTCTAAATGCACATCTAAATTACTAAATAAAGTCCTAACTAAAATACTTAAAAGATTGAAACAAAATGCGTCGTTGCAAAGTCCCAATCATATAAAAAACTATAAAAACTAGAGCATCACAAGTTAAAAACCTCAAAATCATGTGTGGCTCTCTTACACAAGAAGGAATTCTCAAATGGCTCATTGTGATTTGTTTCAAAATCCACACATGTTATTTTTGTAATTTATTATGTGATTATAATATCTTCATGTTACTCTAGCAAATTCTCGAATGTGAGACAATAAAGAAAAAAATAATGTGAAATACAATTAGTTAATGAAAGTGGACTACAAGACATGTAAGTTTTCAATCCTGTTATTGCCATTTTAGTATCTGTTTATTTGATTTGTACAAGTACAACTTTCAATATTAATCTATTTCAATACATGTTCACGCCACTCTTAGTTGTGGTGGTTTATTTGTTCCCATTGAATGTATATTTGTCAACATTTCACATATGTGCTATGTTAAAATTATAGTAGAATTGTAGGCAAACTAATGGTAGGCACGTTGTTTCTAATTTTTTAAGTAGCAATTGTATAAAAGTGGTATTGAGATTTTAGGTGGCATCTCATTTATATACGTTAAGTTAATAATCTTTATGGCTGTGTATTTGCTTAAACCTTTTCATCCTTGCTAAGAGCTCAACAATGAGACTACCATACTAAGAAATATGTCCTAATATTCTAAAACAATTTATACTTAGCTTGGTGTGTTATAATTATGTATTTTTCTATGAATTATCTATTAGATATGTTTTCCAACTACTTTTGTATCTTACAAACACACTTTTCAAAAAAAAAAAAGATGTTACAGTACCAATTTTTAGAAAACTTTATAAAATGTCATCCATATATTACTGCAATTAGGCAATTGCTTTGAATACCTTATCTTTAGGTTGGACCTTTTGATCGCGAGTGATTCATACACATGGTAAATTACAAAGGCCTGTGGACTCTTTTAACAAAACAAGAGATTATATGGAAAAATTTGGAGAGAAATTACTAAAACAGTCTATTGCAACAACAAATGATTATTTGCACTTATCAATCTCACGTGCTATGAGCCCCCCAAATGCTAGGTCCCTGCCTTCCAAAATGATTTAGTTTATAAAAAAAAATTTCGTATTTTACTTATATATGAAAAACATAGAAATAAAAACAAGATTTGTGGCAAATATTTAAGTTAGTTAGCTAATAAAATACGAAATTTCAAGAATACACGATACCTTTGTTTGATCTCATAAATTTGTCATTCTTTTCTCTTATATTTACTTTTGCATATGAAACTAAATATGGCCTTCACCAAATTGATGGTGAAATTATGATTTTCCATCTTTGTTTTTTATGTAATAAGGTTTACTTTTAACAAGTCAATTAAGATAAATTAAGTACATATGTTACATAAATTTGGATAGTCTTTACTAACAAAACTGCATAGAACTTATGCATGATAATTTTATAAGATAATTCCTTGGATTTCATTGCTGTGAGATTAGCTGATACTTTTGTATTATAAAAAAATATATATGAAAGAATTTTAGATGTTTGTTGCCATATCCATTTTGTGTTTGATCAACATATTGCAAAAAATTTGCAAATATAAATTAAATATGAATCTAAATATCCTTTCTAACACTACAGTTTTTATCATTATAAGATTTTTATAGAACTTTTGTGATATCTAATGTCTTAGTAAATGAGCAATTAGTCATTATTAAACTTTTATTGTAGAAGAAAATACAAACGTACCTATGCTATTGCATCTTCATCAAGTTTGGGTGGTTTTATATAGATTATATATCTCAGCAAATTAGTTTTAATTTATCAAATGTTATTTGTGTGTATGAAACACATCAACCATTCCTGTTGTCCATGTGAGATTATGACCATATTTTTATAATTGGCTTGCTTAATTTGCATAAATATTTATATGAGTTATAACATTTTAATTCATAAAAAGATAGTATGCTCAAATATAAGGACTTTTCTTTTTTTGTTTAAAACAAGCAGTGTGTATGAATTAAAATATAGAGTATCTAAATTATTGCTCTCTTTTTTTTTTATCTAAATGGTTAATAAATATTTTATTATGTTATCTTCTTCAAATCAAGTCTCACCTCTCTCTCTCTCTTCTCTTAGATATAAATTTTTCCAAAAAACAAGTTCCTTCATAAATTTTGAGTACAAATGTATTAACCGTGGTGAACAATTACTCATATGTAGATAATTTTTAGTCGAAAACCAATATTATCTGATAAAGCTTTGAAATATAGGATGTGTCAAATGATTATGTACCATATCATGGGTTGTAATGTATAGGATGTCAAGACTCTCTACAGCAAAAACCTAAAAATGCAAAATTTGTCATGAGAAATTTGTGATCAAATTATTGATTTGTAAAAAAATTTAAATATGATATTCTAAAAGTAACATTGAGTTATTTATTAAGTATTTGCCAAAAAAAGTTAGACATAAATGTACAAAAATAAAATTAATATGTATACCCAAAATTTTTACCACGCTGCTTGAAAAAGAGTAAACATATTAAGTATAATTCCATAAAAATAATCTAAAATGACAAATTGATTACATGATGTTGTCAAAATTCCAAGTGTACAATTCTAAATTTTAATTCCAAAAAATCTTTAGTGCCACGTGCAAAACACAATTAGTAATCAATGGTTGACACAGTTATTTCATTTTTTTTCTTCTTTTATAGTTCAATACTTATAATAGAACATAATATATTTAATGTTTTGAATTGAAAGCAAAAATATGAAATCACCATCCTAAAATGATATTACAACATATCTCTATCGAGGTTTGAAGCATAATGTGATTATGCAACGATTCTTCAAATTTTAGATTAAGAAAAGTAAGAATAAAACTTAAGGAATCAAAGAAATACATCATATAATTGATGGAAAAATTAATATTTAACTTTGTTATCTTTTAATACGTATAATGCCAAACTAAAATGAATGTACTAAAGATTCCATTTTTTTCTAACGTTATAAACATTTGAAAAGAAACACAACCAATAACAATACGTTGAAGTATTGGTTGTGTATCCTTTTTTTAATTTTTTTTTCATATAAAAATAAAAATATATCATACAAAAATAGTAAGCCCAATTAATAAGAGCATTTTGGTCTAAAAAAAGAAAAAGGAAAGTGTACTCATGACTGATAACATTTCAATTTTTATACAAAATAAGCCCAACATATTGTGTAAAAAATAAAAAATGAAGTGTACTTATGAGTTACAACACTTTCATACAAAAAAAGTAAGCCAGAATAATAAGAGCATTTTGGTCTAATTTAGTTTTACACAAAATAAACTGTACAAATGATAATTATGAAAACAAAAATTAGATAGTAATTCAAAAAGATCAAAAATCAACTAAAAAGAAAAAAAGAAATTAGTAATAAAAAAGAAAAACAAAGATAATATAAGACATGCTTATAAAACATTAGTAGTCTATAAATTTTGCATATTTGACTAACTATTTGATTTCTTTATATCAAGGTATAAAGGTTTGAAAAAATAAAATATTTTGACATTTTAGCAAAATATTTTTACATTTTTGCTTATTAGAGCACATGCAACACACGTGTTTCTTCCTAGAGTGTGTGTGTATATATGTATGTATGCGTGTGTGTATGTACGTATGTACGTATCTTCCTTTGGTGGTGGGGCGGTTTGCGGTTTGGTGGTGGTGGTAACCGAAAAACCGAGAAAACCAATCCGCCTGGAATCGAAAAAAAGAGTAACCGAACCGGTTTTTTGTGGTGGGGCGGTTCGCGGGGCGGGTTATATTTTAAACGGGGCGGTTCGCGGTTCCCATTTTTGCGAACCGGCTGGTAACCAAACTGAACCGAAATGGGGGTAGTTATGTAATTTCACATGTTACTTATGTAATTTCATATATTAGTTTGGGTGTTCATTTGGTTATTTGTTGAATATTTATGTTTTTACATTGATTGAAATGAGAAGATGAAGTTTGAAAGACTAAGTGATTATTTTCTTGTTTATATAGTTTTTGGTTATTTGTTGAATATTTATGTTTTTATGTTGATTGAAATGAAAAGATGAAATTTGAAAGACTAAGTGATTGTTTTCTTATTTATTTAATTTTTGTTTTTTTGAATATTAAGGTTTTGGATGTAATTTAACTTTAAGATATTAATGTTTGTATTATTAGTGATTTATAATATTTGGTAATTTTTCTTGTTTATTTTTTTAAAAATATAGGTAAATTATTATGGATCGGGTCGGGTACCCGCCCTATCCAAACTGGTTTTGTGGGTAACCGGAAGGCCGGGTACCCGCTACATGTGGACCGGTTTGCGGTTCGAATTTTTGCCGAACCGCAAAGACCGGTTCGGTTCACATTTTTTGTCCATGGACCGGGTACCTGGTCCATGAACACCCCTATTGGTACCCATGCCCAATTTAATATGTTTGATACCCATACCCATATACACACACACATACATGCATATATATGCCCATATATGCGCTCTGATTATTCTTTGTATACCAAAGAGAATTAATTCTCGATAAACCTCCCTGATGGTGAGTAGTCAGGAAATGTATGTACGTTTTCTAAACATCCTAACTAGGAAAAAGTTAGGCTAGATATATAATATCACTGGTTCTTACTTTGAAATATCTAAGCCTACTTATGTATGATCATGTTTGTATAGATTATGTATCTTTGATATGCCACGATCTTGTTATGCAATTATATATTATTATTATGTGTGATTATAGATAGCATGTGGTTGAATGAATGCATGTACTATATGTATATGTATATATATAACTGCCCAAACTGGTGAGAAAGGAACGGAATTACTTATTAAGCAAGTTGGTTGCTCACCCCAATTATACTATTTGTTTTTGCAGGTGTCTGTAGTTCGAGGTAGACAAGTGGGGCAGTTGGCTTATCCGTAGACAACTTTATTTTATTGGAAATTATTTAGTTTGTAGGTCAAGGATAGTAATTTTAGTTTATGTGTTATGTTTTTATTTTACATAAGAGAAATTGGTGATTTCAATGTACGTCAAATGATATTATTTTGAGGATTGTTTGAAGTGACTTAAAATATTTTGAAATTTATGTTAAATGTGATTTAGCAGCGCGTGATAGTGCGTGTGTGTATACATGTATGTATGTATGTGCATATCTTCCTTTGGATGCATCTTGCAATTTAATTTAGAAATCGTGGACGGTCTGCAAGATAGGTGCAGATACTGGTAACCTCAATGTAGTGACACAAGTCATAGCGTGATTTTATTGCAGACATAGAAAACGGCCGAGCATACGAGTCTTTTGTTGCATAAGTTCCCCATCGCGAAGATAAACATCCTTTATGACAACTCTTAAGCACAAGAGCTCCTGGAAATACCTCAAGCAGATTATTAAAGTCAACATTGAACCGTGACATCTTGGACAATGGCGCATCAAAAAGTCTTCTTCTACGAGCCACTTTTGTTGCGTTTCCAGATTAATAATGGCTTTTGAGAAAATCGAGTATCAGCTCATTCACTTGGTCTGGAAATTGCTCCTGAACAAAATGGCTACCTTCGGGAATGTAAACTGTCTCCAGATTGGGAATCAGCTCTTTTGCTTGTTCATTTCTTATGTAGTCCTCCTTTCCTGGAAACTTAAGGGGAAAATCTTTTTCACCCATTATCAGCAATGCTGGAGCATCAACCTTCGTTTCTAATAATATGTTGAATTCTTCTTTCATCGACCTTCAACCACACAAAATCATGTTACAAAATAAATTAGTTCATTAGAAAAGCGCAAAAAATCATCAGTACAAAAAGCTATAATTCACTGCTTTTGGCCGACCCAAGGGGGGTAGAGAATCCAAGAAGTTGCCCCTGCACAATCAACAATGCAGTCTTCGGTAATAGTATTGGAGTGACTGTTGGGGTAAAGATCGAAGGGATGTTGGGGAAAATATCAAAGGATTGCAGTATGTGCTTCTCTTCATCACAACAATGGTGGCGATCGAAGACATGATTTTTGAGATATTTGATAAGCCTCTATCAGAAGCAAAAAAGAACACTTAATACCAGGATTATGCATGTTTACTTTCTTACCTGTATGGCACTTTTAGTGCAGTTCTGAATCCAGACTTCTCATAAAGGGCACCATAGTTTGCAAGATCTTCCTCAGTAAACCAAGTGGGTAAAGGAGTAGAAGCATCTACCAAATCCATTATCTCTTGGTTTTCCCCAGCTATAGGAATTTCAGCTCTGGAGAAAAGGATATAGATGTTTCTCACAACTGTTTTTGGATCAAGACGGCCAAAATCAGCTTCAGCTCTTCCAGGTTCCTAGCATTCAATATATCACATGAGATGCAACTAGTGGTTTCAGGTATTCTTTCACACTGCACAAATGACTAAGAGTTGTCCCATGCCTTTTTGGTAACCTCAAACAACCAAAATTTCATAAAGGTGCCCACCAAAATAAGTAACGAAGAAACTAAAATAGACAAAATTTCACCTGCCATCTGGATATATAGAAGCCTTCAGGCAGGTACTGTTGGAATGGATTTGGTTTTGGAGACAGCAAAGGTATACTAAGTGTTACTATTCCTGCAACTCTGTTAGGATGGTGAAGAGCAAACAGAAAAGCAACCTTGGATCCAAAATCCTTAGATATTAGAAAAACCTGTGTATCAAGTACAAGCAAGATATTCAATTTTAATATTATCTCTTGGTAAGCAATAAAAAGTTGGAAACTAAAAAATCATGTACTAACACACAGAAAGTACCAAAATTTAAGGAAAAATCCCCTGTGGCTTACAAACAAGCTAAAAGAACAACCCTATTCTTTTTTCAATCTCTTATAATAAACATCATAGGTTCATAACGGAAAGTAGATTTCCCTTGACTTGAAAAGCAAGATGCATCTTTTGATTTCTTCGATGTTAGCATCAAATTTGTTCAGCTCAAGTCACATAATGGACTAAAACTGCATATCTGATTGATAATTTATTTGCTACTACAAGTTAGTTTAGATGACTTATATTCAGAAAATTCAAGCTGATGACTATTTTCCCATCTGCTTTGCATATTTGCCTTATTGTTGTGCGCAGTTTTTTCCTGTCGACGGTATTCTTTCCTTGTTCTGCAAATTTTTTTTTTTTTTTTGGTGGATCCCTTACTCTAGTATCTTCAAAGACAGCAAACGTACATTTTCTCTTAATTTATACTTAGCCATCAAAATAAACGAACTTTACCATTTCAAAAAAGCAATCCTTTTGATTTAGAGAGAGAGAGAGAGAGAGAGAGAGAGAGAGAGAGAGAGAGAGAGAGAGAGAGAGATTACATAGTGTTTGTTATATTATTGTTTTTTTATGCACTTATTAATGTGATTTCAAGAACGTAATAAAAAAACTTAAATTTGGAAAAAGGAAGAATATGTATACCTTGGTGAGGCCAAGAGCATCAAGGAGGGAGTGAAGATCACTGATGAAGTCAGAGTAGGCGGCCTTCTCGGGTACAGGTGGAGGATCAGATAGTCCATAACCTCTGTAATCAGGTGCAACGGCTCTAAAACCAGCTTTTGCCACAGCAATCATTTGGTGGCGCCAAGAGTACCAAATCTCAGGAAAACCGTGACAAAACAACACTGCTTTTGATCCATTCCCTCCAATCTCAGCTACATGCAGCTTCAGCCCATTCACTTTTATGTACTTGTGCTCTATCTCATCCATTTGCTAGAATTAAAATCCAGAGCTTGCTAGAGAGTGAGAAAAAAGTAGGACTAAGAGGTATATTAGCTGTTAAACGTAACTCTAATTTGGCGTCTTGAATTTTTATGTGTAGACAAAATTATTGGAGTGATGGGTGCCACACTGTTATGACTATGGTTCGAAGGCTTGACCGAGTCATCACCGGAACAACTTAATTTGTTCTGAGACCATTTCGAGTCAACTCCGAGTCATTCAACTCAGGGAGAAATCGAAGAGACTCAATCATCTTGGACCAAGTCATTTCCGACCTGTGGTGAAACGGAGGGACTCAGTCCAAGATGACCGAGTCATCTCTCAAGATTAGGGGTGGCAATTGGATTAGGTTGGTGGGTCGAACTGACACTCAAGTATATAACAAAGAAACCAGCCAACAACCCAATCTGTGAAGAGTCAACTCGAACACGACTGGTAGACTTAGGGGGAAAAAAAACAGAGAGGAAGGACAAGAAGAAGAAAAGAGGAAAGAGGAGGAGACAAAAAGAGACTAACACACTTTTCACACACACAAGGATCAAACACGTTTTTTTGCATATATTAATATTAAAGTCTCACACTAATGCATACTTGATTTCTATTACAATTTACTCTTCATAAACCTATGTAGAATTCTTAATTTCTCTTACAATTTACTTGATTAATTATTCAATGGGTGAAATTTGTGTTTGAATGTGGATGAGTAAGAAAAAGTTACAAACTGTTAGGTGGTTTTTTTTTTTTTTTTTTGGGTTCACGGGTTGACCTGAACCGGACATGTTTTATTCGCAGGTCAGTCGAGTCCGACTTGATTTCGACTCGAACCCGCCAAGTTTAAATCCAAATCTACTATTTTCGGGTCGTGTTGAAAATTGCCACTCCTACTCCAGATAATCGAGCCATCTCTGACCGATAATCTAGAGATTTTCTTTACTAATTTTTTAGTTATTTTTGTTTAGCATACTTTATATGTATATATGGAATGTTTATTTGCAATTTTTAGTATAGAAATTGTTTTAAAATATGGGTCTCATCAAGGTCGCGATTGATATGTCGAAATCGATGTGAAACTGTGTAGGCCGGTACATAGTCACCTTATTTAATATTTATTGGTTTTGTGCGTGGAAAACGGAAGTGAAGCCTTACAATTGCCATTTCTGGCAAGTTCACGACCCGGCAAAAGATTGAAGGACAAGATTGAATCAACGATGGCAAAAACAGGACTCCAAAATGATGTCATCTCGCATGAAAAATAGTTATACTATAATTTTATAACGTTACACCATAATGCTGAATAGTTATACCGTGTTCAACTTGCTGAAAATGAAAAGAAAAACAAATTGTGAGGACACGAATCCACGAAAACAGATCACCCATAACATACGCGGCAAAATAGTATAAAGATAAGTGCGTGCAATAGTCACCAAATATTGCATCATTTTTTCTGGAATTTTTTATCTTATTCCTCTGTTTATGCATTGGTGCATTTGTGTAATGAATTTATGCCATATGTGGATCGGTATGTCACTACTACCACAGATATTCCTGATCTTATTCCGTATCAAACATTTGGCTCCTGCATTTGTATACGTGTACCTGGAGATCAGATTGACGGGTGCTTTAATTAACTTGATCGTAGGCATTGTTTTAGGCTCCGTAGTGAACTCCATTCAGCTTGTATTATTATTATTATTTTTTTGTCATTCTATATCTTATAATTTTTGTTTTCAGTTTTTTCGGTCCCCACAATCTCTGGTGCAGGATGAGATGCTTGTATACAAATAGACTAAGCGTACAGCTTTGTCTCGCTGTGACCTGTATGTATAATCTCATTTTTTTTTTTAATGGTCTCTCTTTTATTATTATTATTTTTTATGTAGTTTCATTGGCTTTTGGTCATCAGTAATTTGTAATTAGACTTTCTCGCTGTGTCTAAATGAGTGTTTTTAAAAAATTTTACTATAATTATTTTAAAAATTCTTCTTAATAAATGTATATATATAAAATAAAAAAATAATTAAAAAATATGTATAAAATTTTAAAAAAATATATTTTTAAAAAACAACTCCGTTTCCAAAAGAATGGAAACAAAGATGCCTTGCTGACTTGACATTGATGCATTTCCCACCAGATGTTTTATCCCACATTCAACTTTGGTGGGCTAAACTATACTTCTAACGTCTGGTAAAGATGAAATACCAACTACTAGGAAAAAGAGGAATGATGTCACCTTCAATTTAACGTTATGTCGTTGCCATAAATTATGGGCACTACTTTTTTCTTTTTCAAATTTTTTTTTCTGGTTCCTGATTTAGATCATTCATCAGGTTAGTCAAAAGTAATGAGCAATTACAGTGAAATGGGGAAGATAAAGATAATCCTCCATTTGATTGGAGAGGAATCTATTCCAACAGCATCTTTCCTCTTTGATTCCTCCAAACAGAAATGCAAGCTTCATGTTTTTTGGGCACTACCAAGTTCCTTGTGAGGACGTACTAAAGTTGATCATAATTCTATATATATTATCCTTCTTGCTCTGGATGCATCTTGCAATTTAATTCAGAAATCATGCTCGGGCTCCACGATAGGCGCAGATACTAGTAACCTCAATGTAGTGACAGAAGTCATGGCGTGCTTTTATTGCAGACACAGAAAACGGCCTAGCATAGAAGCGTCTTTTGTTGCATAAGTTCCCCATCCCGAAAATTAACTAGAGGATTTGTAGGACAGCGATGGAGTGATGGGAAACCAAAATGCTGTTTACTAGTTTGGAAACTAACTAGGTGGCAAATGAAGTCTTTTTAGCTTATTAAAAATTTACAACTCCTAAGCACAAGATCTCCAGGAGATGATCTTAAACAGATTACGAAAGCCAGCATTGAACTACCTTGGCATCTTGGACAATGGAGCATCAAAAAGTCTTCTGCTACAAGCCACTTTTGTTGCGTATGGAGATTAATAATGGCTCTTGAGAAAATTGAGTATCAGCTCATTCACTTGATCTGGAAATTGCTCCTGAACAAAATGGCTACCTTCGGGTATATAAACTGTCTCCAGACTGGGAATCAACTCTTTTGCTTGTTCATTTCTTATGTAGTCCTCCATTCCTGGAAATTTGATGGCAAAATCTTTTTCACCCATTATCAGCAGTGTTGGAGCATCAAACTTCCTTTCTAATATATTGAATTTTTCTTTCATCGACCTATAACCATAGAAAATCATTTTACAAAATAAATTAGTTCATTGAAAAATCACAAAACATTATCTATACCAAAAGCTGTGATTCACTGCTTTTGGTCAACCCCAGGAAGTAGAGAATCCAAGAAGTTGCAATGCACAATCAACAATGCAATATTCGGCAGTAATGATGAAGTGACTGTCGGGGTGAAGATCAAAGAGATGTCGGGAAAAAGATCAAATAGATTTTTTGTGATTGAAGCATGATTATGAGACATTTGATAGCCTAGCCTCTATTGGAAGCAAACAGGAACAACTAATATTAGGAATATATATGTTCACTCTCTTACCTGTATGGCACTTTTAGAGCAGTTCTGAATCCAGACTTTTCATAAAGAGCACCATAGTTTGCAAGATCTTCCTCAGTAAACCAAGTGGGTAGAGGAGTAAAAGAATCTACCAAATCCATTACCTCTTGCTTTTCCCCAGCTATTGGTATTTCAGCTCTGGAGAAGAGGATATAGATGTTTCTCACAACCGTTTTAGGATCAAGATGGCCAAAATCGGCTTCAGCTCTTCCAGGTTCCTAGGATCAAGATATTACACGAGATGTAACAAATTATTTCAGTATTCTTTCACATCGCATAAAGGACTAAGAGTTGTCCCATACCTTTTTGGGGACCTCAAACAACCAAAAGCTTATGAAGGTATCCGTCAGAATAAGTAATCAAGAAACTAAAATAGACAAATTTTCACCTGCCATCTGGATATATAAAAGCCTTCAGGCAGGTACTGTTGGAATGGATTTGGTTTTGGAGACAGAAAAGGTATACCAATTGTTACAATTCCTGCAACTCTGTTAGGGTGGTGAAGAGCAAACAAAAAGGCAACCCTGGATCCAAAATCTTTTGCTATCAGAAAAACCTGTGTAGCCAGATATTCCACCTTAATATTATCTCTTGGTAAGCAACAAAATCTTGGAAACTAAAAATTCATGTATTAACACACAAAAAGTACCAAAATTTAAGAAAAAATCCCTAGTGTCTAACATACAAGCTAAAAGAACAACCCCTATTTTGTTTCAATCTCTTGTAATAAACATCATAGATTCATAACAGGAAGTAGATTTCCCCTGACTTGAAAAGCAAGATACACCTTTCTATTTCTTCCATGTTAGCATCAAATTTTTTCACTTCAAGTCACATAATGGACTAAAACTGCATATCTGATTGATAACTTATTTGCTCTTACAAGTTAGTTTAGATGATTTGTAGTCAGAAGTTGATGACTATTTTCCCATCTGATCTGCATATTCGCATTATTGTTGTGTGCAGTTTTTTCATATCGACCGTATTCTTTCCTCGTTTTGCAATTTTTCTTCTTCTTTTCTTTTCTTTCCTTTTTTTTTTTTTTTGGGTGGTTCCCTTCCTCTAGGTTCTTCAAAGACAGCGTACATACATTTCCACCTAATTTATACACAGTCATCAAAATAAACGAACTTTACCAATTTAAGAAAGACAATCCTTTTGATTAGAGAGAGAAACTACATAGTATTATATTATTGCTTTATGCACTTTTTGATATGATCTAAACAACATGATGAAGAACTTTAAATATGGAAGAAGGAAGAATATATACCTTGGAAAGGCCAAGAGCATCAAGGAGGGAGAGAAGATCACTGATGAAGTCTGAATAGGTGGCCTTCTCGGGTACAGGTGGAGGATCAGATAGTCCATAACCTCTATAATCCGGTGCAATGGCTCTGTAACCTGCTTTTGCCACAGCAATCATTTGGTGGCGCCAAGAGTACCAAATCTCAGGAAAACCATGACAAAACAGCACTGCTTTTGATCCATTCCCTCCAATCTCAGCTATATGCAACTTCAGCCCGTTTACTTCTATGTACTTGTGGTCTATCTCATCCATTTGCTAGAGCTAAAAAAATGGAACTATAGAGCGAGAAAAGAGTAGGAGTAAGTATTTAACTAAATATAACTAATTGGGCTAATTGCTAGAAATATTGTGAAAATTAAAATTTATCTAAAAAATGTGTCGATTGGAGTTGGGGTTCCGAATTAAGGGTTGCCGTTGTTGGCGGCAACCCAAGCATTTTTCATTTTTTTTTATTTAATAACACAAAATATTTTCCACTCCAGTCCTCCAAGGACTGGAGTGCAATTTTTCATATTTGTAATATTAAGTCAAAAAAAAAAAAAATCAAATAGTGTTGCCGCCAACATGGTTGGCGGCAACAAAACATTCCCAAATTGCACTCCGGTCCCTGAAGGGCCGGAGTGCAATTTGGTTAATTTGTAACAAAAAAAATATATATATATGTAAACAGTTGGCGGCAGCCTAAAAAATAGTAATATTTTTTTAAAGTTAAAATATAAAATTAAAAACACAATAAAATATTTTAAAATAAAAAAATTGAATTAAAAATAATGTAATTTTTTAAAAGTAAATTTGGGTAAAATAGAGTTAGTTTCATACGATTTTATTTTTTTATTTTAGTTAAAATATAAAATGAAAAATAGAATGAATAAAATATTTTTTAAAAAAATAATTTAATATTTTTAAATTAAAATTTTAAAAAAGATGATCCAAAATTAAAAAATAATTTTTGAAATTTTGAATAGTCACATCGAACTTGTTAGGCATGAACACACTTTTTAATTAAAGGTTTAAGTTTTTTTAAGATTTTTTAGGATAAATGTTTGAGATTAGGGTTTCAATTTTTAGGATTTTTAGGATTAGGGTAGGGTTTTTTGAAATTAGGGCTTAATCTTTTCAGATTTTAAGATTTTTCGGGTTTAGGTTATAATTTATAATTTACAATCGATAGTTTGGAATTTAGGGTCTAGGGTATACGGTCAAGCTTTTAGGGTTTAGGGTTTAGGATTAAGCTTTTCAGATTTTAAAATTATGCATATTAGGTGTTTTACAGATAAATTTAGGGTTTATGAAGTAACTAATTTTTAATTCACTTGAAACTAAATTATGTAATTTAGGCTTTAGGGTCAAGCTTTTTGGATTTTAAAATTATGCATATTAGGTGTTTTGCGGATAAATGTAGGGTTTATCAAGTAACTAATTTTTAATTTATTTGAAACAAAATTATGTAAATTAGAGTTTAGGGTTAAGCTTTTCGAATTTTAAGATTTTTTAGATTAGGTATGTCGGAGAAATAAGTTTAGGGTTTTAGGTTTAATTGATTTGACACAAAATTATGTAATTGAGGGTCTAGGTTAAACTTTCAGGGTTTAGAGTTTTTAAATTAAGTGTTTTGGGGATATAAGGGTTTAGGATTTATCAAATAAATAAATTTTTATTTCATTTAAAACAAATTATGTAACTTAGGATTTGGGTTATAATTTAGGATTAGGAATCTAGGGTTAAGCTTTTAGGGTTTAGGGTTTAAGATTTTTTGGATTACCTGTTTTGGAGATATAATTTAAGGGTTTAGGTTTAATTCATTTGTAACAAAATTATGTAATTTAGGGTCTAGGTTAAATTTTCAGGGTTTAGGGTTTCTAAATTAGGTGTTTTGGGGATATAAGGGTTTAGGATTTATCAAATAAATAAAATTTTAATTTATTTAAAACAAGATTATGTAACTTAAGATTTGAGTTACAATTTAGGGTTAAGAATCTAGGGTTTAGGTTTTCAGATTTTAAGATTTTTTGGATTATGTGTTTTGGAGATATAATTTAAGGGTATATGTTTAATTCATTTGCAACAAAATTATGTAATTTAGGGTATAGGTTAAACTTTCAGGGTTTAGGGTTTTTAAATTAGGTGTTTTGGGGATATAAGGGTTTAGGATTTATCAAATAAATAAATTTTTAATTCATTTAAAACAAGATTATGTAACTTAGGATTTGAGTTACAATTTAGGGTTAAGAATCTAGGGTTTAGGTTTTCAGATTTTAAGATTTTTTGGATTATGTGTTTTGGAGATATAATTTAAGGGTATAGGTTTTATTCATTTGCAACAAAATTATGTAATTTAGGGTCTAGGTTAAACTTTCAGGGTTTAGGGTTTTTAAATTAGGTGTTTTGGGGGATATAAGGGTTTAGAATTTATTAAATAAATAAATTTTTAATTCATTTAAAACAAGATTATGTAACTTAGGATTTGAGTTACAATTTAGGGTTAAGAATCTAGGGTTTAGGTTTTCAGATTTTAAGATTTTTTGGATTATGTGTTTTGGAGATATAATTTAAGAGTATAGGTTTTATTCATTTGCAACAAAATTATGTAATTTAGGGTCTAGGTTAAACTTTCAGGGTTTAGGGTTTTTAAATTAGGTGTTTTGGGGATATAAGGGTTTAGGATTTATCAAATAAATAAATTTTTAATTCATTTAAAACAAGATTATGTAACTTAGGATTTGGGTTACAATTTAGGGTTAAGAATCTAGGGTTAAGCTTTTAGGGTTTAGGGTTTAGGTTTTCGGATTTTAAGATTTTTTGGATTACGTGTTTTGGAGATATAATTTAAGGGTTTAGGTTTAATTCATTTGCAACAAAATTATGTAATTTAGGGTCTAGGTTAAATTTTTAGGCTTTAGGGTTTCTAAATTAGGTGTTTTGGGGATATAAGGGTTTAGGATTTATCAAATAAATAAATTTTTAATTTATTTAAAACAAGATTATGTAACTTAGGATTTGGGTTACAATTTAGGGTTAAGAATCTAGGGTTAAACTTTTAGGGTTTAGGGTTTAAGTTTTCGGATTTTAAGATTTTTTGGATTACGTGTTTTGGAGATATAATTTAAGGGTTTAGGTTTAATTCATTTGCAACAAAATTATGTAATTTAGAGTCTAGGTTAAACTTTTAGGGTTTAGGTTTTCGGATTTTAAGATTTTTTGGATTACGTGTTTTGGAGATATAATTTAAGGGTTTAGGTTTAATTCATTTGCAACAAAATTATGTAATTTAGAGTCTAGGTTAAACTTTTAGGGTTTCGGATTTCGGATTTTAAGATTTTTTGGATTACGTGTTTTGGAGATATAATTTAAGGGTATAGGTTTAATTCATTTGCAACAAAATTATGTAATTTAGAGTCTAGGTTAAACTTTTAGGGTTTAGGGTTTCTAAATTAGGTGTTTTGGGGATATAAGGGTTTAGGATTTATCAAATAAATAAATTTTTAATTCATTTAAAACAAGATTATGTAACTTAGGATTTGGGTTACAATTTAGGGTTAAGAATCTAGGGTTAAGCTTTTAGGGTTTAGGATTTAGGTTTTCGGATTTTAAGATTTTTTAGATTACCTGTTTTGGATATATAATTTAAGGGTATAGGTTTAATTCATTTGCAACAAAATTATGTAATTTGGGGTTTAAAATTTCAGGTATAATTAAAGTAATTAATTGATATGATCAAAGTTAAAAGTTAATTAAGCAATAAAAACAAAATATGACAACAAAAGATGATAAGAATAAAAAAAACTAAAGTCAGATTAATAAAAAAATACAAATATTTCTTAGGCCTTGTTGGCGGCAACACTATTCTTTTTTTTTTTTTTTTCAGGTTGCCGCCAACCTTGTTGGCGGCAACACTGTTTTCTTTTTTTTTTTTTTTTTTGGTTACAAATTAACCAAATTGCACTCCGGCCCTTCGGGGACCGGAGTGCAATTTGGGAATGTTTTGTTGCCGCCAACCATGTTGGCGGCAACACTATTTGATCTTTTTTTTTTTTTTGACTTAATATTACAAATATGAAAAATTGCACTCCAGTCCTTGGAAGACTGGAGTGGAAAATATTTTGTGTTGCCGCCAACAACACTATTAAATAAAAAAAAATGAAAAATGCTTGGGTCGCCGCCAACTCGGAACCCCTCCAATCGACACATTTTTGAGATAAATTTTAATTTTCACAATATTTCTAGCAATTAGCCCTTAGTAGTTTATAGACAAAGGTGATGAGTGCCACAATGTTATAACACCTTTCTTATTTAAGATTTGTTTTGATGTGGAAAAGGTATCACCCATAACATATAGATTTTTCTAAGATGGATCGATACATGAGTCTCACTTGTGAGCTCAATGATAAATAAATAAATAACTAAATTTTAAATATGATTCATGATAGAATGTTCTTGTAACATACGTGGTGAAATAGTAGATGGACACTATCTGGTACATACCAAAGATGCGTACGCAACAGTCACCAAATATTGCATCATTTTTTCTGGAATTCTTGATCTTATTCCTTTGTTAATGCATTAGAGGATTTGTGTTATGAATTTGTCATGTGTGACAAACTGTGTCACAACTACCACATATACTCTTGATCTTATTACGTCAAACATTTGTTCAAACTCGGAGCTAGGAAGTAAATGTTGGGTATGTTTTCGTTTAAATTGGACCATTTTAATACCTGCTTATTAACGTATTGTAACGAAATTGAGTTTGTATATATGGTAGTTGTGACGAGGTGTACATTTGTGAATCTGGAAACTTTGGCATTTGAAAATCATTGTTACGTTTAATTGATGATGGGGCTTTGATTTGGAGTTGTTTCAATGTTGATTTTGGGGAAAAAACAATCTGTTTATTTTTTTCTTTAATTTCCTCGGTGCCTTTTTTAAGGTTTTATTGAAACTGAGGTACCACCTGCAAGAATTGAACAAAGCAAAGAGCAAAACCTATTTATTTGGTTGAGAAAGGAGATATTAGTCTCTTTATGTTACAATTATATCTTGCTTTTCTGATTATTACTTCTTTTCCCCCTAATGCATCTAAAAATCACATTAGAACTTCTATCATTTGACGAAGAATACCAAGTTCTTGTGAGGATGTCCTAATCTGATAATTTTTTAAACCATCTTTGACACGAGCATCAGAGAAACACATCAAAAGAAATATATATATATATATATATATATATATCATTTTTTCAATACAAGTCAAAACAGAAAACAAAGATGAACACGAATAATTTAAAAAAAAAAAAAGAAATCCACCCAATTCTAGTGTTTTCATGCATTAGTTTTGTTTTATAATTGATGTCTGAATCAATTTCATGTGATTTTTATTTGTTTGATATGTGATTTTGTCCATACTTAGGTTTGATTTCTTTATGTTTCTCTCGGTTTTTTCTTCTGGATGGAGATGAAGATTTGTTTTAATAAGGATTTCACAAGGGCAATTTTGGATATCGACGCGGAAATTTTAGCTTATGTCCACAAAATGGGAGTTTTTTGTCACTAAAAATATCAAAAAAGGGAGGTAAATCTAATTATAAGTAAATGTAATTATCCAAACAAGAAGGGAAATTTTTGCAATTAGGCTAAACCTCACGGAGGGAATATGTAATTATCCCTAATTCTCAGGAACCCAGGTGAGGTTTATGGAATTTTCACTTTAGAATACAACTGTCCACATCAGGAAGAGGATTTTGCCGGCCGGCGGGTAAAGATGGCTCAACTGTTTAGTCATTCTGTCTTTCCTTAATTCTCTCTATTCTCGTTTTGTTTGTTGTCCGAAAGAATTATGGAAACGGCAACAAGTAAAACTCCAGTTGCACCTATCAAGGTTGCAGCTATCTGTGGCTCCCTCCGCAAGAGCTCCTGCAATCGCGGGCTCACCCGGGCTGCAATCGATATATCCAACGAATCAATAGAGGGTATGATCATAGAATATGTAGACATATCATCACTGCCACTTCTGAATACAGATTTGGAGGTAGATGGCACTTATCCTCCGGAAGTCGAGGCTTTTCGCGATAAGATCCGCCAAGCTGACAGCATCCTTTTTGCTTCGCCAGACTATAACTATTCTGTCACTGCAGCTCTCAAGAATGCTATTGATTGGGGATCCAGACCTCCAAATGTTTGGGCTGATAAAGCTGCTGCACTTGTGAGCGCAGCTGGAGATACTGCTGGAACTAGACAACAGTATCATCTCCGCCAGATAGGAGTTGCCCTTGATCTTCATTTCATCAATAAGCCTGAGTTTTTCCTCAGGAGGCCTTTGTTGCCACCCAAGAAATTTGATAGAGAAGGTAACTTGATCGATGCTGAAACCAGAGAGAAATTGAAAGAGGTTCTTTTGTCTTTGTATGCATTTACACTTAGACTCCAGGGCAAGTCTAAACAGTAAAAACCTTTAGCTACTCAACATTTAGCAGTAAAATTGCGCCCATTGCCTAACTACATAGAAGAAAATGAAAGTTGTACATGTGTAGTGTGCAAATATTTGGGTAAGGATACCCCTCAAGTATGTGTAACAGATATGCAAGACCTTCTTGAGTAAAGAATATTGCGCTCTGATTGCCCTTGGCACACCTCATTTGTGTTTAACACTTTATGCCTCAGAGATGTGTAACCGTTGTATAGGTAAATGGGACACCTTTGTATGCTCTTGTAGTTGAAACATTTAGCTTATGTGACTTCTCTTTCTGGTTAGGTGCCATGTTAAACCAACATGGTTTCTGATCTGAAATTGCATCAAGGCTCCATTTGGTCCTTGTCCTTAACATGATCAACTCCCCCATGTTTAGATTGATTACATATTCTGTAGCATGTGAGTGGAGAACACTAATGACAGTTGGCACGTTGTAGACACAAGATTTGCAGGAAAATGACTTTAACCAAAGCTTCAGTACCAGAACATGGTAAAGTCTCACAAGATTACTTAAAACTTTCACAGCATGCGAATAGAACAACTTATGACGATTGAAAAGTGATAAAGATAAGATTCGCAGGGGAAGAAATTCAGTAAAAGCCTGAACTCAGCCTCCAAACCTCCAAGAATAGAGCATCAAATAGTTTAATTGCGATTGTGCGACCACTTTCCTTGCACATTATCTTAACTGTGGCCTTTGAGGAAATTTAGTATAAGCTCGTTCACTTGATCTGGAAATTGCTCCTGAACAAAATGGCTACCTTCGGGTACGAATATGGTCTCCAATTTGGGAACAAACGATTTTGCTTGATCACTTCTTACGTAGTCTTCCATTTGTGGAAATTTGATGAAATAATCTTTTTCACCCATTATCAGCAACGCAGGAGCATCAACCATCATTTCTGATATGGTGATCTCTTCTTGCATTGACCTAAAAAGAAATGTAATTATGAAAATAAATTTGTTCCATAGGAAAGCATGAGACTGATTTGACGAAAAGCTAATATATCATCCACTATTTTGGCTACCCTGTGGTTTGAAGAATAACAGAGGGACTTCAACAGACAATCAGCATTACAATTTTGGGCAAAGACATTGCATTTATTGACTCTTAGGATAAGAGAAAATATAGTCGAACAACACAACGGAAAAGCGGGATAAATGCAAGCACCTACTAACATTTTAAAGGGAAAGTATGCTCGCAGCTCACTGCTTACCTGTATGGCACTTTTAATGCAGTTTGGAATCCAGATTTGTCATAGAGAGCACCATAATTTGCAAGATCTTCCTCAGTGAACCAAGAGGGTACAGGAGTAGATGAATCCACCAAATCCATTATCTCCTGATTTTCCTCAGCTATTGGTATCTCAGCTCGGGAGAATAGGATATAAATGTTGCGTACAACGGTTTTTGCATCGAACCGACCAAAATCAGCTTCAGCTCGTCCAGGTTCCTAGAATAGAAATATCTCATGATATGAGGGTCAATGATAGGGGTTCCTATTCTTTTATGACATCCGTCTGTTCCTTTCCTACCCCCCCACCCAAAGTTCATAAATGCACCGAAAATAAACACATTAAAGAAGTAGAAAAGGCTAATGAAAGAGTGGTTTCTACCTGCCATCTCGCAACGTAGAAGCCTTCAGGGAGGCCCTCATTGAATGGAGGTACTATTGGAGGTAAGAAAGGTATGCCCAATGTCACAACTCCTGCAACTCTCTCTGGATGGAAAAGCGCAAAACGGTGAGCAACCAGGGCTCCGAAATCTTTACTAACGAGAGTAACCTGTGTATTACACAAGTAAGATACGTAGCTTAGGAATTTACTATAAATTTCTTGACAATCATCAGTTTCAGATATGAGGTAGAAAGCATAAATTATGTGACAGAACAAAACTATACAAAGATGACCATATATCGAATAAAATCATTCAGATCAATTTATTTGGCTTTACTCCCATTTCATTAACTAAACACAATTTTAACTCTCTAACACAATAAACATCAACCTACAGCAGTGAGGCCTAGAGGAAATATAGTGCTATAGGTATCAATTGATGGTTCAAGAAAAAATATGTAAAGAGGAAGATACAAAAAGGAAAGAATACCTTGGAGATGCCAAGAACATCTAGTAGGGAGTAGATATCACTGATGAAATCAGAGTAAGTGGCTCTCTCAGGCACAGGTGGAGGGTCGGACAGTCCATAACCTCTGTAATCAGGTGCAATGGCTCTATAACCAGCCTTGGCCACAGCAATCATTTGGTAGCGCCAGGAGTACCAAATCTCAGGAAATCCATGACAAAACAACACAGTTTTTGATCCATTTCCTCCGATCTCAGCTACATGAAGCTTGAGCCCATTGACTTCTATGTACTTGTGCTCTATCTCATCCATTTGCAACAGTGAAATTCACAGAAAGAGAGAGAAAGAGAGAAAGAACAGGAGTTGTAGGTAACTCTCTTACTGATTGTTAAATTTTCGAGCTTGGTTAATGTTAAACGCATATATATCTTTGCGTGATACTGATGTTATGATGTTGTTTTACCTGACTCTTGAAAAAAAATATTATAATTATTTGAAGAAAATGATAAATTATTAAAAAATTTTAGAAGTTTCTAAAAAAAGTTTTCAATGGTGGCAGGTTCAACACCGCATTTAATAATGATGTTTTGTCTAACGAATTTTTCTCAAATGGATCCAATTCATGTGGACTCAATGGTCTAGATGTGAGTCACCAAGATTTAACGGACTCACTGAGTCTTGGTGGCTCAAATCTAAATCATTATATCCACATAGACCCTATTAAATTTTAATAGTTTAAATCTGAACCATTAGGCCTACATAATTTAGATCCATGATAGAATTGTCCTTGTTTAACAAACGTAAGATAATGATTCTTGTTTTTTGTGGAGAGACGGTTGCTTTGTCTAATTTCGTTGATTTCGAGTTCTGCAGATTCTCATGGGAACTTAATTATATAAGCAAAAATCAGCTACATCTCAACTGCTAGTGATTTTAAAAGTTGGCTTTCTCTCTCTGATCATTTGTAATGTGTAGTATTTGAAGATACGATTGCGATTTTATTCCCAGAAAAATTGATCTAATGGATTGATAGAATAAATTTTCCTCTTAATTTATAGTAAGACACATGCTTTCATGTGCAATTCATTTTCAATTAACCAAAAAAAAAAAATAAAAGAGAAGTTTATTTTTGAGCTTGAGCATGATCTTGGTCAGACTCTGTGTACTGAAGGATTTCTTAGCAGTTAATTATCCTCATCAACTAAACTGGAGAAAATTAAACTGAAGTTTGCAGGTGTACAACTCAATTTGTTTGCACTAACGATTTACTGAACAACATCAAACCCAATATATAATTGAAGAGGGAGTGGAAAAAGATGAAACATTATTCAAGGAACGTAAGAATTTTTGTGCCGTACATCTACAGATAACACATTGACAAGTTATAAGTTTAGGCTAATTTTCGACCTCAAGTTTTTCATATGAACATACAACCACCCGACCTAGTACAACCATCTGTATCATAACTACTGGAAAAGAAGTTGATTGAGAGAGACCATGGCTCCGTTTGGTTACATTATTTGAGCCATTTTTTGAAAAAAAAATTTTCAATCCCGTTTGGATTGATGGAAATTATTTGATCAAAAAATAAAAAAAATTTTTATTAAACTTTTTCACCAAATTTTAATTCTAAATTTCAAATGAACTTTAAAGATTTTTTACACAATTATTTACAAAAGTAAGCATGTTTATGTTCAAAATTTGTTTAGAAAAATTAAAAAAATTACAAGTAACAAAATGAGATTCATTTTCAGTAGATTTTGAGGTCGGACGACGAAGCGGACGACTAGCGAACAGCGAAGCGAACGTCCGTTTTTTTAAGCAAACGACGAAGCGAACGTCCGCTTGTTTAAGCTAATGTCTGCTAAGACACAGAAATATCTTACAGCGGATGTCCGCTACTTTAAGCGAATATCTGCTAAGACACAAAAATGTCTTAGTGGACGTCCGTTTTTTGCAAACCACTATTATGTCACATAAAAAAAAATTTCACATTCAAACACTTTTTCAACTTTCCAAAAAAGTTAACAAAAAATAATTTAAATAATTTTTTCAAATAATTCTCAAAAAACGCTCCAAACAACACTATCCAAATGAAGTCATGGGCCAAATCAACATTTTTCTACTATGGTAGGTGGTGAAATTTCTCTAGGGTGAACTAGTTCACAATCCTCACCCATGGACGTAACGGTAAATTAAGGAGTTAAGTAAACTCGGTTAGTCCACCTAAGAACGGTTCATAGGTGGTGGGTGATTTATAAAATCATAGAAAAGTATTAAGTGCATTACGTGAATTGTCACGTGGCACAAGAATTAATAATTTATTACTATATGATGATAATAAGTCACACCTTATATTATTTGGCAATATATGAATGGTTCTAATACGTTGCATGGCATGTTAAGCGGTGTGTGTGGTGCATCTAATACTCACTCATTAAATCATATGCATTACTGAAGAGATTTGATGAAAGCAATCATTCAGAATCAAAACCTCCAAGCACTGAGCATCAGATATTTCAACAGCTATGCATAACTTTAGTTGATCATCTAGATTAACTGTTGCACATGAGGAAATTGAGTATTATCTCGTTCACTTCGTCTGCAAATTGTTCCTGAACAAAATGGCCAAACTTCATCGTATCCAACTTTTTCTATAATTTCATAAATACGTATTTAGCATTACAAACTTCACAAAATAACTAAATGCATAGAGTTATAAAGATTGGCAACAAATTTAGGTCCTTCTAGCTCAGGGACTACTCATAAGGAACAAATTTGGAATTTTGTCTTCAGATTGACAGTAAAGACCTTCCACAATCTTACCCAACAAAAAAAAGGAGCTTCCACAAATCCTTGAATCCACATTGATGCCAAAGACATTAGCTAGGGAACCGAATGCAAAACAATTCTACTTTAGAAAGAGCTATTGTTTGGTGTCTAGATTATCAATGCTTCTAGATAAAGTTGAGTATCAGTTCATTCACTTGATCAAGGAATTGCTATTGAACAAAATGGGTACCTTCAGGTACACACAGAGTCTCCAAGTTAGGAGCAAACTCTTTTGCCTGTTCACTCCTTATGAAGTCGTTCATTCTTGGAAATTTAAGAAAATAATCTTTTTCACCCATATCAGCAATGTAGGAGCATGCACCTTTGCTTCTCTTATGTTCAGCTCCTCTTTCGGTGACCTATATCACAACAATGTTGTCAATAAGTATTAAGAGATTCAGAAAGGGAAATTCTGAACATAAACATTTCTAGTCCAAAGGCTACATATACAACTTGTTCACAGCATGAATGACCATAGACAGTTAATTAAAATAGTTGCAATTGAGAAGAGTCCCTACAAATGTTGGCAAAGAAATTGGAGACTCTCTGAAAAAATAGAGTTTGCACATATTTCTGTTAAGCTATTGCTTATACTATAAATATAAAGAATTTGATTGTTGTTGCCTTTATAATTTGCCAGATGTTTACTGAACAATAGATGCTTATTACATATAGCTAGTTGCAAATATATTTCCTTATTTGATTATAAACATGTATGGAACCTGCAGTGCAGTCGCCAATCTGGATTTGTCATAGAGAGTGCCATAAACGTCAAGATCTTTCTCGGACAACCAAGGAGTTAAAAAGGGCAGAAGAATCCACTAATTCCATTATTTCTTGGTTTTCACCAGCTATTGGTATTTCACATTTGAGAAGAGAACATAAATCCTATACAAAACTGATTAGGTATCAAGACGGCCAAATTCAGCTTCAGCTCTTCCAAGTTCTTGCGATGAAGGATGTCAGAAAGTATAATTTGTTCTCAAACTTCCTACTTCCCTTCCTGCATCCCTCCTCACTAAGACAGAGATCATAACTGTCATGCCTCGGGCCCGTAGGCTCAGAGCGCGACCAGAGTTTGAGCAGTCAAGTATAACTTTTGAATTTCATCATCGTTAACTCAAAATGAATATTCCAAGTTAAACTTGAGTACTTAGACTCAACTTATATATTAGTTTATGTTATTTTACTTTTCCGATGTGGGACGGGATATCATATTCATCCTTCCTTATTAGACTTTACGTCCTCACAAAATCCAATCTACATCATAATCCGAACTATCCACTCTGTTGTATCAAATTTTAGAGGTGGCTCGTATGGGCTCTAGAGGTGGCTCTCGCCCTTAGGTCGACGTAGCCCTTAGTCCCGCACAGCATTTAGTTCCTCTACTTTCTTGCGTAATCTATCCTAATAGCATAGGCTCAGTCTCACCCCATGCAAAAACCACACGAGATTCGCTCTAATACCATTTTGTCAGACTTTGGACTCACGGGCCCAATGCACTACCAGAGTCTGAGCAACCAAATCTAACTTTTGGATTCCGTCCTCGCAAGTCCAAAATGAATATCCCAAGTTGAACTTGAATATTTAGACTCAACTTATACATTGGTCCACATTACTTCAGTTTTTCAATGTAGGACGGGGTATCACATTCACCCCTCCTTATTAGGCTTTACGTTCTCGCAAAGCCCAATCCATATCATAATTCAAATTCTCCATTCGGTTGTATCGGATTCTAGAGGTGGCTCGTAGGAGCTCTAGAGGTGGCTCCCGCCCTAAGGTTGACGTAACACTTAACCCCACACAGTACTTAGTTCCTCCATTTTCTTGTGTAATTCCGGACCCGCAGGCCCAACGCACAACCAGAGTTTGAGCAGTCAAGTTTAAATTTTGAGCTTGGTCCTCGGTAGCTCAAAATGGATATTCCAAGTTGGACTTAAGTTACTTCACTTTTTCGATGTGGGACGAAATATCATATTCACCCCTCCTTATCAGGTTTTGCGTCCTCACAAAGTTCAATCCATATTATAATCCAGACTGTTCACTCTCATATCATAATCCGAACTGTCCACTCGATTGTGTCAGATTCTAGAGGTGGCTCGATACCATAATGTCACGTCCCGAGCCCGCAAGCTCAACGCACGACCAGAGTTTGAGCAGCCAAGTTTAACTTTTGAGTTTCGTCCTCAGTAGCCCAAAACAGATATTCCAAGTTAGACTTGAGTGCTTAGACTCAACTTATATATTGATCCATGTTACTTCACTTTTTCGATATGAGACAGAGTATCACATTCACCCCTTATTATTAGGTTTTGCATTCTCACAAACCCCAATATATATCATAATCTAGACTGTCCACTCCCATATCATAATCCAAATTGTCCGTTAGGTTATGTCATATTCTAGAGGTGGTTCGTGCGGGCTCTATAGGTAACTTCCACCCTTAGGTCGATGTAGCCTTTAATCTCACACAGTACTTAGTTCCTCCACTTCCTTGCGTAATCCAACCTAATACCATAGGTCCAATCTCACCCCATGCAGAGATCATACGAGATTCGCTCTGATACCATTCTTTCACGTCCCGAGCCCACAGGTCCAGCGCCTGACCAGAGTCTAAGTAGCCAAGTCAAACTATTTGGATTTCGTCCTCGCTAGTCCAAAATAGATGTTTCAAGTTGGGTTTGAATTTTTAGGCTCAACTTATACATTGATCCATGTTACTTCAGTTTTTTGATGTCGGACGGGGTATCATATTCATCCCTCCTTATTAGGTTTTACGTTCTTGCAAAGCCGAATCCATATCATAGTTCAGACTATCCACTCGGTTGTATCGGATTCTAAAGGTGGCTCGTACGAGCTCTAGAGGTGACTCCCGCTCTTAGGTCGACGTAGCACTTAGCCCCGCATAACACTTAGTTCCTCCACTTTCTTGCGTAGTCCGACCCAAACCATAAATCTAGTCTCACCCCGTACAGAGACCACACGATATTCGGTTTGATACCATTCTGTCACGCCCTGAGCCCGCAGACCCAACGCGCGACCAGAGTCTGAGCAGTCAAGTCTAACTTTTGGACTCTGTCCTCGTTAACCCAAAATGGATATCCCAAGTTAGATTTGAGTGCTTAAACTCAACTTATATATTAATTTATGTTATTTCACTTTTTTTATATGGGACGGGGTATCACATTCACCTTTCTTTATTAGACTTTACGTCCTCACAAAGCTCAATCCACATCATAAACCGAACTGTCTACTCGGTTGTATCAGATTCTAGAGGTGGCTCGTATGGGCTCTAGAGACGATTCCCGCCCTTAAGTTGACGTAGCCCTTAATCCCACAGAGTACTTAATTCCTCCACTTCCTTGTGTAGTTTGGCCTAATACCATAAGTCCAGTCTCACCCCATGTAGAGACCACATGAGATTCGCTCTAATACTATTATGCCACGCCCCGAGCCCGCAGGCCCAATGCACGACCAGAGTCTGAGTAGCCAAGTCCAATTTTTGGGCTCCATCCTCACAAGCCCAAAATGAATATCTCAAGTTAGATTTGAATGCTTAGGCTCAACTTATATATTGATCCATGTTACTTTAATTTTTCGATATGGGACGAGATATCACAATAGCTATTACAAACATTGTGATACCCCGTCCTACATCGGAAAAGTAAAGTGACATGGACCAATATATAAGTTGAGGCTAAGCATTCAAGTCAAACTTAGGATATCCATTTTGGGTTAGCCAGGACGAATCCCAAAAGTTAGACTTAGCTGCTCAGACTCTAGTCACGCGCTAGGCCAGAATGGTATCAGAATGAATCTCGTGTGGTTTCTGTACGAGGTGAGACTGACCTTATGGTATTGGGCCAGATTATGTAAGGAAGTAGAGGAACTAAGTGCTGTATAAGGCTAAGTGCTATGTCGACCTATGGGCGAGAGCCACCTCTAGAGCCCGTACAAACCACCTCTAAAACTGAGTGGATAGTCCGAATTATATGCTATATTGGGTTTTGTAAGGACGCAAAGCCTAATAAGGAGGGATGAATGTGATGCCTCGTCTTATATCGGAAAAATAAAGTAACATGGACCAATATATAAGTTGAGTCTAAGTATTCAAGTCCAACTTGGAATATTCATTTTGGAATAGCGAGGACAAAGTTCAAAAGTTGAACTTGGCTGCTTAGACTCTGGTCACGCGCTGGGCTTGCAGGCCTGGAATGTGACAGACAGAGGAAAGAAGAAGAATGAAAACGCAAAATATTGGCTCTGTTTAGATAGATTATTTGTAATGTTTTTTGAAAATTATTTGAAAAAATTTTCCTAAGAGTGTTTTTTTTTTGTTTTGACTTTTTTTTGAAAGGTCAAAAGTTGATTAATTTTTTTGTTGAAATAGGGAAAAGTGTTTAAATTTTGAAAATTTTTTAAAAAATTTATTTGAAGTATTTAAAACTTTTTAACAATTTATTCCACTTCCTACACAAATTAGTCAAAAATGTAGCATTTCGTTAACAAATTTTGTTCATAAAAATAGAAAAAATTGCGACAAACATTTTGAGGCCCATCTACAATAGTAATGGGCTAAGTGCTATGTCGACCTACAGGGCGGGAGCCACCTCTAAAATCTGACACAACTGAGTGAACAGTTCGGATTATATCCCGTACGAGCCAATTTTAGAATCCAACACAACCGAGTAGACAGTCCGAATTATATGATATGAATTGGGCATTACGAGGACATAAAGCCTAATAAGAAGGGGTGAATGTGATACTCTATCCCACATTGAAAAAGTAAAGTGACATGGACCAATATATAAATTGAGTCTACGTATTCAAATCCAACTTGGGATATCCATTTTGAACTAGCAAGGACGAAGTCCAAAAGTTGGACTTGGCTGCTTAGACTCTGGTCACGTGCCGGCCCTACAATCCCCGGGCGTGATAGACATAGGAAAGAAGAAGAATGAAAAAGCAAAATATTGGCTCTGTTTAGATAGATTATTTACAATATTTTTTGAGAATTATTTGGAAAAATTTTCCTAAGAGTGTTTTTTTTTTATTTTGACTTTTTTTGAAAGTCAAAAATTGATCAATTTTTTGTTGAAATAGGGTAAAGTGTTTGAATTTTGAAAATTTTTTGAAAAACTTATTTAAAGTATTTAAAATTTCTTAACAACTTGTTCCATTTTCTACACAATTAGTCACAAAATATAGCATTTTTTAAACAAATTTTGTTCAGAAAAATAGAAAAAATTACGACACACATTTTGAGGCCCATCTACAATAGTAATGGAGTGTAATGAAGTAACGAGTAATGGCACCAAATGTTGGCTAGTGTCCGATAAAGTAAGAATTTTGAAATGAGAGGGAAAATTGCATTCGTAATTCAAAAAATAAGAGAAAAAATTGTTGCTTGTTATTGAAAAATTTTCAAATAATTTTCACCTATCCAAACACTTTTGAAAAAAATTTTCTAAATAATTTTTAAATAATCGTATCCAAACGAAGCCATTATTTTTCACCTGCCATCTTGATATATATTCAGGGGTACTTCTGCAACTGAGGAGACTTCCGAGACAGGCAAGATGCACCCAATGTTACGATTCCTTCAACTCTGTCCGGGAAACGAAGTACTGAAAGATAAGCTACCCACACTCCAAAATCTTTTGCTACTAAAATCCTGTGCGTTGCACCAGGGAAGGATGTCTCATTGCTAAAAAATGCAGAGGATTGACATAATTCAAGTAGATAATGAACTAAATATACCATTTGTTTCAATTGGCAAACTTTTTTGGAGTTAATTTAAAATCGATAACTTCAGTATAAAGGTCAATGTGAATGTTAAAGTGCCAAATGATATTCAATCCGGCATTCTAATTTTTACTCAATTCTTTTTAGAACAAATTGATAGACAGTGAAAGCTCTTTTTTTCCCCAGCAAGTTGCAGGTTAAAATGTAAATATTTGCACTGACCTACATGTCAAATGATACTGTTTTTTATCTTGTACTTCCAGGAAACAAGCATAAAACTCATGTCTAGTATGTTAAACCAATCATAGAAAGCTTTGGAACTTAAAATTAAATATTAAAGCTTCCTCTAGAAAAGCTTTCTTAGCAAGTATCATCCTTTAGAGGAAGATGGTAATGTTTTAGAAAATATATTATTTAGATTTCAAGGACCAAATGGTTTTCCAACTTATTCTTGTAAGCACAATCCCACTAAAATACACGAAGGCTAATTTAATTAGTTGTGGATGCAAATCATGTCATGTTATTTTTGTCCAGTGGTTCAAGATTTTGGAGTCCATTTGCCAATAGGAACCACATTAATCCATCTAGCTTGGTGGTTAAATAGCAAGCACATAAGTTTTTGCATTGGGTCAATCAGAACAAACGTAGACAGAGAAATTTGACCTTCGATATGCCTAGACAAGGGAGTAGAGCATAGAGGTCATTGGTGAGGTCAGAGAAAGGGGTTTGCTCGGGTTCAGGTGGAGAGTCAGATAATCCACAGCCTCCGTAATCCGGTGCCATGGCTTAGCAATCATTTGGTGGCACCAAGAGTACCAAATTTCAGGAAAACCATGACAAAACAACACTGTTTATGCAGCTCTATGTACTTGTGCTCTATCTCGTTCATTTCCAAGTTCAAAGTGAAATATCCATGCCTAATTATGGGTTCAATTGAAAATTTTGAAAATATTATTTTGGGCTATTGTAGAAGCTTTTGAGAGTTTGAGGGACTTTAATAATAATAATAGAATAATAAAATAAAATATTAAATATAAAATAACTGTTTCTTTTCTTCAGAAGAAACGACGTTACTTATATTTTTTTTTTCCCAAACTGATTGTCTGTAATTATCCAAGGTCTAGGGCAAGAAGTAGTTGGAGACCTTGCAGATCCAGAGATCGAAGATTATTCTCAAGATCCCCACGATAGTCAAGGTAAGTGTAATTCTTAGTTTTCAGGTTTTAACAGTTGATTTAATCAAGATTAGTTTGTAGAATCTTAAGATTTAGAAATTTTGGGAGATTGATTATTGTACTTTATTCTTTTTAGAAATTTAATTAGAAGTGTTTATGGATTGACAAGTCTGATAGATTGGTTTTGCGTCAACCAAATGTTAACCTGTTTTAGAGAAAAAAAAAAAAAAAGAAGGGCTGTGGATTTCGATTCGTATGGCACCGAATTAGAGAACTTTGATATTGGAATAGAACTGTGGATGTTTGAAAGGATTGTAATAGGCTTTGATGAAAAAAAAAAAAAATTTGCTAGCCGAGGGATTAATTAAATAATGAGTCTGCACATGGTTTTGCTTTGGCTTTTGTCAGAGGCGTAGCTTGGAAAGATTTGGAAGTCTTTGACTTCTCAAACAATTAAAAACAATTGTTTTCCTAAGCCAATTGAAGTCAGATACGTAGGAAGCCATTGGAAGTCTTGCAATTGGAATTCAATTGTGAACTTTAGGTGGGCCCAAGAAGGACAAACAATAACAGTAGTAATGCAAAGTAAAATCAGGCAACGAGAATGCTTTTGTCGTTACTTTGGCTTGAAGAAAATTGCCAATCCATTGCAGGATTCTATGACAGTAGCAGAAGGTGTTGTTTTGTTTGGTTCTGGAAGTTGCGGAGTTTGGGTAAGTGAAACTATAAGTTAATTGTGGGCCATAGCAATGCAATTAGGCGTGGTCTTTCTTGGCTTTTAGAATGTAGAGATTATTATTTGGTCATTTATGAGTAAGTTATTGATTATTTTAGGATGTTTTAGAATCTACCATGTTGGGTTACAGTAGGTTCTAATATTAATTTGGGAGCTGTAAAATTATTTTGATAATAGTTTTAGGACCTTTTAGAATTTTATTAATTTAGTTATCAAGCGAATTTTGTTTTCTTTTATTGGTCAATAGGTGGTGATTATTTCTTGGATCAAGATTATCTGAGCTAGTTTGTTTGGTATTCGACTTTTCGGGTAAGTGGTTCCTAACCTTTCTTATTGTTTTAAAAGGAATTATTTGTATATATTTATTTCTTCCTTTGATGAATATTTTTATAATATGAAATTCAGAATGGACAGGTGATATGTGTGTAAATTCTTTGTATATATTGTGGCAACTTGACTACTTATATGTATATGCATGTATGTGTGCAATGCGTGAATGTTTGATATGGGCTCTGATTATTCTTTGTATACCAGAGAGAACTAGTTCTCGATATACCTCCCTGACGGTGATGTAGTCAGGATATATGTACGTCTTCTGGACCTCCTAACTGGGAAAAAGTTAGGCTAGATATCTAGTACCACTGGTTCTTACTTTGAAATATCTGAGCCTACTTATGTATGATCATGTATGTTTTGATTATATTTCTTTGATATGCCACGATCTTGTTATGTAATTATATATTATTATGATATGTGAATATGGATAATATGTGGTTGAATGAATGCATGTACTATATGTATATGTATATATGTAATTGTCCAAACTGGTAAGGAAGGAACGGAACTGCTTACTGAGCAAATTGGTTGCTCACTTCATTATACTATTTGTTTTTGCAGGTGTCTATAGGTCGGGGTAGACAAGTCGGGCAGTTGGCTTATCAATAGAGGACTTTATTTTATTAGAAATTATTTAGTTGGTAGGTCAAGAATAGTAACTTTAATTTATGTTTTATGTTTTTATTTTACCTAAGAGAAATTTAATAATTACAATGGATGTTATATGTTTTTATTTTGAGGATTATTCGAAGTGATTTGAAGTTTGCCCAAATTTATGTTAATTGTGATTTAGATTCACTTTGAGTATTTGATAGCCTTGCGTATTGGGTGAGCTTAATACGCGGCGTGTTGCACCTGGGTACGGGGTGTGACACAAAGACTTCCAAGTAATTTATCCAACAAAAGAAATAGATTTCAAAGAAAGAGTAGTTTCAAATGCAATTAACTAGTGGGGAGCTTTTTATATGTATCGGCTTGTGAATTTTGCGTAGATGTACGTAAGTGCAATGATACAGTTAGGTACAATAACATTTACGTAACCTTTATTTAAATCACAATAAATTAGTTGAATCATAAATCGAATCTATTTAAAATTTTCTATTAACCAACACATAATCCTTAAGAATTTAGCACCAAATAAATGTTGGATAGTCATATCGCATAGTACTTATTAATGTCAAATATAGTCCACCACATAATAACAATAATAGTACATCATCTTGGATATCTAATATATTTTCCTATTAATACTACCATTTGTGCAGCTTTTAGGGCACTAGTATAAAAGTACGTGCATTGCACATCGTATGTTTTTTGTTTTGTAATACTTAATCAAATAATGTATTGTTTAGATTAATTAAAAAGAAAAAAATCTAACTGTTTAAATTATTTTATTAACTCTATTATAATTAATAAAAACAATCGAAATCTATAGTATATTAAAGAAAAACTATTTAGAGTCCTTACTACCGTATTTCTTCTTCAACAAAATATATAAAACACTTTTAAAGTATTTTTTTATTGATGACAAATCATCCATGGCTACATCTATTAGGAAAAAAATGAGAAAAAGAAAATTTTGTATGAGAAAAAAAGTAAGTATGTAATTCACCTCGTAAAATTTTTTGTCACTGAACAAAAAATGATGACCTCAGATTGTTATCTAGAAAAACATTGAATAAAATACTTTTGGAATGAATTAAACAGTCAGTTAGTACTAATCTCAAGATGTAACCTACGAGATTCTAGAAGGTTGCAATTACTATAGATTTTTAACAATTACTTCTAAAAACTATTGTTAAAATATTTCCAAAAGGATCTTTTTTAAATTTTCAAAATTCAACCCCAAAATAATCGATCCTTCATTTTTTTGTTTAATTAATTTCTAAAATTAAGCGCTCAGTAGTTTTATTCCTTGACAAAATAAGAAAGTATAATGAAACAAAATTTCTCTTTCTATAGTGTTACATAAATAGTACAAAGTAATTTCTAAAGTCCAATCTTTTTTTATTCTTTAATTTCTATAGAAATTCTAATATCTAAAACCTAAAATTCCTTTTAATTTACAAACTTATTCCTTCAAAAAAATTTAAAGAAACATGCTTCAATATGACCTACAATCCTAAAGTAAACACTCAATATTAGAATTACAGCAATAGCCCTAATGATTAAAAGGAAAGTCATTTAATTTTGGATACATATTGTTGCCATTAATTTTTTTTGTAAGGGCTTTGTGTAAAGAAAAAATTAACCACTGGCCAAACTCTCTCTCTCTCGTAATTTTAATATATATATGTGTGTTAAAGGATTCTAGATCGTGTTGGAGAACAAGATTGCCTGAGACCATCTTGTCCATTTTAGTTGACATTTATGCATCACTAGCAGTGATATATTTTAAAATTAGTTCCTCGCTCCCCCAACCAACACACGCAAACCCCCCACAAACAAACGAAAAAAAAAAAAAAAACAACAACAACAAAACTCATGTTTGTAGATAATCGTTCCTTTTTGAATTTTTAAGGTTTTTGGAAATGGGGGTAGGTGAATGAAATACTTGTCAGCTTAGATATATTACACCTGCTTAATTAAATATTGGCCGAGTTTGGGCCACATAAATTTATCCCAATTAAGGCTCGACTGCTTCAGTTATACAAAATCTAAGTATTGGGTACTGTGTTTGCATGTCGTTATTTGGTCAAATTATTCAGAATAATTATTTGGTCAATTTTTGTTGACCAAATTGGAAAAGTTGAATAGCGTTTGATTTCAGAAAATCAAACACAAAGAAACCTTTCTGTTCTTGAGTTGCATATTACTGCAACAGGATAGAGGAAACCTGGGACTCTAAACACAAAGAAAATCTGGAGAAATTGATGTATCTTGTCATTAATTCAGTAGAAATGAATGGAGGCGAGGAAAAGCATAATAAAAATTTTATTTAGCAGAAGAATTACCAGAATGATAAAATCTCCCGAGATTAATTAAAACTTTCATAGCATGCGAATGGAGAAAATTTGTGAGGATTGACAAGTAACAAGAACAAGATTTGCTGGAAAAGAAATTCAATGGAAGCCAGAACTCAGCCTTCAAACCTCCACAAATAGCTTAATTGCTATTGCTGACCACTTTCCCTGCATATCATCTTAACTGTGGTTTTTGAGGAAATTTAGTATTAACTCGTTCACCTGGTCTGGAAATTGCTCTTGAACAAAATGGCTACCTTCTGGTATGAAGACTGTCTCCAATTTGGGAACAAACATTTTTGCTTGATCACTTCTTATGTAGTCCTCCATTTGTGGAAATTTGATGAAATTATCTTTTTCGCCCATTATCAGCAATGCAGGAGCATCAACCTTCACTTCTGATATGTTGATCTCCTCTTGCATTGACCTACGAAGGAATATAATTAAGCAAGTAAATTTGCTCCATGGAAGAGCGAAAACTGATTTGTAGGACAAAAGGCTAATAACCATCTACTATTTTGGCTTGCCCGTGGTCTAAATAAGCCACAAGAACTTCAACAGATAATCAGCATTACAATTTTGGGCAAAGACATTGCATTAATTGACTCTCATGATAAGAGAAAATATAGTCAAACATCACACCGGAAAATGGGATAAATGCAAGCACCTGTTTACGTTTTAAAGTAAAAATATGCTCGCTCGCTTACCTATATGGAACTTTTAGTGCAGTTTGGAATCCAGATTTGTTATAGAGAGCACCATAGTTTGCAAGATCTTCCTCAGTGAACCAAGAGGGTAGAGGAGTAGATGAATCCACCAAATCCATTATCTCCTGATTTTCCTCAGCTATTGGTAACTCAGCTCGGGAGAATAGGATATAAATGTTGCGTACAACGGTTTTTGCATCAAGCCGACCAAAATCAGCTTCAGCTCGTCCAGGTTCCTATAATAGAAATGCCTTGTGACATGAGAGGCAATGACATGGTACCTATTCTTTTATGAAATCCTACTGTTCCAACCCTCCCAACCCAAAGTCCATAAATGTACCGAGAATAAACATGTTAAAGGATAAAAAGAAGGCAAATGAAAGAGTGATTTCTACCTGCCATCTAGCAAAGTAGAAGCCTTCAGGGAGGCCCTCATTGAAGGGAGGAAGTATTGGAGGTAAGAAAGGTATACCCAATGTTACAATTCCTGTAATTCTCTCTGGATGGAGAAGTGCAAAAAGATGAGCAACCCGGGCTCCGAAATCTTTTCCGATGACAGTAACCTGTGTATTATACAAGCAAGATATGTAGCTTCGGAACTTACAATAGATTTCTTAACAGTCATCAGATTCAGATATGAGGTAGAAAGCAGAAATCATGCGACTGACAAAACTATACAAAGATGACCATATATCGAATAAAATCATTCAGATCAATTTATTTGGCGTTCCTCCACTTTCATTAACTAAATACAATTTTAACTCTCTTTTTTTTTTTTTTTTTTTTTGGAGAGAGAAACAATTTTAACTCTTTAGCGCAACAAACATCAACCTACAGCATAGAGCCCTTGAGGAAATATAGCTACATAGGTATTATATAAAGAGGAAGATAAAAACTTATGTAAAGAGGAAGATAGGAAAAGGAAAGAATACCTTGGAGATGCCAAGAACATCTAGTAGGGAGTATATATCACTGATGAAATCAGAGTAAGTGGCTTTCTCAGGCACAGCTGGAGGGTCGGACAGTCCATAACCTCTGTAATCAGGTGCAATGGCTCTATAACCAGCTTTGGCCACAGCAATCATTTGGTGGCGCCAGGAGTACCAAATCTCAGGAAATCCATGACAAAACAACACAGTTTTTGATCCATTTCCTCCTATCTCAGCTACGTGAAGCTTCAGCCCATTGACTTCTATGTACTTGTGCTCTATCTCATCCATTTGCAATAGTGAAATTCACAGAAAGAGAGAGATAGACAGAACAGGAGTTGTAGGTAACTCTCTTACTGATTTGCTAAATTGTCAAGCTTAGTTAATGTTAAACGCATATATATCTTTGCGTGACAGTGATGTGATGTGTTTTTACCTAACTCTGAAAGAAATTATAATTACTCCAAGAAAATGATAAATTATTAAAAAAAAAAATAGAAGTTTCTAAAGAAAACTTTTTTTTTTATGGTGATAGGGATGCAGGTTCAGCACCACATTTCATAGTGACCTTCTGTCTAACAAACGTAAGATAATGATTCTTGTTCATCTGGAGGGACGGTTACTTAGTCCAATTTCGTTGATTTTGAGTTCTGAAGATTCTCATGGGAACTTAATTATATAAGCAAAGATTAGCTACATCTCAACTATGGGAACTTAATTATATAAGCAAAGATTTGCTATATCTCAAGTGCTACTACTTTCAAAAGTTGGCTTTTTCTTTTTTTGATCGTTTGTAATATATGGTATATTCGAAGGTATGATACGATTTTATTCCCAGAAAAATTAAGTCTGAAGGATTGATAGAATAAATTTACTGGCAAGACTCACATGCTTTCACGTGCAATTTATTTTCAATTTACCAAAAAAAAAAAAAGAGCTCATTCATTTTTTATCTTGATCTTGGTCTTGGATGCTAGTTCTGTACCCTGAAGGATTTCTTAGCAGTTAAATATCCCCATCAATTATATTCAAAAAAAAAAAAAAAATATCCCCATCAATTAAACTGGAGAAAATTAAACTGAAGTCGCATGTGTACAACTCAATTTGTTTGCACTAACTAATTACTTAAACAATATCAAAAGATAATAAATAATTGAAGAGGCGGTGAAAAAAGAAGAAACATTAATCAAGGAAAGTAAGAATTCTTGTGTCGTACATGTATAGATAACACATTGACCGGTTATATGAACATACGACAACCGACCTGGTACAACCAGTCTGTATCATAATTACTGGAAAAGAAGTTGATCGACAGAGACCATGTTTGGTGGGCCAAATCAACATTTGTCCATTGTGGTAGGTGGTGGGTGATTCATAAAATCATACAAATTACTGAAAAGATTTAATGAAAGCAATCATTCATGATCAAAACCTCCAAGCACAGAGCATCAGATATTTCTACAACTATGCACAACTTTGGTTGATCATCTAGATTAACTATTGCTCCTGAGGAAATTGAGTATTAGCTCATTCACTTGGTCTGAAAATTGTTCCTGAACAAAATGGCCAAACTTTATTGTACTCAACTTTTTCTATAATTACAGAAATACATATTTAGCATTACAAACTTCACAAAATAACTAAATGCGTAGAGTTATAAAGGTTTTTAGGTCCGTCTAGCTCAAGGACTAGTCATAAGGAACAAATTTGGTATTTTGTCTATAGATTGATAGTAAAGAACTTTCACAATCATACCAAAAAAGAAATTTCCACCAATCCTCGAATGCGCATTGATATCAAAGACACTAGCTGGGGAACCGAATGCAAAATAATTCAACTTTAGCATGAGCTGTTGTTTGGCGTCTAGATTACCAATGCCTGTTTGAGAAAGTTGAGTATCAGTTCATTAACTTGATCAGGGAATTGCTCTTGAACAAAATGGGTACCTTCAGGTACATATACAGTCTCTAACTTGGGAGCAAACTCTTTTGGCTGTTCACCCCTTATGAAGTCGTTCATTCCGGGAAATTTGAGAAAATAATCTTTTTCACCCATTATCAGCAGTGCAGGGGCATCCACCTTTGCTTCTGTGATGTTCAACTTCTCTTATGGTGACCTATAACACAAGAATGTTATCTTATCAATAAATACTACGAGATTCCGCAAGGGAAATCTTGAACATAAACATTTTTAGTCCGAAGCCTACATACACAGCTTGTTCACAGCATGAGTGATTGCAGACACTTAACTAAAACAGGTTGCAATTCAAGAAGTGTCCTACACATAAGAAATTGCAGGTTCTAAAGAATGAATATGTTCCTCTCAAGCAATTGGTTGTACCATAAATCTAAAGAATTTGATTGTTGTTGCCTTTGTTATTTGCCATATGGTGATAAACAGTGGATGCTTATTACCTACTTATAGCTAGTTGTATATATATTTCCTTATTCGATTACAACAAACCTATATGGAACCTGCAGTGCAGTCGCCAATCCAGAATTGGCGTAGAGAGTGCCATAAACGTCAAGATCTTTCTTGGACAACCAAGGGGGTAAAGGGGCAGAAGAATCCACTAAATCCATTATTTCCTGATTTTCGCCAGCTATTGGTATTTCACATTTTGAGAAGAGAATATAAATTCTGCGCAAAACTGATTTGGTATCAAGATGACCAAATTCAGCTTCAGCTCTTCCAAGTTCCTACAATGAAGAATTCTTGTCAGAAAGTATAATTTGTTCTCAAACTTCCTGCATCCCTCCACACCAAGACATAGATCACGACTATAACCACCATAGGAAAGAAGAAGAACAAAAACGCAGCATACTATTCTGCACCTGCCATCTTGATATATAGAAACCTTCAGGGAGGTACTTCTGTAACTGAGGGGATTTTCGAGGCATGCAAGGTGCACCCAATGTTACAATTCCTTCAACTCTCTCCGGGTGGAGAAGGGCTAAAAGATAAGCTACCCGCACCCCAAAATCTTTTGCTGCTAGAAATGCCTGCGCATTGCACCGGAGAAGGATGTCTCGTTGCTAAAAAATGCAGAGGAATGACATAATTCAAGTACATAATGACGTAACTACACCATTAGTTTCAATTGGCAAACTTTTTTGGAGTTAATTTTAAATGGACAACTCCTGTAGAAAGTTCAATGTGAATGTTGAAGTGACAACAGGATATTCAATCCAGCATTCTAATTTTTACTCATTTCTTTTGAGGACAAATTGATAGACAGTGAAAGCTCTTTTTTTTTTTTCCACCAAGTTGCCAGTTAAAATCTAAATATTTGCACTGACCTACATGTTAAATGATACTGATTTTTTGTTTGTACTTCCAGGAAACAAGCATAAAACATTTTACTCATGTCTAATATGTTAATCCAATCAAGTAGAAAGCTTTGAAACTTAAAATTAAACATTAAGGTAAACTTCTACAGGCACTAGAAAAGCTGTCTTAGCAAGTATCATCCTTTAGATCCTTTAAAGAAAGATGGTAATATTTTAGAAAATACATTATCTAGATTTCAAGGACCAATGGTTTTCTAACTCATCCTTGTTTATCTAGATTTTAAGGACCAATGGTTTTCCAACTTATCCTTGCAACCACAATCCCACTCAAATGAACCAAGACTAATTTAATTAGTTGTGAATGCAAACAATATGTCATGCTATTTTGGTCCAGTGGTTCAAGATTTTGGGGTCCATTTACCAAGAGGAACCACATCAATCCATCTAACTTGGTGGTTAAATAGCAAACACCAAAGGTTTTGCATTGGTTCAATAAGAACATACATAAACAGAAGAAATTTGACCTTAAGGGAGCAGAGAATAGAGGTCATTGGCGAGGTCAGAGAAGGTGGCCTGCTTGGGTTCAGGTGGAGAGTCGGACAATCCATAGCCTCTGAAATCCGGTGCAATGGCTCTATAGCCAGCCTTGGCCACAGCAATCATTTGGTGGCGCCAAGAGTACCAAATTTCAGGAAAACCATGACAAAACAACACTGCTTTTGATCCATCTCCACCAATCTCAGCTACATGCAGTTTTAGCCCGTTGATAGCTATGTACTTGTGCTCTATCTCGTTCATTTCTAAAGTTCACAGACTCCAAAGTAATTTACCCAACAAAAGAAAAAGACTTCAAAGAAAGAGTAGTTTCAGATGTAATTAATTAGTGGGGAGCTTTTCATATCTTGTGAATTTTGTGTAGATCTACACAAGTGTAATGATTTATGGCAGGTACAAGAACATGTATTTAATTTGTATTTAAATCACTTAGTAAAAAAATTCGAATCTATTTAAAATTGTTTATTAATTAACGTGTAATTCTTAAGAATCAAGCACCGAAATAAATGTTGGATACTCATACCCATAATACTTGTACATAATAAATTATTATGAAATACAATTCACCACATGTTTTCGATTACAATAATAGCACATCGTCTGGGATATCTAATATATTTTTTGGCATCTTCCTATTAATACTAATATTTGTGCAGCTTTTCTTTCAGGGCATAAGGATTCTAGACATGTCGGAGAACAATATTCCCCGAGACCATCTTGTCCATTTTAGTTTTGTGACATTTATACATCACTAGCACTGCTCCTGTATTTTAACATTCCCAAACCCCGCCACCCCACCCCACAACAAAACAACACAAACGCCACCAACAACAAAACTCATGTTTGTAGATAATCGTTCCTTTTTGAATTTTTTAGGCTTTTGGAAATGGGGTTCGGTAAATAAAATACTTGGGAGCTTGGATATATTACAGCTGATTAATTAAACATTGGCCGAGTTTGGGCCACATAAAATTAACCCAATTAACGCTTGACTACTTCACTTATGTAAAATCTAAGCATTTGTTATTAATATTATTCATGCCGCATGTAGTGAAGAGCATCTGATATTCATTATACTAGTTAGAACATTTTTGTGCTAGTGTAATATAATTTTAGTCACTTCGATTAGGGATAATTTAAGAAACCTTCCCTGAGGATCCCTTAAGTTTCAAAAATTACACATACCTCTCCAGACTATAGAAAGTGACCATAGTAACCTTAACATATTAATAAATCAAAATTTTCAAAACCCTATGTTCTTCTCTTTTCTAAATTTAATAGACCTTTCTTTTTGTCTTTTCCCAACTTGTCTAACCTTCTAAAATTAAATCTAAGCAAATTCTGTTGTCCCTTCCTAACAATTCCTTCTCTCTATTCAATAACCTTTGAATAACAATTTACTTGTCACCTTGGGATTCTCAAATTTGGTTTAAGACACAATTTCACTAATGAACAAATTTTGTAAAGTTAAAACTTAAATATTTGAAAGGGATTGGGTCTAGGGGTTGATAGACAGTATTCAAGGGATGTTGATATTTAATATGACAGTGATTGAACTTTGTTTTAGTTTAATAGGGCTGAAAATTTTGTTTTAGATTGAAACTTTAATAGTACAAAAAGTTAGATATTTTAAGACTTCAGTAAATAGTATGAGATAAGAAGAGGGTGGGAAAATAAAAGTTTTATGGCTAATGAAATGAATAAAAAATTAGTTTGGAGAGATTAACATTAAATATTGCATTTTAGTTATATATGATTTTTGGATGAAGGTTTGTTGCCAAAACAATAATGTCAAGGGAGGTTTATATAATTTTTGAAACTTCAGAGGTGTTAGGTGAAATTGTCAAAAATTTCAATGGAGGTTTCTGAATTGGAAAAAAATAATAGTATAAATTTGGTCGCCCATTCATTTTCGTAGGCAAGTTTGAGAAGAGATGTGAGCCATCAGTATTTGGGTTGAACTCAGACTTCCCGTAGCCCAACTTAAGTAGAAAAATTTTGAGATGTAATCCATCTTTATTTGGGTTGAACGCAGACTCAATGAAGCCCATCTTAAAGAGCCCCAAGAGCGGAGATGTGTGCTATCTGTATTTGGAATGAAGCCCAACTTAAGAACTCTGTAGATATGGTTAAATTGGTTCAATGAAAATGATCTAACTATTGGGCCTAATTCAAGCTCGACGTTTTAAAAGATAGGCGGTAGGCTGAAGAAGCTATAAGCAAGAAATGGTACCTACTATCAAACATTCTTCAAAACTTAATAGGTATAGAGACTAGAGAATGAATGATACTGAGTATCAAATGAATAGTTTATCCAAGAGCATTGTTAGACAAGGCAAGATAACAAATGCAATACTAACTATTACTTCGTCTTTTGATCAATCAAGGGAAGGAAAGAGAATTCAAGTTAAGGCCATCTTTCTATTTTTATTAGGCTACATGGAACTTGCACATATAGTATTTTGTATAGTTAAACATGATTCTTTATGTAATCATAGAACATAATATTATTTTTTCCGTTCAGTGGGAAGGCGAAAACTGAAGTTGTAGAGTTAACTCCTTGCCATGGGTTAGATCTTCACGCATATATAATAGGACCAGTTATAAATTGATTTTTGTAAAAGTTAAAAATCAGAATCTAAAATTAGTTTAAAAAAAAGTTAAGAACGTTACAAAATAAATTTATTTTTATAAGACGAGAACAGGCCCATGATATTTCAAAAAGATCATGGGTTCAATCGACCAGATCTTGATAGAGACCATCCTTGACAATTTCCGAAAGCTCGTGAAAGAAAGTGATATCAATTGTAGACTCAAATGGGCCATTGTCCCAATTACCTTTTCTCCAAAAAACGGTTTAATGTGAACTCCCAATTTCCAGCCCAAACAATTCCCGAATCTTCAACGTCAGATTGGAATGTCCAACCCATATTCATATGAGCTGCGTTTGCTTTCATAGCGGGCCGAGCCCTATTGCCAATCCGAACCCAACCAACAACTAAAAGTATTTGAGCTGCCGAGCTGGTTTCTTTTAATTGCCCTTAGCTTCCCCCAACATTCATCTCTCTCTCTCTCTCTCTCTCTCTCTCTCTCTCTCTACAGTTGGCGGATAATCTTTCTAGCTTTTGCTCTCTGCATCTTTATATTTATGTAAGTAATTTTCCTAGTCTACTTAATTAAGTAATTATGCGTTCTGTTTATTTGATTGTCAACAATGAATTCTTTTTCAGTATGTTTAAATGGATCGTAAAATTTAAGGGTGTTCAAATCTAGGGTTTGTAAGCTCACAGTTGCCGACCTATGTTGGATTCAGTGGAATTTGTTCATGTTCGATTAATCGATAGTTCATCTTAGGGAAAACGGACCGTAAATCAATTTTGGGATTCAAATTAGCTCTAATTGCAATTATTTAATTAGTACAGAAAAAAAAAGGAAAAAGGAAAAAAAAACCGTGGTTTTAGAAATGAGGATTTGGGAATCTTGTGAAGGGATTGATTGATATCTGTTACGGTAAGATTTGGAAAATGAAAACTATGATATTTGAGTCCCCCCCTCTCCTCCCTCCTCTAAATTATGGGTTTTGATGGGTATGATGTAGTATGCTTGTTAAGATGATGAATGTATGCGAGTGGGGTTGCGAAGGTGAAGGTTGGATTGCTGGACATGCTTCAGAGCACTTTGTTAAGAGATCAAGCAGTAACAAGTACAACTAATTGTCTTTTCTCTTTTTTTTGGCTTGGATTTTCAATTGCGTGACTAAATTGAGGCTTGCTATGCCTATTTGTCTTGTTATTGGGAAGACTTGTTTAGTAATTTGGATGTTATTGCAAGCTGCTGTAAATAAATTTGTTTTTCAAGGATGCGGCTTTACTCATTGCGGATTGGCTGTAACATGCTGTCGGTTCAATTTTGATGATATTTGGTTTTGTCCTTGTTGTTGACGTATGGTACTAGCATCTGGTGTTCTGCTTTTGGCAGATCAGAATTGCACTGCTTTTAAAGTTTGTTGTTAGCAGGGAAAGAATGGTAGGGAAAGAATTGATTCTTTCGCTAAGCAGAGCTATGTCTGTAGTTTTTGGGACTGATATCTGAAAAATCATTGTTTATCTACCTTTGAATTGTTGTGAAATATTTAACTAACAGTCTGAAACGAATGCATTATGGTGCAGCAGAGAACATGGCAGAAGAAGAGGAGTTAGAGGATTGGCTTCTGAAGGCAGCAGGGAGACGTAATTCACCTCCACCTTCTGGGAGAAGACGCAAGGTATCAAATTCTGACGATGGAAGTGACTCAAAAGATGATGACTCCGATGATGATCGTGGTTATTCAAGTAGAAAACCCTCTGGTTCACAAGTTCCTCTTAAGAAAAGGTTGGACCCCACAGAAAGGGATGAAGACCGAAGTAGTCATGAAGAGGGTGATGAAGAAGATGGTTATAATGAGCGTGACAGTGATGATGATTCCGTTGGGAGTGACCTCTATAAGGATGAAGATGACCGGAAAAAACTTGCACAGATGTCGGAACTTCAAAGAGAGATGATTCTTGCAGATCGTGCATCGACAAGAAGTGATAGAGAAATGCATGAGAAATTTGCGAAAAAAAGGAAAGGGAGCCCCCCTCATACTCATTCTCGTGGCGTGCGCTCATCAACTAGATTTGCTGACAGGACAGCTGCAAAAGATGATGCTTTGAATGAGATACGAGCAAAGAGAATGAGGCAGCAGGACCCGGAGGCTCATCGGAAACTCAGGGATGCAGCTAGAGATGGCTCTGGAAGCCGTGGTTACTCACCTGTCAAGCGCAGGCCCTTTACAGCAGCTACTATAGGTAGTCCTACCCGGAGTAGAAGTCCATCACATAGTGATGATGAAGAGTCCACTGGTGATGGTGGGATGGTTGATAGTGATGAAGACAAGACATCTGCTGAGTCAAAGTGGCCAACATACGAGGATATAAGGGAAATTACTATTCGAAGGTCTAAATTGGCCAAATGGTTTATGGAACCCTTCTTTGAGGAGTTAATCGTTGGTTGCTTTGTTAGGGTTGGGATTGGGAAGAATAGAGCTGGACCTATTTACAGACTTTGTGTCGTCCGCAATGTTGATGGCTCGGACCCAGATCGTCTGTACAAGCTTGATAACAAGACCACATATAAGTATCTGAATGTTGTTTGGGGAAATGAAAACTCAGCTGCTAGGTGGCAAATGGCCATGGTTTCTGATTCTCCACCAGCCAAGGAGGAGTTTGATCAATGGGTTAGGGAGGTGGAGCGCAGTGGTGGCCGTATGCCAAGCAAACAGGAGGTATTGGAAAAGAAGGAGGCCATTCAGAAGATAAATTCATTTGTCTACTCAGCAGAAACTGTCAAGCAGATGTTGCAGGAGAAAAAGTCTGCAACATGGAGACCATTGAATGTTGCAGCTGAAAAGGATCGTCTGAGAACAGAGATGGAAGTGGCCAAGATGAAGAATGATGAAGTAGAGGTAGAGAGGATCAAAGCAAGACTTCAGGAATTGGAGGCAGCTCGGCAATCCCAGGAGATGGACAAAAAAGCTATTAAGTTGGCAGAGATGAACAGGAAGAACAGATTCGAGAACTTCAAGAATGCGTCAGGTTTGAAACCGGTCAATACAGGTCTAAAAGCTGGTGAAGCTGGGTATGATCCCTTTTCAAGGAGATGGACCAGGTCAAGAAATTATTATGCTGCAAATGGTACCAGCGAAGAAGCCGCTGTTGCAGCTGCTGCAGCAGCAATTGCTGATAGCAATGGGGCAGGTGTGGTTTCTGCTGACGCTGGAGTGGCAGCTACAGCAGCAGCTTTGAAAGCCGCAGCTGATGCAGGGAAGTTGGTAGATACAAGTGCTCCTGTAGATCAAGGAACAGAATCAAACGTGCTGCATAATTTTCAACTTAATATCTCATTGGCTGCACTTGAAAATTTTGGTGGGGCCAAAGGTGCTCAAGCTGGTTTCATGGCTCGGAAGCAGAGAATTGAAGCAACTGTTGGGTATAGGGTTCCAGAAAATGATGGGAGGAGACATGCATTAACCTTAACCGTAAGCGACTACAAGAGAAGAATGGGGCTGCTTTGAAGCTTGGTGTTTCATCTCAGCTCTAGGTTTCCTCCTTGTACTGATCTATAGTGATTCCTAGTATTAAACTCATGGCTGATGCAATTTTAAAGAGGAAAGTCTTTCCTGTGGATTTTGGAATCTTTAAGAGAGAGAAAACTCGAACTAATTTGACATTTCATGTGTAGACTGTCGTTTTTCAAAAAATTTTACGGGGAAATTATGTACAGACGTTTGCTTTTGCTGAATATTAGACCTCATAATCTATTTGTCAAGTAATAGGTATGCTGGATTAATAACTCTGTACAAATGTTTTCTTTAGCTGAATGTTAGAGCTCATAGTCTTTTTGGTTGTACGTGTGGGTCTCATAATCTTTTTATTGTTAAGTGTGGGTAGCTTTGCAGCGACATGGGTAGCACATGCTGGATTAATACTGTTAGCTTCAGATGTAACCTTAACTTTTAGCTTTTTATTACACAGGCTCAATTGCACACAGGTTGGCAGATTGACTATTATGCATATATTCTTTAGAACCTAAAATTTTTGAGCAACTTTGATTTAGGTCATCATTTATGTAATATCTCATTTCACATCGAAAAAGTGAAGTAACATGGACTAATGTGTAAATTTAGTCTGAGCATTCAAGTTCAACTTGGGATATCCATCTTGGGCTAGCAAGGACAAAACTCAAAAGTTAGACTTGGCTGTTCAAACTCTGGTCTTGCGTTGAGCCTGTGGGTCAGGGACGTGACATAATGGTATAAAAACAAACGTTGTGTGGACTCTGCACGGGATGAGATTGGACTTATGGTATTGGGCTGCGAAATGAAGTGTTGTATGGGGGGCTAAGTGTTATGTCGACCTAAGGGTAAGAGCGACTTGTAGAGCTTGTACGAGCCACCTCTAGAATCTGACATAACTAAGTAGACAGTCGAAATTGTGATATGGATTGGGGACCAAGTGGACAGTTCGGATTGTGATATGGATTGAGTGCTGTATGGGGGGCTAAGTGTTACGCTGACGTAAGGCTAAGAGCGACCTATAGAGTTTGTACGAGCCACTTCTAAAATCTGACACAACTAAGTAGACAGTCCGAATTGTGATATGGATTGGGGACTAAGCGGACAGTCTGGATTGTGATATGGATTGAGCCTAATAAGGAGGGGTGAATGTAATATTTCGTCTCACATCGAAAAAGTGCAGTAACATAGATTAATGTATAAATTGAATTTAAATACTCAAATCTAACTTGAGATATTTATTTTGGACTAGCAAGGGCGAAACTCAAAAGTTTGATGTGACTGCTCAGACATTGGTCGCATGTTAGGCTTGCAGGCAGGGGGTGTGACAATTTAACAATGACATTTGCTCTTTGAAGACCGTCCATGATTTCTGTTCCCTCCGAAGCTCAGGGCTACTCGTTGGCTTGCTAAATAATCAGCTACTTCTGTTCTGCACTATATTTGAATGTTCCATTAGCTTGTCTCGATAGCCATGGTTGCTTGCATTTGAAAAGCAAACTTGAAAAATATAAAAAAATATATGTAGCTTTAGCAGAATTTGAACCATTTTCGGTAAAACTAAAATAAAATTGCCCTGATCTGATATTTTGTGAGGTAAGGCAAAGAGATGGCCAGTTTTGGGGACTAAAGCTGGCAATTAATTAACCATACAACAAGTTGCACGAAAGGAGAAGGTTTGAAAAGGCTAATCATTTGCTGGTGTTCAACTTGAAGCGTATGATGTCATTTTGCAAGTTATGCCACATTTCCCGCTGCTGCATTGCGGTGTCTCAGAGGATTTCTTTTACAATTTCAACAACTCTAGTACGGTATGTACAAGTAAAGCAAATTCAAGTATTCCCTGCAAAAAATGAAAAAGAAAGATTCAGAGCTAAATTTATTGGACTTGATTTTTTTTTTTTAGCAGACAAAGTATTATTGTTAGCATAAATTAACATCTGACGACATGGTCATTGCAGATTGCGAACATTTGATTTAGAAAATAAACGGCTGTGATGATCTTACTGATATTGGCATGCTTATATATGATGTTAGATTACTTAGTAAATCCTCTTGACGTTGTGCTTTTTTCTTTGTTTGAAGAGAAGGCAACAATTGTAGATATGAGTAAATTACTGATCTCATTAACAAAGTTAGGTAGAAGGACAACTTTCTGGTGTGGATCTTAAGGGCTGCACAAGATGATTTACTGCCAGTTGCCGGCTAAGTTGTATATTTAAGAATGTACTAAAATTATTGACACCAGGATAGAAGTACGTGCGTTGCACGTTGTAAGTATTTTTTTTTTTTTGTGATAATCAAATAACATGTTGTTCTAGATCAATTAAGAAAGGAAAAAAATTCTAATTGTTTGAATCATTTTATTACTCTATTACAATTAATAAAAAAGAATGAAATCCATTATATATTTAAAAAATTCCATGTAGAGTATTCTACTTGGTCTTCAACAAAACATGTAAAACACTTGCAAAGTATTTTTATTTTATGCATTAGTAGGAAATTTTAAAAAACCAATGAAAAATAAACAAAGGAAAAGGATAATGAGGCATATTAAAAAATTTAAAAATTAACAGTCTTTCTTTTAATCTCATACACTTTCCCTTAAAAGTAACACTTTTTCATTACAAAAAAACCCACTTCCATCCTATTTTATAATAGGTAGTATATATACTGAAATGACGAAAAAAATACAATAAGTTCAATAATCAAAATGCTCGATTTAAAAGCTAATCTATATTACAAGTCAAAATACGCATGCTCTTTTTAATTCAATATTTAACTACAATGATCATAAGACACTTAGTGCCAAATCTTCGGTGACTAAAATCCCAATCCAATAAACTGTATACTTGAGTGATGGATTCACAGTAGGTGATCGATTCTAGAATTAGCCTAGATAATTTGACTTTGATTTTATTGCACAAAACTTCATTTTCTACCTTATTGAACTCAATACAAAAATATAGAAGTTTAAGGTGGAAAATATAACGTTAAGCAACTCAAATTTTCTTAGTAAGTATAATAGTAAAATGTGTATAATTAAGTGAGCAAATAAATAACAAAAGATTTGAAGGTAACACAATAGTTTGGATTGTTATAAGATGGTATCCTATATGTTGATGTTTCGTACAACACAAGGAGAAAGCTAATTTAAATTCATTTAAAGTACAAAATAATAGAAAATATACTGGAAAGATGAATAAAGGAAACATACAAAAATAACTAATACATTTACAAGTTAAAATTAGTGTCATTATTACGTAAATAGCCTCAATATAGTATCAGTAAAAATAGTTGACCACTTATAAGAACTATAATGAAAGAGTATAAAATAAGAAAGACATAAAGTATACTATTGATATTTGTTTTAGATTATATATTATAATGAAACAAAACTGAAAAAAAATACATTCAAAGATATAACTTTCAAAAATTAGTGTAAATTTAGTATGAAAATAGTTTCAAAATTTCATAAGACTCTTGATTTTTAACTTTTTTACATATTAATATTACTTATTCCTTCTTGATTATTATATTGTTAGAACATCTGATAAGCAATAAAGAGATTAGCATTTGTATTTGGAAAATTTAGAAGGCAAATCTAGTAACATAAGGAATGCATTGGAAACATCTTTAGTTGGTTGAGGCATTGCATCAAATAATTAATCTGGTCTAGCATTCCATCATTTGGTTTAAGGTAGAAGATAATTGAGATGCTGGCTCGAAGATTGCTCTATGAAGAATCATTCTCTATTGCTTTATCAAAGATTCGGAAGATCCTAAGGAATACTTCAGTAGGATTCTTAGGATCTGTGTTATTATAACAAGGTTAATATGTGTTTTGATAAATTATGTTTTTTAAAACTATTTACTATTTCAAATTTCCTACTAAAAATAATTTCAGAAACAACTTTGTAAATATTATTTAGTTTAAGAATTATGGGTTATGTATGCTAAAGATTAAATATTTCCTTGTCCATGAGCAATACTTGAAGGAATTTAAAAGTCAAATTTATGAAAATTTTATTGTGTAACCCTAAATAGTCTTAAAATACACATTTACATATTTTAAATTCTCCTTGTAAATGATGTAACTCAAATAGGTTGTATCAAAAGTTGAAGGAAATTTAAAAGCCAAATTTATGAAAAATTTCATTATGTAGTCCTAAAATACTCTTCAATATGCAATTACTTTAATTTCTCCATGTAGAATGATGTTAGTCAAATAGGTTGTATTAATAAAAATAAATTCATTAAAAATGGAAAAAATTTTATGTTTATTATAAATAAAAAATTATTAAAATTAATTTCATGAGAAAAAAGAATATGCATACAATAATTACAGAAATTGAGTAATCTCAATTTATATCGCCTGCATGCAACATATGGCATGTGAATTAGACGGACGGCATATGCATATACTATAATCTGCACATGCAATGATAATTCTAGAAAAACAAAAAGATTATAAAGAATTCAACAATCAACTGAAAGACTGCAAGTTTATTAATTTGACTAATAATTGTCGATCCTTGTCATTGATTATTCAAGGCAAAACATAATTAGAATAGAAATAGGAAACCATGGGAAGTCAACATTTAAATTTCAAATGAGTGCAAAGTTATAATTGTTCAAAATTCATAGTGCATTTTGGCCTCGTTAATTATTTGAAATGTAAAAGAGGACTAAAGAGACAAGTATACTAAATTTTCTATCATAAAATGACACATGAACAATGAAGGCTTATCCATACATTCGTCCACTCTACTCCATATACAAGAAATAAATAATAATAAGTCGAAATGCAAACACTTAAACCAGGTTTTTATCCTTGATAACTTAAAGAATTCTTTTTATAGAAAGATACATGAAAAGTCTAAATTTTGTTTTATGTACAATTTTTTAGGAAATTAGTCTTAAATTTTAAAAATCAAATAGCTTAGCATGAAATGAATTTTTGTTTATCATAGAAAAGTCTACATGGTGAAGCTATGGATTTTGGATGACAACATATATTGAAATATTTTATGTTACGGTAATATGGTCTCGGACTGGAGATCACGGAGTGTCTTTCATCTAATTAGGCTAGGCAATACACATGATTTTCTAGTGCATAAGATTGTAACCGTTGAAAGATTAGTATGCTAACAACTTTCTTTCCTCCATTTTCTTTTGGGCCAGCCACCTTGTTCACTCAAATCTATTTACCTTTTTTTTCCTACATAGTTCATGTTTTTAGGTCAAAAGTCAGATTTTTTGTTCTCCGTAAAATTTTTTGTAATTTTTTATACTTTTATATGACACACATCTCAGACTCCTACTTTGACAAATATACTATTGTTTCTTTAGATGACAATTCATGGCAATTAAAGTGTAGTTATGACTATATGACAATGAGATTCGACAAATTAAAAAAAGATGAGAGGTGTTTACCTCACAATATTTCGGGACTTTGGCTTTGATTGCTGCTTGGTTTCCAAGCTTCAAATTTGAAAGGGAGAACTACGTTGTCGCGAATGTGATTTCAGTTGAGTGTTAAAGTTCTTAGTATGTATTATAAATTTTATGTTTAGGAAATTTCTAGTTCTATTTGTTTTGGGCCTTCTCATTTTTATTTTAGAATGATAAAAATATTTGGGTATTAGGTTTTTGTGCAATTACTTTTTTTAGGTCGTGAATTTTGCACTTTAAAAATTTTTGTAGTAATTTTTTGGCAATCTAAAACTATTTTTGAAGTAATTTTATGGCAATCTTAAGTTTGATTTTAGAAGTTGCAAAAGTTTTGAAGGGTGTTTTAATTTTATAGATTTCCATAATAAAGACATCAAAGTTCGTCTCCTACATATTTGGGACACCTAAAAAGAGGAATGTTTATGGTTTTTGTATTGAGCTTCAGGATACAGCTTTTTTATTTTTTAATTCTAACTTATTTGCAGTTACAAATATAGTAATTCAACCACTTGAAGTTATTAAACATTTTCAATTTGAATTAAAGCACAAAGGAACTGTGATCCAAAATTTAAGACTTGTGACTCATAGGACAAACAATATTATACAATCTTATTTTCACGGAAACTTGCTATTCTATTATTCTTTAGTTTCTAAAAAAAATTTCAAAAATAGTTTCCAAAGCTTAAAATTGATTCCAATTTACAATTTTATTCCTTAAAAAATTAAGGAAAGATGCTCCAATAAAACCCACATTCCATTTTTTTATATACTCAATATTCCTAAACTAAATAGACAATATTAGTAAACATGCTTTAATAAAACCTTCAATTCTTAAGATAAATACTCATATGACTATTACCAAAATAGCCCTAAGAGTTTAAGAAAAGGCATTTAATTTTGGTGATATAATATTGTCATTAGTTTATTTTATAGAGGCATTATGGAAAAGAAAATGTAACAACTCGCAAAACTCCCACTTTTAATATATATAAGATATATAAAAAATGACCTTTGACCCAAAAAAAAAAAAATTACTAACCAGTGTGCTTGATCATTAAAGATCTACTACTAATATTGTCACTAATTGCTCAACAGTAATGAATGATCATAACGGAAGCCTTTGATCTGTAACTTCAATTGCCAATTCTCTCACTGGTTCCCAACCAAAATTCTTTTTCTGACAATCTCATGTCATACGGAAGTGGACCAATTGGCATGATTGAATATTGAATGAAGTGAGAGCCTTTGTTTTATTATCATCATCTGTATCTATGCTTCCAAACCCATGGTACAATAGCGAATCAGCAGCTGCCAATTCAAAAATTAATTTCATTCTTTCCGCATTTTCCTCCTTCAAACTAAAGTGCGGTACAAATTTGGCTCAAAATCCAACCAGTTTCCAGCTACAGTATAGCACAAAATTCTGCTTCCAAAATCTTAATAGCATAGAACGCAATAAACAAGTGCAAGAACCTTCCTGCACCAAAATTTGCCGCTCCCGCTACTTAACAAACTAACAGTATTATAGCACTAGCAATTTATTGACAAAGATGTTGCTTTTCAAGTTCACTTCTTACTCTTCAATCTTTGTCCAAAAAAGAAATTCATCAATTTCTTAACAATGAACCGACCAGAAAACTTAGCCACCAATGGAAAGCTTCAAGAATCACAGTAAATTTACCAAACTGAAGCTATCTCAGTTTCTTGTTTCCCTTCTTTTGCTGCTTCTTTTAGCTTATAATAGTGTCAGTATCTTCTCTATCCATGTCCTTTTTCCGGCCAAGGTATCTCCCCCGCCAGCCAGTTTCTCGCTGGAAAATGTTGCCGGGAAACAAGAAAGCTGGTTTCTATGTCTTCCTCAGCTAAAGTCTCATCTGCAGCGATATATGCCGTAAAAGAACAAAGCCCAGTTGCAGAAAAAAAGGCCCTTTTGAGTTTTAATTTGACTCTTCTGCATATTAATCAAAGTTCATTGAATTTCAGGAATAAGTCTGTCTTTTTTCATATTAAAAGAAGGAATAGCCGAAAGGCTTTGGGCAAAATTCTGGGGTATGAAGGGGAAATGAAGCAGTTCTTGAAAAGAGTGGAGGAGTTTTTCAATGCTAATTCATCTAATTCTTCATGTAAATTTCGGTTTTTCATGACTTGGATATCTTCAATAAAGTCTTTTGGTTATAGAGAAATTTTCTCCATAGAAAGTCTGTTCAAGTCACACCCAGATGGTTGCTTGATTATAGTATCAAATTCTTTGGATTCAAGAAACGGAATGGAAATTTTGAGGCCTTTCTTGAACAACGGATTCAGGGTAACTGCAATTTCCCCTGATTTCAGTTATTTGTTTAAGAATAGTGTTGCACAAGCTTGGCTTGATCAATTGAATATTGGAAATGTCAATCCTGGAGAGGTTTCTTTAGGTCAAAACCTTTCTAATTTGCTCAGGCTTGGTTTGCTGTACAAGTTTGGTGGAATCTACATAGACACTGATATTATAGTGCTGAAGAGATTTGATAATTTAAGAAATGCAATTGGAGCTCAGACTATCAATCTTGAGACAAGAAATTGGAGCAGGTTGAATAATGCTGTGATGATTTTCGATAAAGGGCATCCATTGCTTTACAAGTTCATTGAAGAATTTGCACTCACTTTTGATGGGAATAAATGGGGTCACAATGGCCCTTACTTGGTTTCAAGAGTTGTTTCGAGGCTGAGTGAAAGGCCTGGATATAATTTCACAGTTTTGCCTCCTATGGCATTTTATCCAGTTGACTGGAGGAGGATAGGAAACCTCTTTAGAGCTCCAAGAAATCAGACCAATTTGAATTGGGTGTTTGCTAAGCTTAGGCAGATCCGTACCAGAAGTTTTGCTGTACATCTTTGGAATAAGGAGAGCAGAGGGATTAAGATTCAACAAGGAAGCATTATCCATCACATAATGTCAGATTGTTGTATATTTTGCAATTCTACTGCAGTTTCAGGTGTTATTGTAAGTAAATAATTGTCAAATATAGATGATTAGGATTCTTATTTCAAATTGAATTCGTGATTTACGATGTCAAAGCCTTGTTAAATGTGGTCAGGGACCAACTTAGTCCTAGCTCCTACTATATTGATTTATACTAAAGAAACATAAGAAACAGGCTCTAAGTCTGCCAATGTTAGATAGTTCCTAAACGTTTCCATTTGTACTTGTGAGAAATCTGAATAGCAAGTTTCATAGTACGAATTATAGAAGATATCATCTTCATGAGAAAGTTGAGTTATATTTGATAATCAAATTTAATCAGTTTCTAGTAATCGGTTGTTTCGGTCTCCATATTTGTTGGATCAGTCTGCATTCTACATGATGGGAAAGCTATGATTAATGTTGTTGTACAGTAAAATTTTTAAGTTTCCCAATAGAAATATCTCAGGTTTATTGACGAATTATTTACATTTATAATTTGTAAAGTTTTCCATTCTTGATCTTCTCTCCTATGATCTGACGCCATTGATATTATGTGTTCTTTGTGACCAGTAAAACTGCACATCTTCTTAAAATACTACATCTTCTTAAAATACTTTCTATAATAACAAATTCGGCTTTGATAAGATGTCTAACCTCCCATCCCCAAGCAGGAGGGGAAAACCTGCTAATGTATTCTTTTTTTCTAGGGAACAACTTGGAAAGTAAATGTTAGTATATGCAATTCCATAAATAGCATGCTCTAGAACTCCTCTTCCTGATGATCAGCCTACTGTATGTGGTTCTATTTAATTAATAACATGAGAATGTGACGCTGCTGTGAAGTTCTGGCCATATAAAGTTTATGATTTAACTAACCACCTCAAATTAGGCATAGTTAGGTAAGGCATAAACATTTGCCATCTTATTTATCGAACCAGGATTATCATGGCACGAACTCACTTGTGTTGCTTATTTTGTTTTTCTTTTTTTTCATCACAAATATGATATTTCTAATGCTTTCTGATGATTTAATTCTCGCAGTAACTAAACATGGAAGAACAATTCCATTATCCAAGAAATTCAAAACCATTTTAGAAATTAGTTTCAACCTCATTATATCTGAGTAACTTTGTATGAAATAGTTGCAACTTGCAATGAGTTGAAGTTAGTTTTGAGATAATAACTACTCAGCTCAATTAGTGGTTTGTATTAAGTTCATTGAGAGCAACAATCGCTTGACATGGTCACGGATATGAACGGGATCTCATCAATGCGCGGGCTAACATCTAGGTGAAGGTTGACGTCTGAATTGCATTTACACGAGCAGGATTAGCCCAAAACCTTTAAAGTCATCCATCCTGCTTAGAAGTGCATAATCCCTTGTTGGAATCATCTAGGTAAAGGTTGATGTCTCGATTACATTTACACGTGCCAGATTAGCCTAAAGCCTTTAAAGCCATCCTTTTCATTTGTTTTATGATGACCTCCAATACCATGTGCCATGTGGCCTTTCATGTGCTTTCCCATTCATGTCTTATCTATTTCTCAAAGTGTCAATTTGCTTGTGGACTACTTATTATGGAAATGGTCATGATGTCTGCTTTAACAACTTGGATATAGAAAACTTAAGCATAATTACCAGCAGAAATAGGAGAAGCCATGCCTCCGGGGAAGAAAAGTGGCATGAATTGATCCCTTTCTTATAGGTTGAAAGGCTGTTTGCTTGAAGCAAACGAGTGGAGAATTAATGCTTAGCAAAATTGCAGCGGATTCTCTTGTCCTGGAATTTGCAACTACTTATGTTTAATCATGCATGATGCGTCCCAATAAGCTCCGACTTTGCTCAATTAGATATTTGAGCTATTAAGTTTGGAATTGAGTCTACGGAGCTGAAATAGCTCAACTGATCATTTGCATCCCTAATTTGTTTATCATATGTTTTAGGGGCCCCGGTGGTATTAACCGCAATGTTCACAATCAGATGCCCACGTTTGTGCCTAAATGTTCATTAGTTTCTTTCACTTTTGCGAAGTAAAATTCTCTCCATTTGAACAGGATTAAAATTATATTCAAGTTGCAGTTGAGACCAAACAAAGGTGGCAAACAAGTTAGTCAGAAAGCCAATCAAATGATACAGTATTTCGAAGTTTTGAATTAATAAGATCCGTTTCTGATACTTATTACAGCATTTACTTGTCAAGTCTTTGAAGACAAAGTATCCTTTCAGCAATTTTAAAACATCGAATATTAGTACAGGACCGACCATAAGGTAAGACAAGATACAGGTTCTTGCCATGATTATATCAGTGTGTGCTTGACAGGAAACCCATAGGTCCTAAATTCTTACCGCAAGACTGCCAACATCCAATCAGTATTACGGCTTCTGCATTAGATTCTCTACATCTCCAAGCTCCGATTCACCTACTTTCCATTGTTTATCATTCTGGAAAAGCATTTCAATTTGCTCTAATGATTTCCCTTTTGTTTCTGGGACAAATTTGTAAATAAAAGCAACAGAGAGTGCTGAAATTGCTGCAAAGACCAAAAAGGTTCCTCCGACTGTAATTGCACGAGAAACAGTGAGGAAAGACATGGCAACCAGCCCACTACTGACTCTACTTCCCACCGTCCCAAGGGCTGATGCTTGAGCCCGAAGTCTTAGAGGGAAGATTTCGGAAGATAAAACCCAACAAATCGGACCAACTCCCACTGAGTAGAAAGCTACATTTCCACATACACATAAAATGGTCAACTTGATCCCAGCTGGACTATCCCCCAGCACAGAAAGAGTAAGGCCTACAATGAACAAACAAGCTGTCATTCCAATTGTACTTGCATAAAGTAGTGGTTTTCTACCTACTTTGTCAATAAGGAAAATGGCTATCAGAATGAAAATTGTTTTTGTAAATCCCACAGCAACAGTTGCGGCAAGAAGCTCTGCGTTGCTTTTTATCCCGGCATCTTTGAAGATTGTAGGGCTATAATATACAGCGGCATCGATTCCAGTGATTTGTTGTACAATCTGAATTCCACAACCTGTAATAAGCATCCTTTCAACTCCAGGTGACGGATTTAATAATTCACGCCATACTGCTTTCTCTTCGTACTTTTCAGCATTGGCAAGTCCTGCTGCTTGCTGAATTTCTGCCAATCTCTCATCTGCTTCTCTTGCACTTTCGTTTGTTTTCAGAAGCACCAACCTTGCTTTGTTAATCTTGTTTTTCATGATCAACCATCTTGGAGACTCAGGTAGGACAAACAGTGCAAAACCGATAAGAGCTGAAGGGAGAATCCCTACAGCAAGCATGATCCTCCAGCTTTTATCTACAGGCAGTCCTGAAAGGGCATAATTTGAAACATAACCAAGGAGGATCCCAATATTGATGAAAATTTCAGGGAAGGAAGTTAGTGATCCCCTGGAAACAGTAGGTGATATCTCAGCGATGTATATAGGTGCAATCATGACTCCAAAGCCAATGCCAATTCCAGCCAGAATCCTGCCTACCATTAATATCTCAAAAGAGGGAGCAAAAGCCATAACAGCCGCACCAATTTGAAACACAAAGGCAGCAAATGCCATAGTCCATTTTCTACCGATGGCATCTGATGTTCTACCACCTGCTAGACTACCCACAAGAGAAATTATGCTCAGAATCCCAACAAGGACTTCTTCTTGCAGCTCAGAGATCTTCAAATCTTCTTGAATAAACAAAATGGCTCCACTCATAACACCTATATCTGTTGATTGAAAAGTACTCATTTTAAATTTGCCATATAGGAAGACCACAGCAGGTCAATATAATCTTGCCGCTTGGTGTAAATAGCAGTATCTGGACTAGAGAACTATAGCGGTAACAAAAAGTGACTGATATCAACAACACAGAAGTAACGAAATATGATACCGAATCCTCTCCAAAGAAAACAGGATAAGGAGCATATAAAATACATTGATGCATAAGGAGCAAATCTGGAAGAATTATTGAGGTTACTAAAATACAAACTCATATCCAGGAAAATCTTCGTTTTTCCCGGGTCCTCATGTTTGATTTAAAACTCCTAGCATCAAAACCAGCCAAGTATCTAGCATGCATTTTCTTTGAGATATTTAATCAAGAACAAATATTCATTACACCAAATGAGAGGAAAAGAACTGTATACCAAAAGGAAAAGAGAGCAAAAAAAATTAAGGAGGCCAAATTTTTACCAACCATATCCAAGAAGCACAGAATTGAGAGAGGCAAAGATGGCACAGACCAATACATATTTCTTGCTGCTGTGGTTTCCATTTTCTTTACATGAAACACCGTGATTTTCATCTTCCCTTTTTTTAGAATTCATCCACTTGTATTTTTTGCTGCTTTCATTCCCATTTTCTTGGAATCCCATATTCCTTCCCCCTATGTATACCTTGAATTATGGGACAAGCAATTTTTAAGAATTGAGCTGATAAAAAATTGGTACTGAATCCTGTATATCCCTTTTTTGTCCTCTCTATGTTCTCAGCCCCTTACTTAAACAGTATTGTGATAATATTATTAGATATGGTACTCCATGGATTCAAAGATCTTGCCAATGTGATTACAGGAAAAAAAAAGTGCGAGGATAGTGACTCACGTTACAATAATTTATTATTATTTTCATAATATTATTTATCACTCACTTACACTTACAAGACTTACTATTTACTTGACGAAACACACCCTTCGTCTTCGGAAAAAATATTAAATACATTACGTGTATTGTCACGTGGTGAACTAGAGTCAATAATTTATCACCACATAATGAGGATAGATTATATCTTATATTATTTGATAATGTATAATTAATTTTAATACACTACGTAATATGCCCTGTAACTTGTGTAACGCATGCAATACCTACTGTAATCTAATGCATTTTCCATTGAGTACAGATCAGTTAGACTAGGATGTGTGCGTGGCCTAAAGCTGGTTCTACCATTGTACCTGCCTAATAGCTATATTACGGCTGTAGAAGGAAATATGCAAGAAAAAGGAGGCTTCTTTTAAGCGTTGGCGGCGGTACTTCGGACATCTTGGTATTTTGACATCAAGAGCTGTGTTATGTTACGCCAACAATAACAACAAATATGTTTTTGGTTTCTTATTTTTTTTTGGTCAGTTGGTTTCTTATTTTTAAAGGTAACATTATGGACAAATGACATTACTGCTACAAGAATTTGGGGAAGAACATGCACGAGACAATTTTCTTTCTTTTACCGTTATGTTTTTGAGTTCCACTACATGAAAGATACATTTATATAGAAGCTGTGTTTGGTTTCTTAAATTTGTACTAATTATACTAGAAAACCAATCTTGAAAATGATATTAAGTTCATCATTTGGACTTCAAATAATATATATGTACATTAAGATTAAAAAATGACGTACATTAAGAGTTTCGTAGAATTGATTTTTTTTTTAACGTAGTTTGAGATACAGTTGGGATGAATTCAACAATAGCGATGAAAGTAGAAATAATGTTTATTAGCGGGACTGTAGCTCAAAGACTACTTATTACCATAAATCCCACAAAAAATGTAAATTTTTGTAGAAAAAGTATTAAATTCAGTAAAAATTTACTATTTTTCTTTAATATTTACTATTTTTTTTAGTGAATCTTTCATCATCATAGCATTTTTCCTGTTAACAGATGATAATAGTAGCTTGAAATCATTCCTGTTGAAAAGAATTTAACTATTTTTCACAAGATACATAACAAGCTTTATTTTCTAATGGTACAAAGGTGGAACTGAAAGGGTAAAAGACTGTCTTATGCTAAATGGAAACGTTTAATCATTTTCGTTCCTCAAACATTTTCCAAGATTCGACTCCAAAAAATCCTTTGAACCCTATATTTTTGCTAATTTCTCTTTTCAACTTATTGGATAGCTACAATTAGAACATTATGAATAGTATCAACATATTTGGATATCAATCTTCTCATTAATTGCTATAAGGAGAGTTAGGAAAAATAAATGAAATATCAATTTTCTTTTTCTTTGCTTCAGTCAAAAAGAGGTCGAAGTCAAAATTTGCGAAGTACACACATAGGCTACACTGACCTGTTAATACAGAGGCCCAATGTTTAAGGTTTTTCGCCCAAGTCTGCATTTTAAAGACATCTAAGCCCCAATGCCAAGATCTTTGAAGCCGAAAAATCTCAGACACTTGCCAATCCTATGAATAAACTCTCCTTCAAGCCCGCAGTTATCTTTTTAAGCCCAAATATGTTTGCAAATGTTGGAGTTATTCCTGTTTCGGTTTTTGTGTGTAGCTCTGAATATTTCATCTGGGTTTGTTGTTTATGATCTTCCTTCAAATGGTTTGGAAAATGACCATACGATGTAAGAAACTCTCGTGGTGGTGTGCAACAAGAATTCTTTTTGGAAAATCTTACAATTGGACTTGCTATTTTGAATGTTGACTGATGAATGATCATTTTAGGATTTGCCAATTTTTGCAGATTTATGCTTCAGTCGCATTGATACCTAAAATGCAGTTGAATTCTTGAGATCTTTACCGAGTGGTGTAACATATATTGGGACCATTTTTAAGTACGTCCATGTAAGCAGTTGCAAAAATCTTCTTGATGGATGCTGAGCTTAGAGTTTGTTATAAACAGATCAGAATAAGCCATTAGCAGCTTATTTGAAATTGAAAAAGGTATTAATTTAAAAAGATCAGTTGAAAAGGCTAAAAACAATTTTTTTTCTTTTTTTTTTGTATGTTCATGTTTTGAAAAGCTGAAAGCTGTTTCAAAAGCAATTCAAGTGATAAGCTGTTTACAATTTACTTCAGTTGAGAACAAGCCTTTTAAGTTTAACTGCCAGTTGAGCATCGTGCTTGACCAATATGGATGTGACTGCCTGACGATTGATAACACGTGGCCGAGAATTAATCAAATTCACCACGTAAAGACTGAGAGAATGCATGAGAATTTGCACATATCTTTGTTGCAGGAGGTATTCTGTACGTCTTGGCCTATGCGGTTCCGTCGCAGGAGGTTTTCTGTACACCTTGGCCTATGCGGTTCAAAAGAGTTTGAAGAAGTGAACCGGATCAATACGAACACTGCACACAAGAAAGAAGGGAGCGGGGCTATCCCTATTATACCTCCGGTGCTTTAAGTCAATTGTGAGTTGTAATGGATACAGTAGTTCGGCAAATTTTGTAAGTGTACTTGTGATTTTACCAAATAACGGGTTTTTAAGAGGTTTTTATACTATGGAATAGAAAGAAAAAATGATAGTGAATAGTGGTCTAATTTGGTACTTAATCTACCTAGGTACAACTTAATCTTGTAGATCATCAATACGTTAGTGGTTTAGATAGAATGTAACTACTCTATAAAGTAGTTCGACAACTTTTTACTTCCGAAGTACTAAAGGTAAAATGCTGAGGTGAGCATTTGAAGCCTAGCTGTGAGTATCAGAATGAAATGGAGGCCGAAGTCCGGCCAAGCTGGTAGAAGAAAAGCCGAAGTGGAAGATGACAAGGTGCTGATGTCAACCCTTTAATAATACAATGATATGTATGTAGGCCGTGATTAACCCTAGTCCCCACAATACACTATGGTATTTCTAGGCTTTTGTGGTACAATTGATGCTGCCAAAAACAGATGACCTTTTTTACTGGATTTCGAACTTGTGAGAGTTTTGTTTGTTGGCCGCTATCTTTTCCGGGTTTTGCTGTGACTCTTTAAGTATCCTTGCAGTTCCATTTCTTACTGGTAACATATCAGAAGACGTGCAACAAATAGGACTAATGCGAATGGGGGATCTGTCCTTACACGAGAACTACCTAGCCGTCTAGTTCCCATCACAAGTTGAAGTGAACTCACATCTTGTCGTTATTTTGATGTTTCTAATAATGCATATATAAATATATAATAGGTTAAAATGGTTATGTAGTCCAACTTGATCCGCACCATATTACTTGTCTATTTTATGTCTTACTTAAGCATCTTCCAAAGTGGTGAGAATCAACTTTCTCCAAATACGATCCATAGCTTGGTCCTAATATTGACCTGCCCGATCTCCCGTGAAGAGGATGGAGGAATTGATGGAGAAAATATCCTAGTAATATATCAACTCAAAAAGAAAAAACAAAAAGAAAATCAATTCATTTGTACATTTCAGAACTCACATTTGTTATACTGCCCATTTATTTAGGGATAATTTCAGAAACTTCCCCTAAAGTTTTTGACAATTTCACCTAGCACTCTTGAGATTTTAAAAATTACACATACCTCCTCTGGCTATATAAAATGACCATAATAACCTCAATATATTAATAAATGGGATAATTTCATAAACCTCCCCTGAGGTTTCTAACAATTACACCTAACCCCCTGAGGTTTTCAATATTACACTTACACCCCCTATCTCTACATGTTTTGTAACAAAAAACACCCCTATTGTTGATGCAAGCAAAAAAATCTCATGAATATCCTAAATTACCCCTCTGTTTAAAGAAAAAAAATGAAAAAAAAAATTTACTACCACACCACAAAAAACCAATGTCACCAACCATATCTACCCCAATATAGCACCACCATCCACCAACACCAGCACCCAATACCACTGCCACTATAGCTACTACTACCACTGCTGGTACACTAGCTAAGTCTCACACACACATACACACACAAAGTCACAAACAAATTCACAATTCACACACGCACATACACACACAAAGTCACACATAGATTCACAATATACACACAGAGTCACACACAGATTCACATATACCTTACACACACGGTCACACACATCCCAAACACAGAGTCAGATACACACATACACACTCGTTTTAATGGTCAATCCACCCTCGAAAATTTACACAAAATATCACCTGCAGCTCCAACACCCATCGAGAATCACAACTACCTCTGTAACCACCAAAATCCACCGTCAACCGCCCAAACACAGGAAACCAAAATCACCCAGGACACCAACCAAAACCCAGCAAACCAGAATCACCATTAACATCAAGTCAAATAACCCATAATCACTGAAAAATTTTAAGACCAAACACACAAATAAATCAAAATTATCCTACTACTTTATCTAAATTTTATTTCCAAAAGCACAATCAACTTTTCTCCTCCCCTTCTCCCAACGGAAAAAAAAAATTCTCAATCTTTACATTACCCATCATCTTCCTGCAAGGCCACAACAATTATAAATTGATCCAAAAATTATAAAAAAAATCGCAACATCTTTTTATACACACAAATATATAGATGCATAAAATAATACCCCCCTCTCCCAATGCAAATTAAAATGCAAAACTATACCAGTTGAAATTTCAAAAAAATGCGAAATAATGTTGGGTGAAATTTAGGAAGAAAAAATGACAGATAGAATAGAAGAGAGCCATTAAGAATTTTTGCTTTCCTATGGTTAGATGGATTTTGCAGATAGAGGCAAGTGGTGCGTATGGAAAGGTGATGCCATCGATTAGGGAAATGGATGGTGATTTTTCTGTTGATTAGGCTTTAGAGGGAGGGATGGTGAGATAGAGAGGGATGAAGAGAGGTTGTGAAGTGTGGAAGTCAAAGAAAAGAGATCAAGGGAAGGAGGTGATAAAGAGGGAAGGAAAGGAAGAGGGGAGGTAAGAGAATTGGGTGGGGGAGAGAGGGAGGGAGGGTGTGAGAGACAGAGAGAGACGTTGGGAGGGAGAAAGAGACTAAGTGAGAGAAAAAGAGACGGTAGCTTGAGGTAAGATTTAGGAGTTTTTTTCTTTCTTTTCACAATATTATCATACTTATTTTTTTTCTTTTTTACAATATTATGATGCTATATGAATTAAGTATTATGTAAAGGATAGTATAGTCATTTAACTAACACAAGGGAGGTAAGTGTAATATTCCAAACTTGGGAGAGTTGTCTGTAATTGTCAGAAACCTCAGGGGAGGTTTCTGAAATTATCCCTTAATAAATCAAAAATTTCAAAAGCCCATCTTCCATTTTTTTTTCTCCTTTCCAAATTTAATAGGCCTTTCTTCTTGTTTTTCCCTTACTTGTCTAACTCTCTAAAATTAAATCCGCAAATTTTCTCATCCCTCTCTGACAATTCCTTCTTGTTATTCAATAACTTCTGAGTAACAATCTGCCTGTCGTCTTGCAATTTTCAAATTTTCCTTAAGACACAATTCCACAAATGAACAAATTCTAATTTTGCTTTTGTGAAATTAAAACCTAAATGTTGAAAAGGATTGGGTTTGGGGGTTGATGGACCGTATTGAACTTTGTTTTAGTTTAATACGGTTGAAATTTTTTTGTTTCAAATTGAAACTTTATTAGTACAAAAAAATTAGGTTTTTTAAGACTTCAGTAAATAGTATGGGATAGGGACATGGTGAGAAAGTAGAAGTTTTATGGTTAAGAAAATGAATAAAAAATTTATTTGGAGAGAATAAAATTAAGTATTAGTTGTATGAGGGTTTTTTAGGTATATTTAATTTTTAGATTAAGGTTTGTTACCAAAATGATAATGTTAGGGGAGGTATATGTAATTTTTGAAACCTCAGAGGTGCTAAGTAAGATTGTCAAAAATCTCAAGGGAGGTTTCTGAAATTATCCCATTTGTTTATTCATTAATTTTTTACTTTTGGAAGGCTGAATTCTATTTCACCTAATTGTCAGGTGTATTTGTTTTTATTTTGTTAAAAAAATAGAGCAACACAAATTCAGATTATACTAAAGAATTCTTGTAAACCAAGTCACTGAGTTAACTTGTATATCTGTTATCTTACTTGTCCAAATGCTAGTAATAATTCAGGTACAGGCCCATAATTTTGGATTTGGGGGGATATAGACACATATATACCAAGATTTTATTTTAGGGTTTTAAACAAGTATATAACAATATATTGTGTATAAAATAGCATTCTAATCAACATTTCATGTACAATAATAAAAGGGATAATTTCACATACCTCCCCTGAGGTTTGCCATAATTACACTCACCTCCCCTCAAGTTTTAAAAATTACACTTACATCCCCTGTGTTTATATTTTGGGCTAATCTCAAAAAATCCCCCTAACGTTTGGTCAAACTTACACTTTACTCACAACCTTTAATTCCTATCACTTTATCCCCTATTTCAATCCAACTCATCAACTTAACATTTAAGATATTGTGAATTGACAAAAATGCCACATCTTAAACAAAATTTTTCAAATTATCAATATTTTCCATCAATGACTATAAAATGGATATATATATATATATATATATATATATATATATTCATTCCTTTTTCTTTTCTAAACTCCTAACAACATTTTTTTTTTCTTTAAGTTTTTTTCTTTTCCTTTTTTCTTCCAAAATTCCTAAAACTAGCCATAAAAGTTGAGATCCTTTTGCTAAAACATATCAAGAAAAAAATCTATTTTTTACTTTACTACTTGTATTTTTTGGGGACAAGTTCTTAAATAATGGGAACTTCAAAATTCTTGTAGTATTTATCAAACACAAGTTTTTGGCAAGCTTTCAGTGTATGATAAGAAAAAATAAATTTAGAGTGCGATATGTTTTTAAAAGTTTTTGGACAATTTTTTTCTTTTTCAACTATAAAGTTGCAAAGTTAAAAGTAAAAAAGAATTTGATAATTTGAAAAATTATTTAGAATGTGGCATTTTTGTCAATTCATAATATTTTAAATATTAAATTGATGATGTGGACTAAAATAGGGAGATAAAGTGAAAAAAATTAAAGGTTAGAGGGTAAACTGCAACTTTGATCAAACATTAGGGGAGTTTTTGGAATTAACCCTTGCATTTTTCATAACAAAACAAGTCCATTTTGATAATATAACTCAAAAACACCAACCAAATACCTTAAACTATCCCGAATTGCTTTTAAATTGGTCATCTCTTTCTTATTAGTATATTTGTTTGTAAAATTTTAATAGATAAAGTTAATTCATTTAAATGAGTCAGATAACTGTATTTTGAAGAAGTAATATTTGGTGGAGATTGAAAATTTGATTTAAGAATATAAGTAATTTTGACATTTTTATGACTAATTAATTAATTTTTTAAGATTTATTTGTATTTTTTAAAAGCAATTAAGCATATTTTAAGGTGTTTGGTTGGTGTTTTTGGGTTACATTATCAAAATGGACTTGTTTTGTTATGAAAAATATAAACACAGGAGGTGTAAGTATAATTTTCAAAACTTGAGAAGAGGTGAGTGTAATTATGGCAAACCTCAGGAGAGGTATGTGAAATTATTTCATAATAAAACTACTACATATAAATAAAATATACAATTAGTTTGCGTATTTAAGCTCTAAAACTACATACACATACACACATGCGTGTATGTACGACTTACAAGTGTACTTTTCACACAAGTTATTTCTTTGATGAAGCAATAAAAACTATCAATTTATATATTTTCACTCCGATGAAAAAAAATTGGATGTTAAGAATAACAATTACAAGAATGATAGTTTATCTTTACCTTTTTTGTTTCTTATATTTAAAAGGACATATCTCTTGACGGATCACAACTATTTAATTTTATCTTGTATCAATTAGACTTAAATTATTAAGTACTTAGGTTATTGAAGGACTTGTATAAAGTAGGAGGGGACATTAATTATTTGATTTTACCTGGATCAATTAGACTTATGTTATTAAGTACTTTAGGTTATTAAAGGACTTGTTTAAAGTCGGAGGAGGGGGACAATCGGAAGCGGAAGAAGGTATTAAATTAAAAATCATTACTTTGATGAGATAAATATAACCTTTTTTTTTTTTTTTGGTTAAGGAGTACGGCTGCCGCTCCCAGTTCCATCCATGATAATCCTAATCCCCAAAAAAAAAAAAAAACCAAAACAAAAAAGTAGTAGTCATAAATGTATTGCTTGGTCGACACCTTGTGCCACATAAAAATTGTGACGGAATAAATAGTGAAAGTTGGACTACTAGTACTTCTTTTATATTAACTAATTTAAATTTTTCTTTAGTGGCTTGAGAAAAAGCTTATGAGACAACTCAAATGAATGGTGGAAAGAAATTAATTTTGCAAAGTTGAGTACTCTCTAGCTAATAAATATCAAAGATTCTTAAAATCTAGCATTTATTTTCTTTGATTTTGCAAAGTTTAATACTCTCTAGCTAGTACACATCATTTTTTCTAAAAATTATTTTCCGGTACATACATTATCTCAATCACCTTTCTATTCAACAAATATTTTTTCAATGATCCTTTTATCTCACAGATATGCATATCCAAAAAAATTACTACAGGTGCTTTAAAAAACCCTAAAAAAATAATCATCCAAATACACCTTAATTTCTTGAGGGGATTGCTGGACTGTTGCTTGACCCTATACCACATGCAAATGTTTACGTGGGACCGTTTAAGATGCTCTGCACATGTTACTCCTATTTGGCTTCAACATATCAAAAAAATTTTACATGGACCAGATTTATGGTCTTATCTGTAGACCTCGTGGTATAAAATAAAAGTACACAAGTATTTTTACATCACTTCTTACATCAACATATATCATTATACTTATATAGCACTCTTTCATACCACGAAATCCAAAGATAGTACCGTGGACCCGGTTCGCCTAAGAGACATACCCTTTCCCTTGCAAATTGCCATGTAGCCTGAATTCTGGTGTAATTTCTTATCTATATTTGTAATTTTCTGCTTGCTTAGCTTCACTGGGCTTCTTGACAAGGATGTGCCAAACATTGGCAATTGTCCCAGATGCTACAATGTTCTTGTCCTCTCGCAATGATACATTGTGTCATTTTAGTAGTACATCTATGTTTCTCAATTCTCTCTTCATGTTTCTTCAGAACCATAGTTGAATAATCTTCAAAATTGCAGCTTATTTTTTAAAGTGTTTAATCCTGTAAAAAGGCTTAACAGTAGCAGATTTTATTTGATAAAGCAACAGGAGGAGGAGGAGGAGGAAAAGTCTCGAACAATTCAATACACCAAATATCACAGGACAGATCAAAATTGATGATGAGTTAGGCCCCTATTATTTTTTGGCACATCCTCAAAGAGTAACGACTCACGAATGTATCGATTATGCATTTTGTTTACTGCATAAATAACATCATATTTCCATGTACGTCCAAATTAAAGTTCTTGTACACTAATTAATGAAAGGGCATGACCATATAATGATTAGCAATTTCTCATACAATCAGGTTACACCCATGTGCGGAGCCACATGGCTCCAAGTGGGGTCAAATGACCCCACTTAAATTTTTAAAAACCCATATATACGACATAGATGAATTATTGTTCGACACCCTACAAAAAAAGAAAAAAAAGATTTTGGGGTCAAAAATTTAATTAATAAATTTAGAGAACTAAAAATAAAAATAACATTTTCAAAGTAGATGGCTTGTTCCACACAAAAGTAAAGAACTTATAAGACAGACGTATAATAATATACTAGAAGTCTTTCTTTGTCTTACATTTTTTTCTTTTTATCCTATTTTAGCTTGTATTTTCTTATTCCTTTTTGTTGAAAATTCATTTGCAAACTTCCGTTGTGAACTTGTCATGACTAAAAGTTAAAAAATTTCTGTATCATCTTTCTTCATTCCTCCTATTAAAGTCAAACATCGCTTAGCAAGTTATATAGTGTTACACTGATCTTGGTAATAATTCTTATTCTTTTCCTTTTTTTGGTGGTGGAGGGTTTGGTTTAGTTTATCTCTTGTTTGCTTTCTTCTATTTGATTGTGTTATTTTTTGTTTTTTTTATGTGAATGTTTTTTCTATTTATTTTGTCAGTAGATATCATGAAACTATATGGTTAATTATGGATTTATTTCTCAATTTTAAGGATGGCTAGGTTCAATTCTAATTAAGGATCATTGAGTATACTTGAAATGAATATAAATTGAAGATTGATTAATTTGAACATGATTAGGAACAATAAAAGAATTAATAAATAGTTTGGCTGCCATTATTATACTTTATATTCTCCCTCAAGTGGAATTGTATATTGAAAATTCCTTTGAATTATGGATTTGAAAATTTGGACCATTCTTATTTGCATTAGCAAGTGTATCTTGGACCTTAGAAATAAAGCTTAAACTAGCTTTGATCATACTTTTTTTTTCTTCTTTTTTAAATGGGTTATATATTTGTACTCGACCTTAATATGCTATCAAACGCAGAAATTTATGTTTATAACACTAAATTTGGTTATTTTATGATTTTTATTTATAAAAGGTTATAGAAAATTTTCTTAATAGGAAACCCATAGAAGATTGATTTGCCAGTGATTTGCAAAATATTTTTAAAAAATTAAAAGCTCCATTTAATTTGACTGATCTTCCCTCATACCCAAGATTTTGCACTTTCTTGTCCATTTTATCACATAGTTTCTATTTTGTAAAAATTTTATTATATTAAAGTTTGACCCCACTTACTCTGGGGTTTTGGCTCTGCCTCTGGTTACACCTGAATAAGCTTAAGATTTCCTTTTTTTTTTAGGATAAGAATAGAAAATTTCATTACGATAAATCATCTTTTACAGCAGTCAACACAGATTTTGGGAAATTGGTAAACCAAACCAAGCTTAAGATTTCTTTGACAGAGTACCTATTATGATATATTCATATCTGTTATCTGTACATTTGAAAATATTCAAACTATAAGTTGTTGTAACAAATATTATCTTTGTAACAAACATAAATGGTATACACTGTAAGTTACACTCATTAATGAAAAATTCTTTTACTCCAAAACTATTGTAGACACCAAATTTTGACACACCTTTTATACAAATATGTGTGTTACTTTATTTTAGGAGGTATTTTTTTCATTTTTCGGGGGTCGAGTACAATTTTCGCGTATTATATCTAATTCGTCGTATCAGGGACAAAATGGTAATTTCACTAGGTAGATATTAGTGTATTTTATTTTATCAGGGACATAGAAAAACAAACGAAGTAAAAAAAAAAAAAAAGAAGACGCTGCTACAGCAGCTGCAGTGTTTCTGCAGCTGCTGCACGCAGCCAGCAGGAAAATCAAACCAACCCCTGCAAAAAAACGGATTTTGAGGGGATTTTGGATGAGTTTTGTTCCTTCCTCACCCACTCCACACCTACACAAAAACACTTTTGCTCTCATTTTTTACAGACAACCCATCTACAACACACACAGACATCATCAGTTCTTTTTTTTCTCTCAAGAAAAACACAGACACTTTTTTCTTCTTTTCTCCCTCTCGGCTCTCACTGCATACACACGATTACACCACCATCAGCTGCCAAAATCAATCCACCAGCGTTGCCAAGTTCCACCAATTTCTCAGCCAAACCAGGTAAGGTTCTCAGCCCTTTTAAACTGATTTTTGCATACCATAAATTTCATGATGTTCCTGCTTAGAATTTCTGAATTATTGCCGCTTAATCCATAATTTCGATAGCCTTGCTATTTGAGTTTAGACAATCGTGTTTCATGAAGAAATTAAAGATTGATTCAAAAAAAAATTTCGGGTGAGAAAAAGGAAAGTTAACTAGGAAGAACGGAGAGAGAGAAGCTGAGAGAAAGAAAGAAAAAACTAGAGTATAGTCCGGAGAGCAGAGGAGCCGGAGAGTGAGAGTGAGCAGACCGAAGAGAAGAAGAGAAGAAGAGAAGAAGAAGAGTAAGTGAGTGGCCGAAAAGGAATGGCCGAGGAGAAATGGCCGAAGAAAAATAGCCGAAGAGGAATGGCCGAGGAGAATGGCCGAAGAGAAAATGGCCGAGGAGAAAAATCCGAGGACAAAGAGTGAAGAGGAATGGCCGAGGAGAATGGCCGAAGAGAAAATGGCCGAAGAGAATAGCCGAAGAGAAAATTCCGAAGAGGGGGAGGCCGAAGAGAAAAATCCGGACAGAGAGTGAAGAGAAAAATCCGAGGAGAGAATAGCCGAAGAGAAAATTCCGAAGAGGGGGAGGCCGAACAGAAAAATCCGAAGAGGGAGACCGAAGAGAAAAATCCGGACAGAGAGTGAAGAGAAAAATCCGAGGAGAGAATAGCCGAAGAGAAAATTCCGAAGAGGGGGAGGCCGAAGAGAAAAATCCGAAGAGGGAGACCGAAGAGAAAAATCCGAAGAGAGGGTGGCCGAAGAGAAAAATCCGAAGAGGAGAATGGCCGAAGAGAAAAATCCAAGGAGAATGGCAGAAGAGAAAAATCCGAGGAGAGAATGGCCGAGGAGAATGGCCGAAGAGAAAAATCCGAGGACAGAGAGCGAAGAGAAAAATCTGAAGAGGGAGACCGAAGAGAAAAATCCGAAGAGAGGGTGGCCGAAGAGAAAAAGTCCAAAGAGGGAAGCTGAAGAGAGAAAATCCGAGGAGAATATTGGCCGAAGAGAGGGAGGCCGAAGAGAAAAATCCAAAGAAGGGAAAACCGAGGATAAGAAAAGAAATTGTAACCGAAACTTAATTTTTTTCCTTTAGTTATTTATTTTCATTATCTTCATTTGATTATATTACATTTTGCTCCCCTTAAATGCTTAATTGTTTAATTATGCCGTTCAATACTTTAGTTTACTTTATTTAAGTCCTCATTTTATTTTGGTTGGCTCCTAGAATTTTGTAGTTTCTTTTAATTATATCTAAGTTAATTACAATATGTTCTAATATGTCTAGAAATTATAATTCTATACCCCTCATGTTGCTGAAAATTGTATTTTTGTCCCCAATCTTGCTGAAATTTTATTTTTGTTGTTATGCATTGCTGGAATTGCATTTTTATCCCCCCCAACATTGCTGGAAATTTTATTTTGCCCTAGAATATTGCTGGAATTTTATTTTGTACCCCAAACCTTGTTGGAATTTTATTTTTGTACCCCTACATTGCTGGAAATTTTATTTTTGCCCTAAAATATTGCTGGAATTTTATTTTGCCCTCAAACCTTGCTGGAATTTTAATTTGTACCCCAACATTGCTGGAAATTTTATTTTTGTCTTAGAAGATTGCTGGAATTTTGCATTTTTGCCCCCAAACCTTGCTGGAATTTTATTTTGTACCCCAACATTGCTGGAAATTATATTTTGTCTTAGAATATTGCTGGAATTTTGCATTTTTGCCCCCAAACCTTGCTCGAATTTTATTTTGTACCCCTACATTACTGGAAATTCTATTTTGTCTTAGAATATTGCTGGAATTTTGCATTTTTGCCCCCAATACTTGCTGAAATTTCATTTTTATCCCTCCCAACATTGCTGGAATTTTATTTTGCCTTAGAATACTTGCTGAATTTTTTATTTAAGTCATTATACTTGCTGAAATTTTAGTTTAAGTCCCTATACTTGTTGAAATCTTAGTTTTAAGCCCTAGATACTTGTTGGAATTTTATTCTAAGTCCCTAATTTATTCGAAATCGACATTTTATGCTCAATTTTTAAGTATTTCATATTTTATACTTTAAATAGTGGTACCTTGACATGTTTGTTGATTTTCTTAGCAATTTATACCGGGTTTACGAATGGGAGGTACCTCGATTACCCTTTTATTTCTCTTTATGTGCTCCTACGTGTTGCTACGTGTTTTTCTATATGTTTTTTTTTATCTCCTTTTGCTTATAATTTTTATACATATGTGAGTGTTTATTTAGTTATGCCATGTTATTTATTAGAAATTAATTTTTGATTATTCAAAGAAATGTAATAGATAGGTAATATTCTATTGAGCAAAAATTCTGTATTTAGATAGTTAATGTAGTAGATAGTGTATATCTAGTTAACAAAAATTAAATTTTGTATTTTAGATAGAAAGTGTAATAGATAGGTTAGATAGGATATCTTTTATTCTTTTTCTATTTTTAGATTGTAATTAGGTTATTCTCCGGTGTAATAGTTAGGGCTTTGTGTGCTATGTGCTTATGTGTTTTATTTGCTTTCTTTAGGACTTTGCATCTAGAATATTATGCCTATGTGTTATGTGCTCCTATGTGCTATTATTTGCTTTTATGTGATTATTGCTTTAATACATGCTTTATTTATTTACTTGCTTTAATTATATATGTGTATCGTCGTCACACTAGTCCAACGCTAGTTGTGATTAATTTCGGTTTTCTTCGCTAGTCCAACGCTAGCGGAGAACTTATAGAAAATGGGCTAGTCCAATGCTAAGCCTTTAGGTCATTTTAGCCTTAGGATCATTTTCGTGTGCATTTCATGACATTTCACACACATTTTATCTTTTTAGGCTTTTTTCCCATTTTCTATGAATTTTTATATATACTTTATAACTTATTACTTATTTTAACATCTATTTGGTACATAACATTTAGATTCCACTACACATAGAATTTTAGGTCATTTGCGTGATTTCGAACTAAGAAATAGTCATCTACTCACGTGGGAAGCGATGGCGTACATGTCGTTCCCCCCTCCGTGAGTAGAAACATATAGTCACGAGTCTATTAGTCCCCCGTACCCGTTATGTTGCATCCCCACTTTCTTTGTTCACTTACTATCTATACTATTATTTTTCTTTTCTTTTGCACTCCATTCAGCATCTATACTCGTGACTCCATCGAGGTCTATATCCGGGTTTCGCAATTAATGCGATAATTCCGACCAAACCTCAAGTGGAACATTTCGTCCCTTATCGATATCCATTTTAGGATTAGATTTGCATTCATATAGTTGCATCCAAATGTGATAAAATCTTAGGGTTATATTAGGAAAATTTAGACTAAACCTCGCAACTAGTTTCGGCTAGGTTGAAAGGGTGCCTTAGGCGCGAGCCTTTGCCTTCCCTTTCTTCAACTGTGACTCCCGAACCTTTTTCTCTTGTTTTTCAAAGACCTGGAGTCGTCTAAAAGGGTTTTCTTGTTTTTCCTTATTTTTTCCAAAAACCATTTCTTTAAATAAAGCATTTTTGATTTTCTTACCTTTTATAAAATATTTTCGGGTGACTTGGTACACCAAAACTCAATACCAAGTGGCGACTCCTTTTTCACTAAAAAACCCTTTTTAGACTCTATTTTCGGGCCCAAAAATCGTCGCATTTTCAAAGTCCCATTTTAGGCCCTTTTTCTTTTATTTTAAAAAAATAAAGTATTTGTTTGTCACATTTTATCGAATTATCTTTTACAAAGTATTTTTCTAAAAATTATTTTTACAAAAATTTACACGCTTCTCTTTTTCCAATAAAATAAAACACAACCACATTTAACATCTAACGCTCATTTATTTTCCTTCCTTCGAAAAATGGGGCGCGACAACTATTAACTTGGTATCAGAGCTTAGAAGCCATGTCTTTCTTTTCTTCTTATTCTTCCTCAACCGAAGTTACAAACTCTTCTCGAGCTCTATCTACTTCGAATTCTACTACCACACAACATTCTTGTTCAATTAAACTTAGACCCACCAATTACTTGTTGCAGAAAACTCAGTTGTTACCTATCTTAAACTATCAATACCTTCAAGTTTTTGTAGATGGAACTGTTGTCCCACCTTAAAAAACCATCCTATCTGACAACACCTTTGAGCAAGTTCCCAATCCAGTACATATGGAGTGGTTTCATAAGGATCAAATGGTTATGGCTCAGCTTTTATCTTCATTAACTAAAGAAGTTTTTCCTCATGTTATTGGATTAACCACAGCTCATCAAGTATGAAATGCATTGCATAATGCTTTTGTTGCAATTTCTCAATCCCGATAGTTGCAATTGCATATGGCTCTTCAAAAGCTACAAAAGAAAGACAAACCGGTCTCTTAATATCTTAGGGAGGCTAAGCTATTGTGTGATGAATTAACTACTACTGGTAGACTAACGTGGACAACTAAATTTAATGCTGTTATTTTTCAAAATCTTAGGCTAGATTTTCATCCATTAGTCATTGCTATTGCTTTCAAACCTGAGCCAATTTCCTTTCATAAACTATATGGCCATTGTATGGCATATGAAATTCTTCTAAAGTTAAGTCAAGACCCTATTTTTGCCAATCTCACTACCAAAGGCGCTTCACCACCCTCCTCATCTCCTTTATCACAAACTAATTGTTGAATATGTCTAGATGTATTAGCTAACATGTCTAGATACATTGGCAAAAATGCCTATGTCTAGATGCATTAGCTAATATGTCTAGACACGTTAGTAAATATGTCTAGATACATTAGCTTAATTATAAGGATTAGATAGCCTAATTATGCTAGCATGATTTTAGGATCTTAATTGATTCCATTCTTGTATATATGTGACTATTGTATCTTATTTTAACAAGGAATGAAAGAGTTATTCTCAAATCTCTCTCTCCTTCTCTTACATTTTTTGTCATTCTCTTACATGGTATCAAAGGCATAAGAGAGAGAAACTTTTAGACTCTTTTGTTTTTCGTTCATTTCTAGTAATTTTAATCGGTTATATTTCCTCATATCATCATATCTACATCCAATACATTTGTAACACCTATATCTAAACCCACAACTACAACACCTATTGTTAGTTCATTAATTACCGGTCTTACAATTATTACTTCTGAAAAATTGAAAGGTAATAACTATTCTACTTGGGCCGCTGATGTTGAGTTAAGATTTATGGAACAAGGATATACAGATCATCTCATTACAAAATCCGATGACACTGTGGTTGATCAATCCAAGTGGGAGAGAATTGATGCTCAATGATGTAGCATACTTTGGCAAACTATTGATCCTTCACTAAAGAAAATTTTTCGCCCACATAAGACTTGCTTTAGTGTTTGGGAACAGGTCAAAACGTTATATACTAATGATATCTCCCGTGTTTATGCTATTTGTTCAAATCTGATGAGCCTTATTGGCCCCCGAAAACTTGATATGCCTTACCTAGGTAGAATTCAAGGCATCCTTTCAGATTTCAATGAGTTGCTACCCCTGTTGCAACTCAACGAAAACAGCTCTCTCAAAGAGGTATGCTTTTTATGCTTTAGGCTCTTTTTAGTTTGCCAGCAAAATATTCTACTATCCGTGATCAGATCCTTGCTAGTCCCACAATTTCTACCCTATTCCAAGCATTTTCTAGATTGCTACGACTTCCTGATGAAGCACAGACATCTACAGAGACTATTGTTGTCGACTCGTCTATTTTGGCATCTCAATCTAGCCGAGGAGGCCGAGGCCGTGGTCGTAATCGTGGTCGAGGTAGTTACAATGGTGACAGAAACCGACCTTATTGTGATCATTGTAAAAAAATTGGACACACAGAAGATCATTGTTGGCTCTTACATGGACATCCTCTACCACAAGCGGCAAATGTTGTCCAATTTAAGAATTGCGAAAAATCAACTTTAAAGCTCGAGTATGAGGATTTTTGGAATGGTTTACACCTGCCGCCTCAGTGGTACAAACGGGTAATGCTAGTGCTTATGTTTCTCAATCTCCTTCGCTTGGTCCATGGGTTTTAGATTTTGCTACCACATATCATATCTTTGGTAATTTACATCTTTTTTCTTCACTTAGTAGTCTACTTCTCTATCTAATATTACTCTTGCTGATAACTACTACTTCTCTAGCTAATATTACTCTTACTGATGACTTACAAACCCAAGCTAAAGGGAATGGCAAGGCCACCCCTCTTCCTACTGTGCCACTTGACTCTGTCTTTTATATACCCAATTGTCCTTTTAATTTAGTGTCAGTTCATCGTTTGTGTTGTTCTCTTAAATATTTAGTTACATTTGATAAGAAAGCTGTTATTATACAGGATCGAGATACGGGACAGACGATTGGCACAGGGCATGAGTCACAGGGGCTTTACCATCTCTCTTTGCCAGCACCAGTTACTTGTTCTGCAGTAGATGATCCTTTGCTAATTCATAGTCATTTGGGCCATCCTAGTCTAAATAAACTTCAGAAGATGGTGCCATCCTCTACAATGTATTCTTTAAAGTGTGAGTCATGTCAACTTGAAAAATACATTCGTAGACATTTCCCTAAAAGGTTTAATAATAGAGTTGAATCTCTATTTTCTTTAGTCCATTCTGATGTTTAGGGACCAAATCATGTTACTTCCACTTTAGGATATCAATATTTTGTTATTTTTATTGATGATTATTCATGTTGTACTCGATTGTTTCTTATGAAAAGTATATCTGAAGTGTTTTCTATTTTTCAAAACTTTATTTTTTAAATTCAAACACAATTTGGTGTTCCCATAAAAACTTTGCAAAGTGATAATACACATGAGTATTTTTCTACTCCATTTAAGTCACTTATGAGTTCCAAGGGAATTATTCATCAATTATCATGTTCTCATACCTCACAACAAAATAGGTATACTGAAAGAAAAAATAGACATTAGGTAGAAACAACACGTACTTTACTTCTGCATACAAATGTTCCATTACGTTTTTGGGGGGATGCAATTCTCACTACATGCTATTTGATTAATCGCATGCCATCATCTATTCTTAATGATCAAGTTCCTTACTCTCTTATATATCCAAATCAACCTCTATTTTCTGTTTCCCCTCGCATGTTTGGTTGTACATATTTTGTTCATGTCTTAACTCCAAGGAAAAATAAATTGTCTTTTCGTATTATCAAAGGTGTATTTTTGGGGTACTTTCGGACCCAAAAATGGTACAAATATTTTTCTCCTAATCTCAACCGATACATCATCTTTGCAGATGTTACATTTTTTAAGACTACTCCATTCTTTTCACTTAATAAGTCTAAGCATTCTACCATCATTGAGGATATTCTTGTTTTTACATATTTAGTTCCTCTTACCCATGACATTGATGCCAGTCAACAACCCAAGAAGCTCATCAATCCACCCAAATCACCACCACTTATTACCTATCATCGACGCAATCGTCCTACTGCAGTTCCAAATGATGGTGTTAGAGAATCTACTGTAGTTCCTGATAACTCATACACTATTCCAACTCCTTCACCTACCACGGTCCCAACTCCTGTTAGTCCACCCATTGCTATCAGAAAAGGTATTTGTTCCACTCAAAATCACTGTCCAAATTGCAATTGTTTGAGTTATCATCGTATTTCTTCATCCCATATGCCTTTTTCTCGTCTTTGTCGTCTGTGTCTATTCCTAAAACTGTAGGTGGGGCTTTATCCCATCCTCGGTAGCGTCAGGTGATGATAGATGAAATGGCTGCTTTAAATTCCAATAACACTTGGGAGTTGGTTCGTCTCCCACATAGTAAATCAACTATTGGATGTCATTGGATCTATACTGTTAAAGTTGGTTCTGATGGTAAGATTGATCGTCTTAAAGCTCATCTTGTGGCGAAGGGATATACTCAAATCTAGGGCTTGGATTACACTGACACTTTTTCTCCAGTGGCCAAGATGCCTTCTGTTTATCTCATATTATCTATGGCTGCTATACATCATTGGACATTACACCAATTATATATAAAAAATGCATTCCTTCATGATGAGTTTCAAGAGGAAGTTTACATGGAACAACTGCTTGGCTTTGTTGTTCAGGGAAAATCTAGTGGAATAGTATGTCACCTAAAACGTGCACTTTACGATTCAAAACAATCTCCTTGTGCTTGGTTTGGACGCTTCTGTGATGTTGTTCAAAAATATGTAATAGTTCGCAGCGAGGCTAATCATTCAATATTTTATCATCACTCGCCATCAAAAGGTAGCATTTATCTTGTTATTTATGTGGATGACATTATAATTACAGGACATGATCATGAAGGAATTATACAATTGAAGAAACATCTTTTTGGGCATTTTCAAACTTAAGATTTGGGAAAGCTTCATTATTTCTTAGGCATCAAAGTTGCCCAATCTAAAAATAGTGTGGTTATTTGTTAATAGAAGTATGCATTGGATATTCTGGAGGAGGCAGGTATGTCAAATGCTAAGCCGGTGGATACCCAAATGGATCCTAATATTAAATTACTTCTAGGACAAGGGGAGCCTCTTAAAGATCCTAGAAAGTATCGGCAGCTAGTTGAACGACTGAACTATCTTACAGTAACAAGGCCTGACATATCTTTTCCTGTCTCAGTTATTAGTCAATTTTTAGACTCCCCGTGTAATACGCATTGGAATGCAACAATTCGGATCCTTAAATATATCAAAGGAGCACCAGGTCAAGGATTGTTATATGTTGATAGAAGAAACATACAAGTAATTGGTTACACCGATGCAAATTGGGTAGGATCACCTATTGATCGTCATTCTCCCACAGGGTATTATATCCTTATTGGTGGGAACTTAATATCTTGAAAAAGCAAAAAGCAAGATGTGATTGCTAGATCTAGTGCTGAGGCTGAATATCGAGCTAAGGCTATAGCTACATGTTAACTAATATGGCTCAAGCAATTACTTAATAAATTACGTTTGGGGACTCATGATCTAATGAAGTTGGTTTGCGATAATCAAGCCACACTCCATATTGCCTTTAATCTGGTTTTTCATGAGAGGACTAAGCACATTGAAGTTGATTGTCATTTTGTGAGAGAAAAGTTGATGTCCAAAGTTATTGAGACATGGTTTGTTAATTCAAATGATCAACTTGCAGATTTTCTCACTAAATCACTCAAAGGTCCTTGAATACAATATATATGTGGCAAGCTTGGTGCATATGATTTCTATGCTCCAACTTGAGGGGGAGTATTGAATATATCTAAATGCATTAGCTAACATGTCTAGATACGTTGGCAAAAATGTCTATGTCTAGATGCATTGGCTAACATGTCTGGATACGTTAGTAAATATGTCTAGATACATTAGCTTAATTATAGAGATTAGATAGCCTAATTATGCTAGTTTAATTTTAGGATCTTAATTGATTCCATTCTTGTATATATTTGTGTGACTATTGTATCTTATTTTAACAAGGAATGAAAGAGTCATTCTCAAATCTCTCTCTCTCTCCTTCTCTTACATCTTTTTGTCCTTCTCTTACACTAATAAATCAAATTCTTCCAATCACAACAATCAGTGGCAGCAGCAAAACCGAAAGAACCTTGTCAGATTTCTGGTTTGCATAACCACATAGCTGATAGATGCGGGAAATGCAATTAGCGAAATTTTTCTAAGCAGTAACGGTTTCAAGCTAACCATGTTACTACTTCTCCAGGTCAACCATCAGATTGTTCCGTTTCGGCCTCTTGGTATCCAGATATTGGTGCAACCCATCACATTATTCCAAATTTGTCCAATCTAAGCATTGCTAATGAGGATAAAGGCAACGATCAAATACATATTGGCGATGGCCAAGGTTCGAAAATTCATCATTATGGTTGTCATTCTATTAATCAATATTTAAAATTAAATAATGTTTTACATGTTCCTGTTATAAAGAAAAATTTGTTATCTGTTCAAAAATTCACACGTGATAATAATTGCTATTTTGAATTTTTCCCTAATTTATTTACTGTTCGAGATCTAGCTACCAAGAATTTGATCCTTCATGGTTGGACTGAGCAAGGACTCTATGGTTTGGGTTCCAATTCTATTCCTTCCCAAGCTAATGTTGCTGAATTAGCCACTAAAGCCAGCTAGCATGCGCGGTTGGGCCATCTATATAATGCTACTGTCAAAAAGTTGATCAAGCAGTTTGAGTTACCATGTCTTAAATCTAGTTCCTTATATGTTTTGTGTATTTCTTGTCATTTTGGAAAATTGCATCATAGTTCTTTATCGATTACAAATAATCATAGTTCTCAGCCCTTAGAGTTAGTTTATTCGGACATATGGTTTCTTGCTCCATTGTCTGGTAGTGATGGCCATAGATATTTTGTATTTTTTGTTCGTGACTACTCTCTTTTTTCTTGGCTGTATTGTTTAAAAAATAAAAGTAATTTAAATAATTTATTCCAGATTTTTTGTCTCTTGTTGAAAGGCAATTTAACTCCAAAATGATCAATTTTCAATATGACTAGGATGGGGAATATAAAAAATTAAATCCCTTTCTTGCTCAAGAATGTATTAATCATCGAATTTCCTGTCCTTGTACTTATGAGCAAAATGGAATTGCAGAACGTAAAATCCGTCATATAGTGGACACTGGTTTAACCTTGTTAACTCATGGGCAAGTTCCTTTTAAATATTGGCTTTTTTCTTTTGAGCAAGCTATTTTCTTAATTAATTTCCTACCTTCTATGGTTTTGAATGATAAATCTCCCAAACATGTCTTGTTCAATCAACATCCTAATTATAAGGATTTTAAATTTTCGATTGTGCTATATATCCTCTTTTGCATCCCTACCATTCCAATAAATTTAATTCTCGCACAACTTTATATGCTTATCTTGGTCAGAGTCCTTCTCATTTAGGTTATTGTTGTCTTTACATTAGTTCAGGGAGAATTTATATTACATGTCATGTCGTTTTGACGAAACAAAGTTTCCTTTATACAAATTTTATTTGCAAGAATATGTTCTGGGAAGGCCTCCAACCGTGCATGATGAGGAATCATAATTATTAATAAATAGTTCCCTCGCTCAGAAAGACTCTTTTTCCTCATCTAGTGCAAAACCGATTTTATCTCCCTCAAAATCACACAACACTCCTTCCTCATGTTCCCTACCTAATCTTATCTCTTCCAACATCAGTCTAAGTCCATCACCTAATTGTCATCAGCAACAACCTTTATCTCTTTCTATTTTGCCATCTTCTCAACCAAGAAATCCAGACCACATTCATCCAGTACAATTAAGACAATCTACATTAACTAAAATTTTTTTTAGTCTCGCCACTTCTCATTTACCAACTGAACCAATCTTTTTTAGGGGTGTGCAAATTGATCCGATAACCCGAAAACCCAATCGATCTTATCCGGACCTGATCTGAAAAATGCGAATACTCGACCCACTAGATTTTTTCGAATACGGGTCATATGCGAGTTTCTTTATTAAGGGGGTCAGATACAGATCAGAATTTTAAAAACCGAGCAGGTATCCGAGCCAACCCGTATATAAAAGTAATGGTAAATTTGTTATCAGATATTATTATGTAGCATTTGTTATTTTTCATTAATATTAATATGGGATAATTTCATATCTCTTTTGAGGTTTGTTATAATTGCAAGAATCTCCTCTCAGGTTTTGAAAATTACACTTACACTCACTGTATTTATATTTTTATAACAAAAAATCCATTTTGATAATGCAATCTAAAAGTACCAACCAAATATCTAAAAATACCTTTAATTTCTTTTAAAAACAAACAATAAGCGAAAAATAAAAATAAAAGACACTAAACGCAAAGTTTTTCAACCCTCTAAATTGGTCTCCCAAATTGGTTATCTCTTTCTCACTGATATATTTATTTATAAGATTTTGATATATAAAGTAATTTTATTTAGATAAGTCAAATAATTGATTTTGAAGGTGGAAATTAAAATTTTGGTGTAAAAGTATAAGTAATTTTGACATTCTAATGTACTAACTAATCGATTTTTAAAAAAAATTTCTTTTTTAAATCAATTAAGTGTATTTTTGAGTATTTGGTTGTTTTTAAAAGTAATTAAGAATATTTTAAGATATTTGGTTGATATTTTGGGTTACATTATCAAAATAAGCTTTTTGTTATAAAAAATTATAAACACAGGGGGTATAAGTGTAATTTTTAAAACCTGAGGAGAGATTCCTGTAATTACAAAAAACCTTAAGAGAGGTATGTGAAGTTTTCCCTATTAATATCATAGCTTTTATTCTTAGTTTGTAGAAATTCCAATGAAAAGCACCTCATTATCAACATTAAATGTGAAGATATTGAAGATGTTGTGCTACAAAATATAGTAATAATAGTTGTCTAGTGTTGTTTTTTTTTACTCTTTGCTTCAAAAACATGTCTAGTGTTTCTGTTATAAGACTTGTGATGTATGGCGTTTCTTTGTTTCAAACAATTAAAATTTTCTTTAGTGATTGTGAAGAATTCATTGCTTGTAAGATTTGATTTAATGTGTGTTATCTAAGTTTATATTTAACATAAATGGTGCATTGATTATTATTAGATTATCTAGGATTTGAAACATGTTTAATAATTTCGGGATACAGGTAGGATAATGTGGATATTTGACCCGAAAAATGCGGATATCCGATTTGTCGGATATCTCCACATGCAAATATGGATAGGGATCACAATTTTTCGTGACCAGCATTTATTAAGTCCGGTCAGAAAATACACTTTGTGGGTCAGATATCCAACTTGTGTGCATCCCTAATCTCTTTCACAGAAGCAAATAAATTTGAAGATTGGCACACAGCCATGAAAAATGAAATTCAAGCTTTGATTGGCAACAAAACTTGGTCGTTAGTACCTAAACCTAGCAATTGTAATTTGGTTAGAAATAAATGGGTTTATCATGTTAAAACCAATCCAGATGGCTCTCTTGACAAATATAAGGCACATTCAGTTGTAAAGAGGTATAGTCAGCGTGAGAGGATTGACTACAAGGAGACCTTCAGTCATCTAGTAAAATTCACTTCTATGAGGACCATATTTGCTGTGGCGGTTTCTCATTCTTGGCCCAGTCATCAGCTAGATATATCTAATGCTTTTCTTAATGGCTTTCTTCAAGAATAAGTATATATGCAGCAACTTCAAGGTTTCATCGATCCTGATCATCCATATTATGTTTGTCATCTCCATAAATATTTATATGGTTGAAACAAGCTCCATAAACTTGGTTTCAACAACTAGGCTCCTTCTTTCAACAATGCCAATTTTGATGTTCTTATGCAGATAGTTTCTCTTCTCATATATAATCATTATGGCACTCATATTTACATCTTAATCTATGTTGATGATATTTTAATCACAAGTGATACTGAAGCTAAAGTTCAACAAATTATTGATTCTTTGTATGGCGAGTTCAAGGTATGGTTCGAATGGTATTATTCTCTGTCAAAGAAAATATTTGAAGTAGCTCCTTGTCAAGACAAAAATGGATAAGAGTAAGTTAGTCTCAACTGTTATAGCCTCTTCCGTCACTCTCGCAAAATCGAATGGCACACCGCTTGCCTCTAGTGATGCTGAATTATATAGGCAAACAGTTGGGGCTGTTCAATATGTTACACTCACGCAGCCTAATAGAGCCTTTGCTGTGAACAAGTTGTCTCAACTCATGCATGCCCGCATGGATAAACATTGGAATGCCATCAAATGATTGTTAAGGTACATTAATGGTACTATTGATTTCGGTTGCATTTCACTAAGTCTTCTATGGATGTTCAATTTTTTCTGATGCTGATTGGGGATGTTGTAATGATGATTGACTGTCTATTGGAGGTTTTGTTGTTTTTCTTGGGAATAATTTGATATCTTGGTAGCCCAAGAAACAAAATTCTATTGCTCGGTCATATACAAAGAGTGAATATAAATATGCTGTCAATGCTATTGCTGAGCTTATCTGGCTTCGGTCTTTGTTTAAGGAAATGGAAATTGAACTGACTCAAGTGCCAACGCTTTGGTGAGATAATATTGGGGCAGTTTATTTGAGAGCCAATCTTGTTTTTAATGCAAGAACTAAACATGTGGAGATTGATTATCATTTTGTTCGTGAACAAGTTGTTTCTAGTCTACTATCCATTCGTTTTATTTCAAGAAAGGATCAATTAGCATATCTATTTACAAAGCCACTATCTTCTTCTTCATTTGTTTCCTTCGAGACAAGCTTCTGCTTACTAAGGTGCCGTTTGGTAAAACTGAAATTTGAAAGTCTGAAGTCTGAAATTTAAGTGCTGAAAGTATTAAGTTACTGAATTGAAAAAGTTTTACCTAGTTGATAATTAACTAAATATATGCACTGAATTTAAATATCTCCTCTCATAAATATAATTATTTTATCTTAAAATTTAAAATAATTTATTAATAATGTATATGAGAAAGAAAGATATTGTTTGTTTGTAAGAGATAGAGAATAAGTGTATTTATGTATGAGAAAGTGTGTGAGAGAGAAAGTATGTGTATATATGGAAAAAAACGTATGTAAGGGGAAAAAAATTAAACTATGTGCACGTGTATATGAGAGATAGAAAATGTACATGTGAAAAGTATGTGTATGTGTGTGTAAAAGTATATAGTGCAAGAAAGTATATAAGTAATTGTGTGTGGGAGGAGAGAGAGAAAGAGAGAGAGCGAGTGTACGTGTGTGTGTCAGAGAGAAGGAAAGAGAATATGTGTATTTGTGTGAAAGTAGGTCTTGTGTGTAGAGAGAGAGTGTATGTGTGTGTGTGTGAGAGAGAGAGAGAGAGAGAGAGAGAGAGATTAGTGCACGTAAGTGAGAAAAAGTATGCATATGTGTGTGCACGGGTGAGTGTGTGAGAGTGTGTGTATGTGTATGTGTATGTGTGTGTGTAATGAGGGAAGGGAAAAAAGTATCAAAATTCAGCAAATTAAGTGAAAAATTTTCACTTAAAATTTTGTGTACAAATTAGATATTTGCTTAATGTGTTAAGTGGTAAAGGAATTTTGTTATCAAACACACTGAGTTCAAAAAGTACTTAATCCATTAATTTTCAGCATTAAGTCATGTTATCAAACACCCCCTAAGTTGCCTTCAGCTTGGGGGTATTAATATTCATATCTATTATCTATATATTTGAAGATATTTAAACTATAAGTGGCTGTAACAAATATTATCTTTGCAATAAACCTGTATGGTATATATTGTATGTTACTCTCATTAATGAAATCAATTGTTATCCTTCAAAACTGTTAATTGTACCCAAGAACTTCGTTGCAATGAAGATAGAGGAGATTCTACCATTCCGTTGCGGTATGGTAATGAGAAAAATATTCACTAATAATGCTTAAGTAATTAAAAAATAACAGATCAAATATATTTTAATAGATCAAATATATTTTTAACTTGTATATTCAATCATATTGTAACAGTCTTGCGGAATTTTCCTAAGGTAAAACCAAGGTTTTCAGTCAATATATGGTGGCTATCCAATTACTTTGAGCTAACCTTGGTGGTTACTGGTTTCATAGAAAGGCTTACAAAACATGCTTTTAGTTTGTGGAGATAATCATATCCGGTAATGATTTCGTTGGGTCGGTAGCTTATTTTGTGATATCCTCCGCAATATCATATAGAATTTAGTTGAGTGGGTTAGTTTCCCCTTTCCCTTCCCCCAATTGTCAAAAAAAAAAAAAAAAAGAATTTAGTTGAATGTAGTGATGAATAAACTTAGTACGCCAATACCTAATTCATCAGAATCATTTTCCAACCTGGAACTGACGATGGGTAGGTCCACTGGTCCAGCATAGTTGGTAGCATCCCATGATATTATGAGACACAAACATTCGGCTAAGGAAAACCTCCGATCATTCCATATCAGACATAGTTATTGCAAGAATTTGGACAAACACAATTACTGGTTCTTCTGTTGATATAAATTGATATAAAAGTGATGTAAATTATTATAATTTGAGATAAGTGTGACTAATTAAGTGCATACGGAACGCGGGGTTGCTTAATCCACAGGAAACTATGGATTAAATTAAAGTAATGCCTCCACATGTTCACAAGTTTTTAAAGATTTTGACAATGATTAGTTGCATTGAATGATTTGTGAACTTAGAAAACAATTTTTTGTTAATAGACATGGGAATAGAGGATTTCCAGAGTCTTTCATCAGCTGTTGATGTTAGACTTTGGTTGGCCAAAATGCTTAATTATTAAGTCTCACACTTAAAGAACGACAAATATTCTGTTTCGTCTTATTATATTAGGACAAAACATATTACCCATAAAGTGGCTTTACCGAACCGACCGACCAAGTTGATTTCGTCCACATTTCCTCCTACTATATAGAGCATCTATTGCTGTTATTCCTTTGTGATTGATTAGATTTGTCAGATTAAATAGTCCCATAGACAATTTGTTGGGATGTGATATTGATGTCCTTGATTTTTTTTTAATTTTTTTCGGGGTTGTCGATAAATAACGGGAATAAAACAGATGAGGGGGATGAGATTAAAAAATTGATGAATTATTTTTTTTTAATTATGCATTTGCCTTGGGAAGAATTGTTATCCATAAGTTCTAAAAAGTTAATTGCAAGATCATATTTGATTTTAAATTTGGCTGCCATCTTAGTCCTCTACCTTTTGCCTTCTTTTTTACACGGAAAATAGAGAAAGTTGTATTGGTAATTTGATAGTGATATATAGATTTATATTAGGCTATAAATTCTTGTGATTGCACATTTCGATCCTATACAGAAATTCATAGATAAAAGCTCAAACTGGTTGATTAAAAATGAAAGAAATATCAATGCAAGTTTAATTATTGGAGAAGAGTTACTTTTTTTTTTTTTTGTCAAAATTTTTCATAAATAACACTTAAACTTTATCCACGAGTTAGACCAATGGTAGTTTTTGAAGAAATTCTTTTTCGAGTGAAACTATTGAATCTGAACAGTCAGCAGTTAACATTTCTGTTCAGTGCGTTGATTATTCTTCATATCAGTCAGAGTAAAAATGAAATATTCTTGAATGGACAGCTTTTGTCCTTTGTAGAATCAAACATGCACGCTACCTCCAAAATACAAATGAAGCCATTTTTTTTCCATGCATAAGACCTCCAACATTGAACATGAAGGTTTTTATCATTATTCATTTGGGGTTTTGGGATGCCTATTTCTGTAGTACCTAGTAGGCTATATCTAGTGCTAGTCTCTGAATTTTTCCATTACAATCAAACCGTCACATCCAGTATGGTTCAAAGCAGTGTGATTATTTATGAGACATTTCTGCTTGTTCTTGATCTATCAGATTCAGATTGCTGTTAAAATGATTTCAAAGTTGAAATACAAAAGACAAGGCCAAAGAAATTTATCAACTGATAAGAATCCAGGATTTGATGGTGGATAGTCCTTGGTGCCTGGTGGCCTATTAACAGAGATTATCATTCTCATACATCCAAATTGGTAGAAACCGGAGAAATGACCAAGTCTAGAAGCACCCATAAATATAACAGAAATTACATGCATATCAAACATTTTCTTTAGGCAACAATAATTGGAATACACAGTGTGGATACAAACAATACATTGTCATGCTATGATTGATATAGTTTCAGTACTTGAGTCCGAAAACATGTGATCTCAAGACTTATGTACATTCCAATCCTGTATACCACACTCGTTATTGACAGTTGTATAAAAAATTCTTATTCTACTTAACTTTGAGCCATTTTATTCCATGATAAGGGTTAATTAATATCCTTTATATCTTAACTAGTTGTACAATTGCTCACCAAGTTCAAGTAATGTAACATATTCAAAGAAACTTGTGAAGAGATAGAGAATCTGTTATCAGTTAAAAGTTTGTAACTTGGCCACCCCCACAAGGAATCACGTGGTGACAACTGTTTTTCACCCCCAGGCTCCATCACCATTATTTGATTAACCAGCTCCGTCTGTAAGATTTAGAACTATAAACTAATCAGCACCATGAAAGGTCATAGAATAGCAGACAATTACACCGACCATTCTTTCTTCATCCTTACATTTGTGTATTAAAAAACACTGCATGAAACAATATATGACCACGCACACACTCTTGTACACCAATAAACATTCTTTCTGTTAACTTTACAATCCCACAAGATTTTAGAGTCACATACATTCATTCTTTCCACATGGAAAGTCTTTTTTCCTTGTCAAATTATTTACTGTTGCTCAGTTTAGATTACACTACTTCACTTTTCCCTTTATAGCATGCACTGCCAACGGCCTACATTCATCCTGTGCCCACTCTTGCTTCTAACCCTCAACTTAGTGACGAAGTAACTAGCCAGCCGCCATGGGATAGAATGTCTACATTAGCGTGTATTTCTTTAATGTGCGTGTGTTTTCTTGGACGGGAAAGAATATATGAGTTGAACAAGAAACTCTTTTATAATGGTCGAATTTTATATAGTTGACACGAGGACCCATTACCCCACCTATATCAATCAAAAATTCAAGAACCCTCTTGGACCACAGAAATTGAAAAAATAGGGATATAGATATAGATCTCTTTCTCTTCTTGTTATCTTTGTTTTTACAGATAATAGATTGTTATATAGAAAGAGAGAGATAGAGAACTAGAAATAGATTGACAGAGGAGAAGAATCTCAGATATGCTCACTTCTCATCACCTTCCTAAGAATCTCATTGCACTTAGTTGCCTTGTCCAGTTTCTGATATCATCACAACCACACACCGTCTGTCTCAAACAAACCAATTTGAGACTTCTTGTCCTCTTCGGGTTCATCTCTCTTCTGGCACGAACATCAAAAGGCTAGCTAGAATTTGATCATATGCACATATATACTAGTACCAACCGAATTTTATCATAATTTTAGTTTTCTCTTTCAACATTTTTTTGATTCTTGGCTTGAAAGAAAAAATGGGATTAAGTACTATACAAGTTTCGAGTGATCATGCGCTTGACTGGAACCAAACTTTGTTGGAATCTAGCAGGATGGAGTTGCCTAAACCCCTTCCAACAAAAAGGCAACAACAGAATCAGCATCAGCAATCGGAGCCTTTGAAGTGTCCGAGGTGTGGTTCCACGAATACAAAGTTTTGTTTACTACAACAACTACAATAAGTCTCAACCTCGTCATTTCTGTAAAGCTTGTAAGAGGCACTGGACTAAAGGAGGGACACTTCGCAACGTGCCTGTTGGTGGTGGTCGCAAAAACAAGCGCCTGAAGACATCAAATGCTGCCACAAGCACAATCACTGCCATCACCACTACTCCTATTATTGGTGGTGGCAGTAGTGGTAGGAACTATGGCAATCTAGCTCATAGCCAGCAAAGTTGTCATAATTCTCCTCTAGCTGCTCTTAATGATCAGAAAAATATTTCTGATATTCTTTACCAGGCCCTGATTGGCAGTTCTTCTTCAGTCCAGAATGATTCAGTCCACGAGCTCACTAGCAAGAACTTGATGAGCCATGCTATGCTAGTCCAATGCTATCATGGCCTCAAGATCATCAAAGTCTACAATTTTCATTGTCTAGCTTAAGCCCTTTTGATACAATTCCGTGTTCTTTTCCTAGCTCCAATTTATCTCTTTCTAATGGCTATAATTACAGTAGGGAGCTTGATCATGTGGAGTCATCAACCATTACTACGGTTACTCCAACTACTAGTGCTGGAGTTTTTTCTGAGTCATGGCATGGTCCAACTACGACTACAACTACGAGCAGTTTCACGGCAGAAATGCCAAACTATTGGAATTGGATTGATGTGGATCCATTGGTTTCATCTGATATCAATATATCATGGGATGATATAAATATTAAACCATGAATTGAATACCAAGAAATCAAAACAAATCTTGATAGATTGCCAATAGATCAGTTTGTTTAATGAGCATTGTTGCACGGGGGGAAGAGAGATGTGTTTGTTCCTTTTCTTTTCAAGACTTGTTGCTTCAAGTCATCATCAATGTATATAATGTCTCTAAGTCAGAGCGATGATGTCTTATATAGGGTTGAATTATATCTCAATATGTTAATTCTCAAGTGAGGTGTAAGGTGTTTCTTTCCTTACTTCTTGATCAAAAGATGTATAATGTTTGAAGCTGTGTTTTATTATTGGCTTCACAAATATTATGCTCAACTATAGCCTATTTCTCTATTGTTGAAAAAGAAAAGAATGATTATCACGTCTCTCATCCGAAATAAAAAGGCAATTTTTTTTTTTTTGAAAGACTTGTAAATTAGTAAAAAAAATATTACTGATTTTGTAAGAAAGTTTACTATCTTTTTTATAATGCTATGTTATAACGTTTTCCTATTAATAATAACCTTGTTTCAAGGGATTCTTAGCCATGAACTCTTTATGGAACAGGAACTGGATTTGACAGGGATAAGGCAGAGCTGCATGGGTCTCGCCAGGTTGGGTAGGGTTGATTATTGATTAGATGTGATGGAAGATTCTTGCACGTATAGACACATCTCTTGTAGGGATACATGTATGTTCTCTAGAATCCTGTCACGACCCGATAATTTTGTCCTGACTCCGTCTCCTCATTTCAAGTCTGTTTGGTTTGAAAGTTAACCAGAAGATTTTAAAACGGTAAGAAGAGTTCTTGCATCTTTCAAGACAAAAAAATTTCTAGAATCACACTTTGCATCCATAAGAGTAGTAGAGTATGTAGAATATTTTATAGAATTCTTATAACTTGTAAATAGTCTAGACTTATATAGAATTCTCTAGTATTAATATTGACCGTTAGATGTAATTGATCTCCACTGTCTATTGAGGAAGCGAAAGCTTGGCCATTTCATTTGTACTCAAAGTATTCTCCAAATAATACGAAAGCTCTTTTTCAAAAATTTTCTTCTTGTGTTCTCTTTTTGCCTTTTGCCTAGTTAGTTTAAATATTTTCTAATTAGTTTAAATATTTCAAGTACCCTTTTCCGTACTTAGCTTGTGACAAGCACAATCAAAAGCGTAGCATAATCAAAAGGGTTTAAAGGCTAACTTAACCACATTTTGTAAGTGACTTAAGTATCACATGGGCATTAGAAAAAGGATTCAAAATGCTGACTTAACCACATCTTGTAAGTAACTAATCAAAAGGGTTTAAAGGTTAACTTAACCACCTTTTGTAAGTGACTAAATATCACATGGGCATTAGAAAAGGATTCAAAGGCTGACTTAATCACGTCTTGTAAGTAACTAAGTATCGTATGGGCATCGTGACAATCCACATGGATCCACATGGAGTTCATTATTTGGAAGTATCATACATATTGTGCAGTTGCTTAATGTTCACTAATGAGTCATGAGCATTGACAGAAATTTGCAACATCAACAAGTGAGGTATAAATAATTTTTTCACATGATTTTTGTGCACAACACTTCAGTAAAAATTGAAGTCATTAACTTTTAAAATCATTTACAGTTTTATTTTGTGTTGTATTTTTCTCCATTTTCAGTAATTGTTGGATTTGCAACACACTGCTACAAATTGAATGATTAAAAAAAAAAACCTATTTTACCAAGGATGATGGATATTATTAATTTGCTATTATTGAGTTTAATAGGAAGCACGCCTTCATGAACTGCTGACTACCGCAATTGTTGCCCTGGTTGGTATTATCTAGTTTACCCAGGAGTTGTGTAATATGGTCAAGATGCAGTGAGGTTATCTCCCAATCAAGTACGTAGGCCTACCTCTCATTCCTTCTAAACTAATTCTCAAAAACTGTCAACCAATCTTTGTCAAGTGCTTAGGCCTACCTCTCATTCCTTCTAAACTAACGACTGTCGACCAATCTTTGAGAAAATCCAGAAGAGGTTAAAAGGATGGACAAACAAGAAGTTGAGTTATGGAGGGAGGGTACAATTGATAAAATCAGTTTGAACAAGATTCAATTATACTGGGCTAGTGTCTTCATACTATCAAAAGTGGTGATTAGTAAATTGAGAGCATATTGTCCTCATTTTTGTGGTCAGGAGATATAAAGCAACATTATGGAGAGAAAAATGAAGTGGAAGGATATTTGTAAAGCTAGGTTTAAGATGAGATGATATGTACCTATGAAACCAATGTTTAATTCTTAAAATAATATGGAATATATGCAGTAGAAAATTGACTATAGTACAATGTTTCAAGGGTGAGATTGGTTATGCTTACAAGGCGGAAGGTTTTACTAAGGAAATACAACAGTTGAAACAAGAAATCCCTGCTGAAATTCAACCTCAGGAGAATATAGAAGATAGTGTACACTGAATGGCAGATGCAAATGGGAGATTCTCAGTTAAAATTACACTAAGAAAACCGAGAATAAAAGAGTGGAATGGTACAAGCTGGTGAGAGGCCACATACCACGTTTTCCTATGATTCTTCGGTTGCTTTGCTAGGGGAAATTAAACACAAAGACTGGTTAATAGTGGGAAATGAAAGACATAGATAAGAAATGTGTACTGTGGTTAATAGTGGGAAATGAAAGACATAGACAAGAAATGTGTACTGTGGTTAATAGTGGGAAATGAAAGACATAGATAAGAAATTTGTACCGTGTTCTGAAGGGGCAGAATCCATGGATCATCTATTTTTCAAATGCAAGCTTTCATATGGAAGAAAAATGCAATAGTCATGTTTAGTCTGTACAAAGGCATTGAGATGGAGTGAGGAGATACAATGGATGTGCCATCATTGGCCAGTAAATAACTTTGCAAATCAGTTAAGAAGACATTAGCTGTAACAGCGTATAAAATTTGGCAAGCTAGAAATGCAAGGTGTACAAAGGGGTGAATACAATTATAACACAGATAGCAGATGAAATTATAGAAGAGATAAGACTGGTGGCTAGAAATTGGAGAAAATTGCCATTGCCAAAAGAAAACTAGAGCTTAGTGATGGAATGCTATTTATCCCATCTTACTGATGGAATGGTGTTTATCCTATGACTATTTCAGTGCAATATAGTCAGGATGATAGCTAAAGAGGCGTAAATAAGATAGCCAGGTATAATGCATGTCTAAAGCTAAATAGAATACGGTAGTGTAGCTGTTTTTTGGTCTCTATATGTAACGGATGTATAATCCTCTTGTCTAAGCTCTACTATTTCATTATCATAAATAAAATCATTTGACCCTTTGTGCCCAAAAAAAAAAAAATCTCAATGCGGATTTGTTATTGGAGAGGTAAAATACCACATCCCAGAAGCACAGAGTCTCCATAAGCTCTTACCTTGAAGTCGTGATACTGCTACATTAGGGGATATATAAGCCTTCTTGCTTCTCTCCACATTTACAATTATTACGACTAAGGAGGTTATACCAACAGCCATAAATTTCCCATCGGTAGAGCCGATAAACTTCAGGCCACTTGCTTCTCATGTTTTGGAATTTAACACAGCAAATTCACGAGAATATGCACCCAAAAAAAAATCTGGTCTTCCTCACCTTCGAACAAAAATTTATGGGCTTGTAAATAAGAAGAAAGATCACATTTGGAAATTTTTGACTGTTTAATGGTAATGTAACTATTTAGAAGAAATTAAAGGAACGAAAGAGGCAAACATGTCAAAATAAGAGAGAAATGTTAGAAGAGAAACAACAAAGGGAAACTGTTCCCTTTCTGTCTCTTACTACACATGAAAATCCATTTCAGAATGGCACAACACTCCACATATGAGAACCAGACAAATACTAGAACATTAAATCATCATCTCGTGCCAAGGTGTCATTTGAGTTTCCAAATTTATAATAAGGTATTTCGAAATGTAAAATATAACGAAGTCTCTTGTTATAAGGGTCCCATCCTTATGCCAGCATCCCTACCGTTGGGGAAGTATCCATCATCAGCCTTTGAATAACTCACATAGTAAAGTTCAGAGATTATGCCTGTGAAAACTATAAATGCAGCACCAGCCCCAAAGACGCCCTTCCTCAATGTCTCACAGGACGGAGGGTTCTCCGACACTAGAGTCCTGTACTTGGTATGGTAGGCATTTCTCACAGAACCAGCTAGCAAGCATACTTCAGCAATAAAAAATGTCACCCTGAAAATTATGAACAAACTGCCATTCATTAACATCCAAGGAAAAAGACCATATATATCCATGATAAATAGATAATGAGGCTCAAGCTGAGATCAAACAGAGCTTAAATCAAACTGCTGGGATTTCAGTACAGTTTGGTTCAACGTAGATTTGTTGACAAATGAGCTTGAATCAATATAAGTATCAAATGAGGTGATCTCATGTTTAAATAATATAGTTTAGTTTAAAGAAAATTGTACACACATGAAAAAAATTAGGCAAGTCCAATTCACTTGCAGTAAGAGGATACCCCCTTTGATTTAATATGCATATAACTGTTCTACAGGCAGATGTAGGACATGAGAGTTGAGGGGGTGAGATTTTATGTCTTCCATCTTTAAGAATTATGTTTTTCCATTTCATGAACTTTTGGGCCGCAGAATTTAATTCTTAAATGGACCTAATTGAAAATTTTCATTTTTGGAAGGGAAAACTTTGCAATTTTCAAAATCTTTTTTTTTTTTTTTTTTTGCCCCGGGAAGGGGGGCGCAATCCCAACTGCCCAACCCCCCCCCCCCCCCCCCAAAAAAAAATCCCAATACACGTGCATTCAAGTATAATATCATTAATAGGTTCTGGGGGAGAATGCGAATAAGAATGCCTTGGAAGAAAAACAAGAAGTATTTACCATGAACCATCAAACCACACGAGCCTATCAAATATGAATTTGAGTGTAGCTCAATCGTAAGAATTCAGCCAAAAAGAATGAGCTTCAACACAAGCTCAAGTCAGTTTGCTTAAGCCACACCTAACAATGCCAAGGATTGGCTTGGCTCAACTAGGTTTGCAGCCCTTCAAGTAGAATCATAGAAGACACAACAGAAAGTATAACATGGAACAGCAGCAGAATAAATTTAGTAAAACATACCAGCAGGTGATAAATAGGACAATTGCCCAAGCCCTTTGACGGCCAGGTCTCAGAGCCCTTCCACAACACAAACATCGACTTGCAAACATTATAAGGAGTTGACTCGCCAAAAGGCATAGGAGTGACCCTACACCCAAGCCAGTTGCATAATCCGATTCATAGACACAATAGTTTGAAGTATCATTCTTGGCAATCGTGGCCTGCGAGAAAAGTGAAGGCACATGAGTTTTAATCGTGCTCTAAAATGGGTGAATGATTAGGTAAAGAAATAACTGAAAAATTCTCCGGTTTCAAGCTAATTTTTTGAGCTACAACAGTTAAGAGAGCAATATAAGCATCACAATGAGCAAATTCTATAAGACTAGGACACAACAGCATCATCTGGCAATTATCATTAATTTCTGCATCACACTTTTTATAATTATTTAAGTTATCCTTGCCAACGTAAGTACAACAGTGATCCAGTTTTATCTTAGTTTAGTTGTCACCTGAGTACATGATGATAACTGCTTGAATGTTAAAATCCAACTTTATGCTCTTAATCTTTGCATGGTTGGCCTGGTAGATTAAGATCTTATGGTAAAATGGTTAGAATGGCATCCATACTGAGACAATTTGTGATAAATTGTGGCCACTGCTTACAATGCCAAAAGTTTGAGAGAGCAGAGCAGGTGTTGTACTTGACGATCCTATTAAAACCTATTATTTTCATGTAGATGCTGGGTAATCGATTTTTTTTTTAAACTCAAATCTAAATACTGGATAATTGAATTTTCAATTGCTAAACTGTTTCTTTGGGACTTCCACAGATATTAACAGATCACCCTTTGCTGCACTCGAGCAATGGCATTACTTAATTTAGCTTCAATAAGAGACTAGGAGGAGAGATGAGTTAAGAAAATTAAGCAAACTACAGCCACAGGCTAGCTTGAGACCTCCCACTCTGCCAGTCCCTTATCAGAATAGATATTCACTAACTGCAGTATTTGACAAGCCAATTGAGTCACTCTGATTTAAAACTTTTAACTAGCAATCTAGATAATTGCATGAGGAATGCACTACTGCTCACCATCACATATCATCCTGCTACATGCAAACAACACTGTTACATCAAAAAGACTCCAAGACACTTTCCAATAATTAAGGGCAGCAATTTTATGTGCCAAAGTAGAGTCCCGCCTAAGCAGAAAAAAGAAGGATCCATGAAAAAAAAGACCTTACTGTTTGATGTGGTTTTCGTAGTGTATACCTGGGTTGGATGGATTAGTAGAAATCTATGGGATTTGAGTATTGGATTCTTTGAACTCAGTGTGAAATGGGCAGTGCTGAATATTAATAAGCATAGACCAAACCCAAAAGCGTACACATCTCTCTTATATCGGTTCTGATTTGAAAATTTTTTATCCTACCCAACATGTAAATTAGACCCCATGTAAATTCTACAAAAAGGGGCATGAGCATTCACTTAGACTTCACATCCTGGCAACTACAGCCAAAAACCATCACTCTAGCACCACGACCTTATGTACAGTATATTATGGCCAGAAAACAGGGGAAATCATCTCTACTACTTCACTCATTCATGTTGTTTTCCTAGATTTTTGCTATCACTGCACTGAATTTCTCTTTTCAGCTTTCCAAATCTCTTATCTACTGTTTATTTAATTCCTTCTTCCAAAGCTATGGGTGGCCAAATAACAGACTACAGTATCTTAAATAGCTTAAAGGGTAGCTTATTCCCCATATTACAATTGCATGTTAACCATGTACACAAGCATGCTTGCCCTAGTTGTTTTCCATTTCTCCAGCACCATATCATCAAATTTCCAGTTTCCAGAGTCATAGCTAGTACAAACTACCCATTTTTTAGGCTACCTTCTTCTTCTGATTAAAACAACACTAGCTCTCCATGCTTTCTCATGAGGCAAAAACACTAGCTCTCCATGCTTTCTCATGAGGCAAACATTCCAACCAACCTTGTGTACAAAATCCCTTTGGATATTACTCTTATTTTCTCTATTAATTTCCATTTACATTTCAAAGAAAACACATCCAGAAAATATCCATCAATCTTCAGATATTGGGGCGCACACTCTATACCTAATCACCTTTTAACTCTTTTCCTATTGCTTTGCAGAAGAAAAAGCAATTTTTATCCAGAAGCAATTCCTGAGATGAATACAAAATTCTCATCCCACTGTGCAAATCTATGACTAGACAGCCAGTGAAGACAATTCAAACAGCTTGTGCCATCAGAATGGCAACTCACCCAAAAACCAGATATGTTTCTATACAGTCCACATAATATACAATAGTCGGTACAAATTTCCATAATCCATCAGTAACACTGCATGATAAAGTGTTAAATTGTAAGATCAGCAACCTTGAATACGTAAAATGGAAATATACTTACCTAAACAAGGATTCTCTTGTTAACGGGAAACTTAACTACTATTTCTCAGTTGCTCTAGCATTTCAGCAGAAAGCAACTCTTGCAGTAACTATTCTCCAAACCCACAACCCGTATCAAGGAAAAATTCTTTCTTTATACTAAATTTGCATGAATTCCAGTAAGAATTACACAGAATAAATCAGCACAGCAGGAAAACTTGTCACTACAGCATTTTTCTATAGTTATAGTATTAAAATAGGAAAGAAAACAAGGACAGGAAATATGGAAAAGTTAGTGGAGAGACTTACAGAAGCTCTTCTCTGCTCAGCAGCAACAGCAAGTGCGAAAGCTATCAAATCAATGACAAACACCACCACCAATAACAATGTTGAAGAAGCCATCTTCAAAGTTTTTTTTTTTTTTTTGAACTTCAATTCAATCCTAACGCCACAAATTAACACAGGCAAGAAACAGAGAGTTACGGGAAAGCAAGCAAAACAAATCCCACAAAAGCAATATAGTAATTTAGTCAAAACATTAAAGCATTATGCGTGCGGTGTGTTCAGATTAATGAAAGCCACTCTGCACTAAAGTTATTACCAGTTAGTCACCCAAAAAAAAAAGGGGGTTTTGTGGTTTCTGACTATTTATGCGTACTCAAGGCTGAAGAAAAGTAACTGAGGAAGAGGAAGAGCCTTCATGGACTCTTACACAAGAAAGAATAAATAAGTGTAAAGAATAAGTGTAATGTGCGTTAATGACTCAAAATATATCGTGATGGAGTAAGGCGCTTCTTCATTAGTTGCTTTAATGTTTTCTTTATTAAAGTTATGGTGGAATAGCCGTGCTGCTTCGTTTGTTGTTTTAATGTTTTCTATTAGGACACAAAAAGTATGTGTTAAAATAGAACAAAACCTTGGACTATTAATAGAGGTTAAGGGAGACGGATATGCATGAAAGGCGTTCCAATTGTCCAAAGTATTAACCAACTGTAAAGTTTACCTCAAAATAAATTAATTGATTTTTTTCCTCAAAAAAATTAATTAATGGAGTAATTGTACTTGGGAATAAAAACAATGGAATTTGCACGGTATGTTGACATGTGGAATTGAGATACAAATGGTAAACACTGTAAAAGCATCTTCAGAAGCTAATTTCTATAGAGATCATTCACATACACGTTTGATATCTGACACTTAGATATCCTGTAATGTCTCTGTCGCTTTTGTGTTTCGCATATGATTCCTTCGTTTGTTAAAGTCCATAAAGTTCTAAATTCTTACTTTTGCTTCGAATCACGAATATTTTCAAGCTCAATTGCAGCTTTATCATACTGAAATTTTCTGCAGAAACTCGTGACTCGTGATAAAGGAGTTTAATGCCCCAAAAAGAATCCTTGCAGATGAGAACAATAAGCCCGAGAAGAACGTGAACTCCACAGCAGGAAGAGCGACGAAATCAGCAGTATTCTCGCGTTAAAGAAGTAAATATGCGACTCAACTCAACAACATCATCACTCCCCGTTGTAACTCTCAAATCAGGCCCTGATTGAGAACAATTATCCCAGATTAACCACCTATTTGTCAGTCTCTCCGCTTATCCGATTTGCACAGTAGACAATTGGTTGCCCCAAAAACAAATTTTTTTTTTTTAATTTTGAATTATACAGTATAAATCGACCAAAAGTGACATTGCCCGATCTGGCCAGTTAGTTGCTAACAAGGGCGTTGCAGCTTTATTCAGTTACAACTAGTTTGAAATCATTTTGGAAAACATCTGTATATGCACTTGGTAACACATTTATACAGAGGCTTAACCGGCTAGCAAACACATCAAAACTTTTACACTAAATTATATCCAATGCCCAACAAAACACAGTGATAACTACAATATACAAACGATGATTAGCACAGAAACACGAATAAGTCAATCTCGGTGCCAAGTTCTTGCAAGACAATCTGTGCTGCAAAAGCAATAGGTGATACAAACATGCCTAGTCTCGTCACATCACCAAGACGGATGCATAATCGAGGTAGCCCTATAATTACACCGGGACTTGCTCTTCATTTACAAAATCAGCATCTTTTTGGCACAACAATACCAGGATGCGAAAAGAATCTCATGTGTTTAGACTATTGACTGAGAGTCTAGCTCTTTCCTATAGAGGTTCAATGGAACCACTTTTTAGCCTCTCCATTCGAGCCTGAAGCCCAGACAATGCTTTCTCATCCATAGGAGGGACACCTCCCTGCATCGAATTTTCAATATTAGGATGCTCGGTGGCAGCAGGAAACTGACTTGAGAGGCAATGACTTAAATTCCCATTTGCTGCTATCAAGGGTTTACTTGCAGAATCTTGATTTCCTGCTGCTAATTGAATGCTCTTCATTCTTTCCCTTATTGCATCTAATGCTCCGCTTGTAACTGCAGTAACCACCAAATATTTCAGTCGCATGTTTTCTTCAGCTATAAGCAAAAAGACAAGCAGGAAAAGATATAAAGGTGCAGTAACTAAACCTCCAGAAGGTAATCTGTCATTTCTTTGATCCCCTAATTGCTGCCTTAAGTCTGACTGATCAGACATGGGACCCCTTGAAAGGACAGCATTACTGGTTCGATCATCTTCAGCATATGAAGGTGGCAAACTGAAATTTGTAGGTTCTATTTTTGTGTTCATTGATTTTGCATCACTTAACGGATTTGTATTTACTGGTGACAAAGTGCCAAATTTTGGGGAAGAATTGTTAAGGGTTGCTGGGGGAGGGGTCGATATGGGTACACTTGAAGGTGTCCTTCCTGCAGCCGTAGTCTTCTCCATCTGAAAGAGGAGTTTAACAAGCAAAAATAACAAATTGCATATTGACAAATACTATATATATATATACGCATCTTATCTAGAAGCGTTCAATATTTACCTGAGCTAAACCATCTCTGATGTAAGTTCGAAATGCTTCGCTGGCATTTTGCAGCTGAGCAAATATATCAACCTGAAATCCACAGGAAGAATAAAGATTCAAGAGTACAATTAAAAACTGTGCACGTATAACTGAGTTCATTACTAATTTGATGTTACTTCAAACATCTGGATACATTTTTGTTTACCTTGGGATATAATTGGGTGATCCGATATAGTTCATACAGACCAATGGTGCAGGTTTGCTTGTCACCAATTTTCTTGAATATTGCAGCCAGTTCTTGCTGCAGGAAGCAATGCAATGCATACATGAAGAGACTTCAAAAAATAACATGCAAAAATCTAGGCAATCGCAAAATGTTCAGAAAAGGAATAACATAGGCACAATGATGGGACATGTAGAAATTCAACTCAAACAAGCAATCAAAGATTGATACCTTTAATTGTGCTTCTGCAGAATGGGTTGCAGGAGCTGGATTGTTGGCTGTGGAATCTCCCCAATGAGTTTGGCCAACAGGCCCAGATGGGGATAACATTCTGGCAGCAGCCAAAGTCTAGCAATTTCCAAAATATACTTAAAGAACGTACACAAGATGCACATGGGAATAAAATCAAGCAAGAAAAGTACATTGTTGAACTACCTGAAGATTAAGATCTATGTACGCAAGTATAATTGGTTGTGGTTCCATATCTATTGGAACCATTGAAAGATGACCCTTTATAGCAGTTCCACGAAGCTTGACAAGCTCATGCAGGACCGTTTTGACCATGCGCAAGGGTTTGTCATCAGCTCCCGCCCTTTTTCATAAAAGTAAAACCAACAGAACAACACTTAGTTCATCTATGTTTACTCAATTAACAGCAAAGTAAAATAATTAATGTCATAATCAGACAAGCAATTAAATAAATGGCTTCCTATAAACAACCAAGTTGATACCTCTTGCGAATTTCTTCCATTCCTAGCTCTTGAAGGTATATGTGGATGCTTTGAAGGATGCGATCAAGGTCAACCTCATATATAGTACTTTGGAGAACCTGTATCAGTTCAAAGCTCGCATGGATAAGAAACCAACTTTAGCTGCTATACGGATCACAAAACATGAAAAAAACCAAATATGCTTTCATTTTCTCCACAGGGAAAGATATGCTAACTTTTTTTCTCTTTGATGTAAAAAAGAATTACACACTTAACTGTAGTTGGAAATTCTTAAAGGGGATTTACAGAAATTGCTTAGTCATATATTCCAGTGGAATTGATGAATTATTTTCCCAATATTCAACTTTTGTCCATGGCTTTAGTTGGCAACATACTGCATCCACTTGCAAATTATATATTTATCATATTTTAGCAGATTATGTGGCATTACTCATAATTGGCCAATGGTATTTCTTGAGAAAAAGAACATCAACGGTAAGCAAATCAAGCTTTAGCCTATGGCTTTAGTTGGCAACATACTGCATGCATTTGCAAATTATATACTTATCATAATTTAGCAGAGTATGTGGTATTACTCATAATTGGCCAATGGAAAAAGAATATCAATGGTAAGCAAATCAAACCATCTAAACCTACAAAACAAAATCAATCCCAGACAATATTTAGTGGCTTACTAGTCCGGTCTCCAATTCTGTTCTAATCAGGCTAATACTTCACTAGGCAACTTAAAACCATCTGCTACACTACCTCATCCAACAAGGCTTTGGCTTATCTCTTCCTCAAGCCTTTAATTTTTAAGCAATCAATCAACCTTCTTAACTGAGAACGTAAATTATGTCATTTTAAACCAATTTTTCTGAATTTTCTATAGACAGAATGTGACTCTAATAGTCTCTTATTTTATGCTAAAGCATTTGTAAGCAATTTCATGCTCTGTCTAATTCTACCTTTCAACTTGACTTTTCTCCTTCCCGCCACTCTTTCTCAGTATGCTGATTCTGTCCCCCTTAATAATAACTGGTCATATAGTTATCATTTGACTTCGCATCAGATCCATTACTTTTGAAAATCAGGATACCAGTGACTTGGTACACCACTCAATATATTTTCATAAGCATTTTCTTTAAAGTATTTAATTATGCTTCTAGCATCCATAACTCTGTTAAGCTTATTAATGAAAGCTTTTTTTTTTTTTTTTTAGTGCCAGTTTAAGAACAAAAAATAGTGTATGATGTTCTAAAAATCAACCAAGTGATGAATTGTAATCTTCAACTAGCTGTAGATATAGCAATCCTCATCCATTCTCACATGACCCACACTTCCACATGTATTTTATTTTAAAAAAACAGGAAACTGAATTATGAGTTTGACTGCATTGCAACTCTCCACACTTTCTCATCGTTATCATCATCTAGAGAATCTGTTCCATTTTTACTACTTCAGTCATGCCGTTTATGTTACTCGCCCCTCCCACTACGGCCCTCCTTTTCTTCATTCTTTCTTTCTTTCTTTCTTTCTTATTCCCCCACTGCCATCTAACATGTAATTGTCAGATAAAGCCTATCTCCAAATCAGAAGCCAAAGCACCCAATTCTTTTCCAATCAGGTATGGATCCCACACCAACACCCATATCTGATGCTAACATGGATGTCATGCGGGAGGTAGCAAGCCCATGTGATAGAACTTATAACAATACACACACCATCGGATTGTCAGGAAGGAGGAGGGGCACCCGGAGGGGTTGGGGGGCAGTAAACACAAGGCAATTTAAGTAAGGGAAATAATTATCACCTTAGTGAGTTTGATCAGACATTTGACAACCAAGTCTGAAAATTTCTGATTTCTTATGGCAAGAGACTCATTTACTGCTGGAGATGGCCACCTTGATGGATCCAGAGGTCGCAAAAGATTAATAAGCACAACAAAGGATGATGTTCGGTCAGCATTATCCTGAAGCATAGCCATTAGTTAGACATAGGAGTGAAATCTAGCACAGTATCTCAGAAAATATAATAACACTGTAAACTTTGTATGTGTGACTATACAATATTAAACAATTAATCTACCAAAATTTTGAGCATCAAGACATTCAAAGCTTTCAGAAGTTGACTGCCATCATCCATCCGAGGAACCCTTTCATCCAAAAGCCAGAGCAAAAGCTCAGTAATTAAGCTATCCAGAGTACTCTCCCTGACACCGTGTGCAAGTCTCTTATTTTGAAATGTCTGCAAAAATCAAAATGTAATTTGCATTTTAAGTTGATTTGGAGCAATTTAAACTGTTATACAGGGACTACTCTGGCAAGAAAATATCCAACAATCCTTCTTGAAAAATCGTCAATTAACAATGAAAAAGTGAAAAAGTGCCAACCTGCATTAATGTGTTTAGGACATATTTACAGGATCTTGAAGAGGCGCCTGTCAGACTGAAGTCAAAAGTCTTAGCTACCTGTGGTAATGAAATTATATGAGCATTTTGAAGCATTTTAGATTAATCAAAAAGGACTGAAACTATAAGAAGCATTTTGTTGTTGCCTTGTTTGCTAAGCATGAGACCAGTCTATCTGCATCCTTAACCACGTCATCCATAGCACTGCCTTCAGGATCACTGGTTGCCTGGGCCAACTCATGGCACACAACTTTCATTCCTTCAACAGACTGCAAGATGTAATGACATTCATCCAATTTATTACCAAAAAAAAGAAATGCATAAATCCAACCAGTGATCAGAGCACATTTCATGAATGCCTTTAAAAATTAGGAAAGTGGGTGAGTAGTTAATTTACGAAACCATCATTCAATAACTTATTTTATGTTTTGAGAAAAAATAAAAATTATAATATTCAAAGGATAACATTGAAAATCTAGTAAAATGACATTACACCGAGCCCTTCCTTGTGCTTTATCCTTTATATATAGTAAGAAACATGGCACTCCTGGATCCCAAATTCATCAAGAATTTCATACAACACCCGAAACAAGGTCGATATCCTCCCTCAAGTAAAATACATTAAGCCTACACATATATACTAAGTTAAACCACATAGACATATCATATTTGCTCTTAGCAGCAATGCTAGAAGCACCAATTAACAATTTTGACATAGAATCCACAAAGAAACCTAAGAAGCCAATTTGATTATGAATCAATTCCACATTACCAACCGACCATACAAAATTTTTTAAAATTAGTCGTAAAAAGAACTTGTGTCTGCATTTAAAGAGAGGAATTCCCATCCCCAGTAAATTCCTGACAAATATCTCAGCAGTGAAGTCTTTTCTTTTCCCTCTTTTTGGTCACTGTTCTATGCAGTACAGTGCTATGTGATATGCCACAAATATATCTGCTTTTTTAAAAAAAAAAAAAGAGTTATAAGTATGGTCCAGCGAAATAACGTGCACAATCTGGAAACAGGAAATCAAACTTAACATGGTAGGCTAAACAAAGGAGCATAAGTGCAAACCTGCTCAGGGGAACCATAAGCTATAATATCTAAGGCTTCATTCCAGTCTGTAGGACCAACTGTGCCAGAAATAGTCCGAGGGATTGGAGCTCTATCCATTTGAAGCTCAGGATGACCATAACTGTCCCTGGAACAAGATAAAGTTAGCATCCTCCCTTGGCGCATATTAAGACCAAAGCCACTTCAGCAACACCAAAAAGGAAAATTTGAAACTGTAGAAGTTTTGGGTTTTTTTGTTTTGGGGTTGTGGAGGGAGGGTGGAGGTAGGAGTCAGCAACATGTACAGAATCTATTACAAGACAATACTGGCAACGATACACCCATAATTACAATTAGAATAGAGTAATTGGGTACCTATTGGACAATTGGCCAGCAATAGACCTGGAAACTTCTCCACTTTGTTCTGCCAGATCCAATCTGTGGAATAGAGTAAATAATTGAAAAGACAAGATGTGGTGACATAAGGCCAATTTCAAGCGCTACAGATGAAGAAATTAGCACTGAGATGTTCTCTGAAATTTCAGAGACACTAATCTGTGTACAGATTAAAAATATTAAGATCAAAGAAAAATTCAAAGGGGCACCAGAGACAAGGTGGATTTACAGGGGGAAGCTACTAGAATGTACAAGTAAAATATAAGAGAAGCAGGAAAAATTTATGAAAGCAGGAGAAAAGAAATAGCAGAAAATGGAAAACACGCGCAGAAAGTTGTCAACAGTTATGAAGGTTGTCAAGACACTATATTGTATCTTGCAAGTAACATTACTCTCACATATTCTGGTAAAGTCAGTAGCATCACAAGTTACTAGCAAATAGAAGTATCATCAGTCACCACAGCTTTACAGACATAATAACTAGGAAATAAAACATACAAGGTGTTGAAGGCATGTGAAGTCGGTGACTTGATGGAAAATAATGAGGAATTAGAGGGCAGAGTTTTGTTCTGTAAAGCAATGAAATCATGTTTACCAACTTTATGGTTGGTAAGAAGGTCACAGAATAACAAGGAGAGAGAACCATAATTCATCCATCCACGATAACAGCATGCAAGATTATGATAGATCAAATATCATGAAGAAAAATATAATAAAAATCAGATTTGCGTGTTTTTCCTTTTACTCACCATCCCCAGTCAGTAAACTTGCAGGCATTCAATTAGAAAGTTGAGAAGAAGGAATATTCCACAACCAAAGGAAACATAGTAAGATCAGGAAAAAGATAGCTGGTGCTCCAAAACAAACATTACATCAACTTCACAAGGCCCTAAAATTAAGTAAAAAGAATCCCATACCCCAGCCAAATTGATTATATCTACATTTTACTGGTAGCAGTATTGAGAAAGAGATAAAACATATCACAGTTTAAGGAGAACATTAAGACATGGAGGGCAAAAAGAAATACAAAAACATATAGAGGCATATTAGTAAAAGAAATTACTCATTATTAGTAAATAAATGTTAATGAGTTATCATAGAACTGCAAGACATTATTAGTAGGTACTCCGACTAGGAAGAAGTTCATTGATAAGATCATAAGAACGGACACCAAGATAAGGTAAACAAAATTATTCAAGGAAATTATTGCACATGAGCTACTCACTACGGAGAACAACATATAAACAAAATAAGAAGATACCAGACATACCCATTATCCCTCACAGAGCGCCTTAATGCTGCCCTACCTTCACCAGGTTTTCCCTCCTTCTTTTTGTCCATCTCTCTTGCCTGAAAATTTAGTATATTAATAGGCTTATAGGGGTTGTGGCGAGAAATGCAACAACTCCACTACCACCAAGAACAAGAAAAAAAAAATCCTACCTTATATTTAAATTTTTCATCTAACATGCTTCTTTGTGCCTCTGTCAACCTTCCAACGTATCTCCATATGTCATCACCTAAAAAATCAACCGGAATATAATAATTGATAAGAAAATGTAATGCATGCATAAAAATGAGCCCAAATTTCATCCCCTTTCTGACAAGATATGCAGAAAAATCACAAACTTCAGTGGTCAAGAAAGAAGAATAAGCACAGATTTTAGAAGTCCATAGATATCCATTATATTAATGAGCAGAAAACATATGAAAACTCACCAAGAATCTTATATCCAGTTGCCAAAGTGTTTAAAGCAACTTTCCTGAGCTCACCATCTCGTTCTGATGTTAAGCTTGCAACAATTTGCAAGGACTTCAATTGCCCCCCAATCTGTAAGATGAAGAAAGCAAGATTCAGGATTCTCCAAGGTAAACCAAAGGAACAGGAACTCTAAAAATACAATGAAATTTACCTCTGATACATGGTTATCCAGTAAGAAACCAACAAGTTCGACACATTCTATCCGAGTTCGATTGTTTCTAGACCGTAAGCCCTCTAAAATATACGGAAAAGTTTTTGCTGCAGAATACATAAGGATTATTTGCTTGATTAGCTCCCGCATCTTTTCTCGTAATTGTGCAATATTATGTCCGGACTGCACCAAACAGATGTAACTCAGAACATGTCCCTTCCAGGTAGTGAATGGAAAATAATATATATAAAAGAACCACCGACTAACTTCTGAAATAAGCAAATAATAGAGCAACTACAATTGGGAGAATAAAAGGATCTCAGCATAGGCATTGCATAATTTATTTCTTCTAAATTTCGAATGATAAAGCAACAGCAGTGCCTAGCTCCATATGCTGCCAAGCAGCCAAAATTTACTGTTACAATCCCAACTTACGGTCATCTTATTACAAGGTAGCATATTTACAGATATCAATTTTGCAAACAAGAAAGTTTGTTGGCAACACCAGAAAAAAACGAACAAAGACACCAAGAAGAGAATTCAATTAAAACAGCTCATGTCACGAAACCTTTTCAATCAAACATGGAAGAAAAATCGCAGCTTCTGCTTCAGTCATGATGTAGCCTTCATTCTTCAACACGTCAAAGAGTTCAGGAAGAAATTCCAGCACCTACAGAATATTGCTCACAAAATTGAAAGATTGAACTGAGTGCTGAAGGAGATTTTTTTTTTTTTTTTTGTTGGGGGGGGGGGGGGGGGGGGTGTGGAGGCCGGGGGTGGGGGTAGAAAAAGACATTAACTTAATGAAGTAAGTATTGGAGAAGAAAAGAGAGAAGATGGCAGACACCTTGAGCAGGCATGATGTGTTTGACTCACAGAATCTCAAAACAAACCACTTCAAGAGCACGTCTAAAACTTCTATCATTTCTTTTCCAATGGATGGAAGCGCCTGAAAATTTATAAGATGAATAGTAAGCAGGCCATTCACATGCTACAGACAAGAAAAATTTGACCAGAAATGCACCTTTTGTAGCATCTCAATTCCATCAACTTGCTTCTTGAAGTCTGTACTTAGAAGCCTCCTGTGCAAATCCTCTCTGAAGAACCTCATTAGGTCATTCTGTTGGATACGAACGGTAGTAAATGCTGACATCTTGAACACAGAGAGTAACAAATAATGCAGCAAATATTTGACTACAACAAACCTCAAGATCTTGTATTTGTTCCAAGCGTAGTTCCTCAAACTTAACTCTGCGAACAACTATTCTCTCTCTATCATCCTGCACACATTCATTTAAATTACAACAGTTCTAATTGCGACATTTCAACCCAGAATTTGCGGCACTGAGAGTTACCTTGTTTGAATCTTTAAGGGTAAGCAAAGCCTGTGACTGGACACTAATATCTTGAACAGACATAAGTGACTCTTGCCTTGGGCCTTTTGTTGGGATAGCTCTCTAAGGAAACCAAGAAACAATCAATTGCACTGATATACCCCAATCATTATGCAATTCAACTATATGTAAAAACATACTGAAGATGTGGCTCTGCTTCCGTGTCTAGTTGGACGATCCCCATAACCATTCGACTTTCCCATCTTTGAGCTGCTTTTTGGTGGAGCAGAAATTTTTCCAGATTCAAATGTTTCTAGCAACCAAGAATCAGTAGCATCAATAAGTAAATGGTCATTTATGTTTGTGGTGTTGGATTTTTTTTCAGCCTTTTTTTTTTTTTTTTGGTGGGTGTGGGTGTGTGGAGGGGGATGGTGGTTTTTTTTTTTTGGGGGGGGGGGGGGGGGGGGGGGGGGTGGTGGTGGGCGCCAAGAGCCATTATATGGATAGAAGTACCATGAAGACCTCCATATGGTTTGAGCCGTTCAACGACAATAGCTAAAGCAGATCCTTGTATATCTCTCAAATTCTTGCTCACCTAGATGGGATAATGCAGTAAAGTCAAATCAGATTAATAATTATCAATACCCCAAAAAATTATAAAAAATTGGGCCACGCACCATTTCATGCCCACAAATCCTTAAAATTTCAGCGAAGCACACTTCCGCTGATTTTCTAACATCTGCTGATTTATCCTATATACAAAGCCGCACACAATTTCTCATCGCAGTTGCAAAAAATGCAATTATGTGGGGAAAAAAGCATGTAAGTGAATTACTGAATGTGACATTATGTTATGACATACTGTCATAGAAGAGGCCGCAGGCTTAAGTAGATGAATGGCATCAGGAAAATCTACCAACAAGCTGAGCTGTTTGGATAACCAATCAAAAAGATCCTTGCGCCCTTCCGCACCAAGCTTAGCATCCGTTAATGCAGCAGTAACATAAGGAATCTGGAAAAGCAATACATCAAGAATCTTGAAAGAAATTCGGCAACAGAAACATTAAAGAAAACAAAGGTGAGAACCATTTTATCAAGATGAACAGCAGCTAGCCAAGAATCTAAAGTGCTCAAAGTGCATTCTCGCATGTGCTTTTTATTGTCACTGAGACATTTTAAAACATCTGACAGAATGCCCTGCAAGAAACCAATCAAAACATTCATAAAATTATCATCAAGAAAAAGCCGAGAAAGCCAATGGTAGACAAGAAAGCCAGCAACTGAACCTTGCTTGATTTCTCAACAGCCGCTCCCATGGAAGATGCAACAGCACCAATGGTAGACAAAGTTGCCATTACTAAATTCCTGTTGTTATCACTCAACCGGCCTCTAAGAGCCCCAAATAACTCCCCTAACAAAAATACCAAGGGAAATAAGTATTAAACAAATTTACAAGCAGAAGTGCCAATCAATGCAGACCCCACCATTCACGGCAGCATAATTACCAGTTCCAGTGGGTTGAATGCGCTTATTAGCCTCTTCAAGGATTTTATTCACAGTTTCAATAGATTCCTGTCGAATCTGGAATTCAAAGAACTCGATCAATATTAAATTATATGATTCCAAATGATGGATCCAAGACAGAGCTTACAGAGTATATCTTGTACCTTCCAATCTGTACTTTCCAAGCCCTTCAGCAGAGCAGGAGTGATCTTACTACTAATATCTTCGCGTGGAAGGCTATCTAGCCCACCACCAGAGAGAGATGCTGTTGCCTCTGTTGCCTTAACAGTTCTTTTAGGTGCCACAGATGGTCCCTGCAGCAATTAGCACTTGAAGTTAATACAAGGAAATGAATTTAACACCAAAGAGAATCATCAATACCAAGCTCGCCACACCTCATATGGATTTTTTTCACACTCTGTGTCAAGTGCACTAAGAAGAGCAGGTTTTACATCTGAAAGAAACGCCTTAATATCTGCAGGAAAAGTGCATCTTAGCTTCTGTAAACATCAACAAGTATCAATAACTTCAGAAAGCAGACAATTCACCTGGACCAACAAACTTGTGCAAAGCACCAATCAGTTTGATGGTTGAATTTCTAGTAGCAGCAGCACTGGATTGTAAACCAACATCTTTACAGAAATCTATTAGATCCTGCAATAATTGAAAAAATGAAAATGAACCTCATGCAACCACTAAAATGGGGGCCATCATTTACAAATTAAGCATATGACCAGTTATCATCAGATAATAGAAAATTTCCCACAAAAAAAGGATCCAATGACCTTCAGTTTCAAATGTGAGATGCCAAAGTCATCAACTGCTGAAACCATCCACAGAATCCCTTCGCTGAGAACTTTAGGATTCTTATGCTCTTTCATGATCTTGTATAACTAAATGAGATCAAATAACATAATCAGATGACATGAACTATTCCAACCATCAAGTATTAATCCCAAAAAAACATAGAACTATTTGCATATAAGGCAAAGCATAAGTTAAAGTCTTGAAAGTAATCAATTTCAAATGATGCAGCTAAAGAGGGAGCCAAAAAGAAAACTTCCAGATAGAATAAAAGTATGGAACCCTTCTTTCAAAATGCAGATGGAGAGGAAAATAACCATCCTTTTTTTATGTGCCTCACCATTCCTGTCATTCACAAACTCCCAAAAACTCCAACCACTTTAGGCAACAAGACTTACTCTCTCAAAAACAAACCCAGGACCAGCAGCTTCACAAAATGTAGTAAGACACTTCATTGCATGAGATCGTGTCTTGATATCAGCAATCCTCTCACTAATACCTGTCACAAAAGTAGCATGACTCCTATGACTTCTGTAATCCATGCTGACTAGCATAACAAAAGAATATAGAGAACCAATAAAAAAGCGAAAAAGCTGACCTAAAAGGCAGAGAACAACACATTTTTTTGGAAACTTAGAAGTGGATGAAGCTATGTGAGTAATAACCTCAATAACCTGCTGCTGAACCTGTGGTTTGATTTAGAGGGGAAAGGAATAGAGGAATCAGCTTTATTCAACCATATGACACTGACAATAACTTACATTCTCGTTAGATTAAAAAAATAATAATAGGAACATAGAATTACCTGAACATTTTTCTCACCCCAGCCTGGAACAGAACAAAGTAAACGAATTAAAATCTCCACTGATGGATCAAGTTCTTGTATTGCTTCAATCTGTTCCTTGAAAGAGCCAATAGCTGCAACGGGAGATGATGGAAAACAAAAAGCTATCAATGAAATTGAAAAAAACAACTGCTATGCATTTAAAGGAAGCACCATATAACACATCTTTGCTAATTACCCTGAACAAAAGTTAATGCACAGAAACAAGTCCGAGAGTTTATGAACACACAAGCACGGGTCAATTTGGTTGATATTCAGGAATCATAACAGGAGTGGAATCTTCATGGCACATGTTTGGTTTACATGTGATAAGAAATGATTTTCAAATAAATTTGTTCCCTTTTCTCTTTTGTTCTCTCCATTTTGTTCTCCTTTCAGGATAGATTTGCTTTTCTTTTCTTTCTCCTTCTCTTTTCTTTCTCCTTTTCTTTCCATGAAAAGAAAATGCGTAGCTTTCGTGGAGAGTCAACCAATCATTTTTGCTTGTCAAACCACAACTCTGCTCTTCTAATGTAGAAGCAACTTTTTGCTTCAATATCAACTAAGTCTAATCTGATGGGTGTGATGAAAACTACCATAATTGTTATCTCAACCAACTTTCACAAAATAAAATCCACAAAACCAACCCCATATTCATCTCTACCTCAAAAACCTATTTTAATCAAACAAAACTGATGGTTATCACAAATTTATCATACACATACACATTTCTAGCCAGGCAAAAGAACTCCAAAAACACACCCAATTCCTCTCTCTTCAAATAATTTTCACTGCCTTAGCAATGGAACAAAAGGAAGCACTCATACTTTAATGGCAAGATGGTTCAATATCTCTTCGGCCATTGCTGAGAAGACACTTCTATAAAACACAGAGGAGGGGGTGTGGAGGCCAGGGGTCAAATCTAAATAAAAAAGAAAATGGAACAATTAATGATGCTCTTCAGTAGGTAACCATCTTGAAATTTTGAACTAAGCAAGGGTTGCAAATAACAACTGCAGACAATGACAACCTAATCTCCCTAGACGCATGTTTCATCCAGTTTTATTTTCCAAACATCAAATATAGGCATCAGTGCTGCTTTCTAATAGTACAAACTTACTTCAAGAAATAGATTCACAGACAAAGTAAGTTTTAAACAAAAACCAAGTACCTTCTAGCCGTTCTTTCCACACAGCACTTTTCAACTGAGATATGGTATCTGCTTGAATAAGGGAACCCAATTTGCCTTCAATTTCTTCAAGACTCATTTCAGCAGGCTGAACAAGCAACCCAAGAGAACATTAAATTTTTACAGCAATACAGAATACCAATTAGACATTCTAATTATCAAACTGCCAAAAAAGAGGATAAATGACCTCAACATCTTCGGATTCTACAGGCTTCAACAATTTTGTCTGCCCAGAACCATCACCCTTTTTGTTTACACCTGATTTAGTAGATGCCGTTTTCTTACTAGCAGGCTGAAAAATTAAGCCCCGTCAGAAAACATGTAGAAAATAAACATAAATTAGCCAAACAAAATGCAAAAACAGGAACTCATGTCATAAAGCACAGGATGGAAATGTATAATGCTTACAGCTGCCTGAACAGGTTTCTTGCCACTAAGCATGCTAGCAGCAGATCTCCTAACAAATGATCCATCTGAAACCTGTGAGACGAATAATCAACTCAATAACCATCAACGCACATGAATGCTGTCCATAATGAACTACGCGGGCTATGCTTTAATAGCCAAAAAGCATGCCCAAGTCTCTCAAGTCAACTAAACATCAGAACAGGTGACCTTAAGCCGTAAAGGAAAACAAAAATACAAGATGAAAGATGTTATAAACTTAATAGTATCCATTCCCTGGCTGGAACTACCCATAGTTGCCTTTTCTCAGTTTTCATTTGCAGTCTCGATCACTGCAATGCTCCACTTTCGATCACTGCTTTCCCACATTTAACTGAACACCATTAAGAGTCTTGTTCACAACTCCCCAATAAATTCTGAATTTTTTCACTCTTACTCCTCATCACCACCACAAATGCGGGAGACATCAGCTCACAAGCCTCATGAATGCATCAGATGACTGGTGGCTAACCCAACACAACCATTTCCTACCCAGTAAGATAAAACCTTTATACTCCCTCCATTCCAAATTGAATGTCTTTGAGACTCGGCACGGATTTTAAGAGGATAGTTGAAAGTAATAGTTCAAGTAGTTATGCAGAAACATATGGGTCCAGCACATTAGTTAATTGATATGTAAGGAGATAGTGAGAAACATGTGGGTCCATTTATATTGTAGTTTATAAAATATGTAAGGATGGAGAATAATTTATAACTTAAAGTTCCCTTTAAAGGAAAGTGTACATTGTTTTGGAATGGATAAGTAAGACATTCATTTTTGTATAGAAGGTGTATTAAACTACCGAACAAAAGAGCTGACCTTGATATATCGTGACAGGATTACAGTCTAAATATCAGTGTTCACTAACGTGGAGACTTTGAGGAGCAAGACAATGAATCTTGAACTAGTAGACAAACATAGCCCATTTTATGACTTAGAAATGGAGTTTCCAAGTTAGAATTAAAGCCTCCAACTAGCATATACATTTCATACCACTTTTTCTTCACCGTCTGATGTAAATCATTAATTATTCAGAAACTTTCCCACTATCAATTAGGTGCTCAAGTTCAGAGTAATTTAAACCAAAAATGAAGGTACATCCAAGAATATGCCCTAAGTTGTTGAGCAGCTAATTATGGAATCAACAACACAAACAATTACGTATCATAAATATAAACAACAGCAGAAAAAAATTCAAAGACAGGAATAACTTCCCACTAGAACCGAAACATTAAAAGGTATCAAAGAGTTTAATTTGTTTACTGTGTTCTTTGTAATCTGTTTGCACAATCCCCCTAATATAAATGACTCCAATATCACAAGACAATGAAGAACATTTAATAACATAAACCCAAGGACAAAAGATACTCACCTCCGAGCATGACGAACTTCCCACCGAAGATTGGATTGCAGCTGGCATGCATACATTTATTACAAAAGTTAGGCAAATGACTCTTGAGGTATGCAAGAAGCACCTTTTAAGCAAATGCAAAATCAAAGAAAATAATAATAATAATAATAAAACCTGAGCTGGAAACTGTTGTTGGACCACCTCCAGAACCACCAATCATTTCCGAAAGCTTCTTCTTTCTGACGTCATCAAGTTTTTCGAGTGATTTTTCTAAAGGTCTCATGCCAACTGACTACAGAAGAATTAAAAATAAAAGCTAAAATGAATGCTGCCGCATGCACAGTGAACAGCAGTCAATTGATTAAATAAAATGAATATTATGGGATAGGAAAAATTACCCTAGCAACAGCCGCCAAAGCGGAAAAAGCAGCATCCCTAACTTCAGGTGTCCCATCATTTAGTGACTGCAATAACCAAATTGTTTTACCACGGATTGATTTTTATGGAATCATTGACCAAATTATGCGCATAATCACATCAAGAAATGAAAAAATGGTTAAAGCATCATCAAAACCCATCATAGTCTTCAAGAAAAAGAACACTTAGCAACTGCATGCATAAAAAATGAAAATTCTACAATTATAACTAATGTCTGCCTAAATATGCATGGGCAGGTTCAAAAAGAGGAACATAAGATGCACATGTTTCTAGAGTACTAAAGCGTGCCTTAAGAACCAAGTACAGCATAATAAAGCTGTTTTGTATGCTAACTGAATTTTCATTGACGATGACATCTATGAGTTCCAAATAGTAACTTCCAATATCCACATTAAACATGCCAGTCTCCAGATTGTGCCAACAAGTCAAATAGCATAAGTGAATAGAAACCTGAAGATCAATTCTGATGGAATAAAGAAATGCAAACCTTTTTTTTATTTAAACAAATGTGCATAAGCATGAAACAAAACAAAGGAACATCATATACTGGGGCATTTCAAAAGAACTGAGGCACTTGCTTACCTCCATGCAAATTAACACATACTCCTTGTGCACTTTGAGAATAACAGCCTTGTTGCTCGTCTCAATGCAAAATGTAACCCAGTTTAAAGTTAATGACCGCACAAGAGGAACTTTATTCTTCACAGCAACCTTCACGTCTGCAACAACAGTGTTCTCTAATCAGGATAACCCTTTAGAATCACCAGAAAATTAAGTTAACTAAACCTTGGAGAAATCTTATAAAACAAAATTCCCGTGCTTCACCAAGGGAAACTCAGATCAAAACAACTAAGAAAGGGAGTGAATAATTTTCCATTTGCTAATGTCCAGAATACAAACATCTTTCTTCTCAAGCACTTCAGCAAAGGCATGTTCAGGAAAAAAGGATAATTTTACCACTGTAAATTCATACAAAGTTGCAGCCTCATAAATTATGCGACATCCGAAATCACCACTCACAGTAAACAAACTTGTAAGTAAATAAAAACATCCAACCATGCTTGCATAGTTTCTATCGAATCTCACACCTCACATGAGACCAGTATTCGTTATTGGCTATAGACATCTGAACCACTGAACCATGCAACCAATAACCAAGAATAAAATAAAAAACACTCGTTCGCTCACCCCACAACTGCACAAAACTTTAAAACAATTTTCTTCTCCACACTATGAAAGAGTTCCACTCAGAGCATTCAATTGAAAGGTCCAGGTTGAGTGCATGGAAGACCTAGATGATCAATTGGGAAAACATCAATGTACTTGTAGTAGAACACCAAAAACGACAATACTTCATATAACAACTGAGTGTGGCAGTTCCTCAGAAAAGAAAGGAACAAAACACGAAGTATACATAAGCTGTAAAAAATAAAAACCAAAAGATCCTATGAAAACCTCCATCGATTTGTGTGACAAAGATCATGGACTATATCACAATACACAAACATAGAATGGCCCCAATTATATGAAAACAAAACCTGCCTTCAACAATATCAGCAAGATTTAAGCACCCTGCTTTGTGCAATGCTTGGAGCGTTTGAGTAAGAGACTCTGTCAATGTAGGTTTTTTCTCCTTCAGTTTTTCCTAAGAAAGAAACAATGTGTGAAGTAAGTAACAAACAAGTTGAACCCCAGCAGTACTGGCATGTGACTTGAAAAAGACTAGGATTCTACTAACAGAAGTTGATCAAGAAAAACAAAAAGACCAACCAAGTTTTTAACTAACACTATTAATCATCTATAAGAATCAGAAAGACAAGCTCCATTTTTTGTATGAACAACATTTATATTATATTATTAACTATGCATAACTGACAAGATTTTTCAATATTCATTATATTTTTTATACACACACAATAATCCATGTTTACTACATTCTGTCGAAAAATTAATACATACATCTCGGACAAAAGAAGAAAAATTTGCCCAATACAAGTTTTCTCTTAAATCTAGAATACTACACCCAACAAGAAAGTAAGTGCGAGCCCTATGATAATGACAGTATATAGATGCCAGCCTGCAGAAATTTGATATTACTGCCAATAGGAAGCTCCTTCAACCAGTATTATTCCAGTATTCCTTTAAATTGTCTAAGCACAGTTGCAAAATAAGTGTGGGAATGCTTCAAAACTAGGGTTGTACAAAATATCTCTGTTGCATAACCTTTTCATTAGCCACAAAGTCTCCATGTCCACAGGATATTACATGTTTGCTGCTATCAGATAAGATGGAGCTCTTGGACATTACAAATTACTAAACAACTAGTAAAAACTAAAGTATTCTTTTGAGACATATCAGGATTAATGTGCACTAATAAAGGACATGTAACTGTGCAAGTACAGCAGGCCACTTTGCAGGTATTTAATTTTGGTTAATATACCAAATTAAGCTACATACATCAATTGACATAGTCTTCTATTATGAGTTCGAAAAACCTAATAGAAATATCTTTTGCATCATAACCTAGTACCCATATTTAAAGTTTGGTTGTCTCCCAATATTTGTATTTTAGGAAACGGCAAACTTGACATCTAGCGCATACCATACCCGATACTCATACTAAAGCCCATGTAACATAGAAAATTATCCTAAAAGTTTCGTTCCATCTCTGTTTCTTGTCCAACCTTCCCTTCAACCTGGAAGGAGCTAAAGAAAAGCAGAAAATAGCTACTCCAACTTACACGGGAAGCAGATAGATCCAAAAACACCATCTTTTCCACTTGAAGTTTTCCAATTATAACCATCTTATATATAAGAACAATTATCGGTGCAAAGTTACAGCGGTTCCTTAGAAGATTGCACAAGGATGCCCTTGCAATTCATTATACGAGTTTTAGTATCTTAGGAAAATTACCAGCAAAACAGGCAAAAGAAAACGAGAATTCCCCGAGAAATGTGTTCTCAATCCACTTGCAAGATTTCCAATTGCTTGGATAGCTTCGACCGCAACAGCGATGTTCACATCTGTAATAAGCTGCAAAGTCACATAAAAAGGGGTCAACTAACTCATGTAATTTATGTATGTAAAATAGTGAGGAAGAAGGAAAAGATGAGGCTATGAACTAAACACCTAGCAAGTAAAATTCACCCAATTATACTACTAACCTCAAACTTTAAGTAAAATAAAAGTGAACTTGATATGACATTAGGAATTAAGCCACTCATACAGTGCAGATATATAGGAAAACTAACTATATTTTTCATTTGACAATCATCATACAACAAACAAACTAAAGACTGGTAACCAGTAAGCAACACACAGATTGTTCCAATATTCTGCGACCAAGTCACTGCACATCCAAAGTTGGATTCGGTCACGTACAAATGCATTCATCACATGCAGTACCAAAATAATCCTTTGGATCTGATAGCTAACAAACATCAGACTGGTTACTAATGCAATTTAAAACGGCAGCTTAGTGACAACTATTCCTTCTCTGCATGCCTGTGAGGGCACTAAAAGCTTAAAGGCTTATCAAGGGTGAGCTGAGAAGGCCAGACACAAGTTTTTACTTCAGATAGACCTAAAAAGTCCAAGGGGTCTAGGCCAATGATAAGGATATGGTTTCAAATCACAAGCAATCAGGCACCTCAACATACACCCTTTTTGGTTCCAAGACTCAATACTGGGCAATTTGGTTCCAAGACTCTGTACAGTACAAGGAAGTGTACCCAGCAAATCAAACTGAAGCAAATAATCCAGATCACTACATCTTAAAATTCTTGACTCGTTTCCCCCCTCTAATTCAATATTCAAACCTAGAAAGCCAATGTTACAAGTATATTCAGCACATGCAAAGAAAAGATTTCAGTCTGATGACCAACGAAGAATAATCATAGTGGCTACTGAACTCGATGATCCCACAATTTACAAGGACAACTCTCTACATATATTAATGTGTGCTTAACCCATTAGTTAATCAACTTCTAAAAAAAAAAACTCATGAATCAAGAAAACAATCTAATTGCTAACAAATTAACTAGCCTATTCATGTATGTGAAACGATATATGACCAGTTAATAAGTCTATGCAGTCATTAGAAGTGCTCCAGATGGATGAACCACTGAGTCATATCTCGTTTCTCGACACTATTTCAACCTTACCAATTACATTTGCGCATGTTTCAAATTCAATTTTCTTAGTCAGTCACTTTCTTAATGCTTTATGTCTCTCCCTTTTCACTTAGCAGTTTCTATTTCTACTCAAATTCTCAATGTTCCCAAAATTTTAAAATATGCTTGGCATGAAAGTAATTTATCCTTCCATCCCATAATGTATGACGTTGTCAGAAATTCAACTTCCAACCAATATAAGAGAGGAAGTGGTCGAATGGACTTAACCTTCCAATTCTATCTTCATAAATTTAACCATATTTGCACATGAATGGCCAAGAGAATATGCAAAAGTTAGTGACCTAACCAGTTACCAGGTCAACTTGAGTGATTTAGAATGAAATTAGTATGTAGAATTGCACTCTTCTTTAGCATATGCATTTCGTGAGCTTCACTCCCTTTTAAGTCCTCGTATACATTTATCAAATTGAGTTGAAACTTTCCAAGAGTGAGATGAAACTTTCGTGGAGGTGTATACAATAAAAAATGGGAAAACTTATTTGACACATTTGCTAAAGTGTGACACAGCCAAGACTGCAAGGAATATCAAATTCGCCCTTTTTCTTCATTGTTTTTACCCTTCAATCTGATCTAATCCATCTTACGAGCAACGTCAAAGAACTGGATCAACAAAGACAACCCTAGGTCACATGAAACTACATCAACTAGTCAACTCCATCCAGAGTTATAGCTGGCAAGTGCTGAAACTATGATTCTGTAGCCTAAAGGAAACAAGTGAACACTAGAAACAGAAAAAAGGAAGAAAGGTTTACAGCAATTTATCTGATACTCAATATTGTCTAACAACAAAATTACGTCGTAGCACATGTAAAAGTTCGAAAGTGATGAGATGAATTTAAGTTCTGATTGTTCATTATCAGAATAAAGATCCTCTGGACAGCAAGATGTAAACAATCAAACAAACAGCCACCAAACAGAACACATTACAGGAAATATCCCAAAGAAGATGCCACATAGCCGAAAATTCTAACTAATTTTTCTCCAACAAATATTCAAACCAAGAATAATGCTAGTAAACCTTCTTAAGTGTTCGGCATATCTCTGTGAAATCACCAGGAGCTATCCTTTTCGTAGATGCAAGCTTGGTTAACTCTGCAACAGCTTCTTTTCGCTCTGACCACTTGGTAGCTTTCTGAAACATCAAAACAATCAAGCATAGAAATTATCATTCATCCCATGCAAATTAGACCCATACGCAAGGTAATTAAAAATCAAATGCTTAAGCAATGATCACAACATATAGGGTGCGAGTGTATTGTTTGAGAGAGTGAGTGGAACACTTACCACTCCTTCCCAAAATCCTAACTTTTCCAAAGGAGTCAATATATCCACAGGATCAACAAGTTCATACTCATCTATCTCCTGATGAACTGACAAGAAAGTATTGTCAGGCCCTAGCAGGACGGTCGAAGCACATGCAAATCTTTTTGAGCATGCATTGATCAATACCAATCATTATTAATTCATCAAAAACTATTTAACAAATATACAACAAGAGTCACTCATTCAGTAGGGTGAATTGCATACCTTCAGCAGTAGCTTCTTCAGAAGGCCCAGAAACCACAGCCTCAGAAGTAGCTTCATGTTCTGGCTCTTTGTCTTGCTCAGATCTGATAAATTTCAATCAAACATCAAAGAAAAATTTTTTTTTAAAAAATGTCCAATGCTAGCCGATAACATAATGATCAGAAAAGATTACAAAAAATGCTACAGCCATAGCACAAGGACGACAGTTAAATAATCTTTCAAAGGAATAATGTGCTAAAAACACTTAATTTGATATGCAATACAGAAAAAGTGAACCAACAAAATAATTTCATGTACAAGTGACACAAACAGGTTACATGTGACATATATCTCCATTCCTGTAATGCAAACACAAAAGAAAGGAGACACAAAGAAGGACACCCCCGTGGCAGAGAAAGGGGGGATTTCAAAGAAACATGAAATAGGTTACATGAGTTTAGCTTCTCTTTTGATCATAACACCTTGAGGCATGTCAACCTAGGGATCAATAATTCCAACAGCTATGAAATAAGAAATGGTATGGCATCTCTAGTAAACAATAAATTCTATAGCCAGTTCAAAATGGCTATTTCCAAATGCTATGACATAAACAAATAACTATAGTCCGACAAGCTACAGGCATAGCTCCTCGTGTATACAACCCAAAGGATTGGTATGGTACATTTTCTTGTCTCACTATAGTTACAAAGCAAGTAAATTTCATCAACCTACATGAAGTTAGAGAGAGTTGATTCACATATATCTGTTAAAAGAAAGAGTACCTTATTTTGCGGGATGGCTTAGCTATCCCTGTCACATTCACAAGCTCAGCTTCCAACTCTTTTTTCTGAAGGTTAGAGCAAAAAATAAATAAATATAAAAAGCAATAATTTAGCATTAAAAACATACAAATTCCATTAAAATTCAGCATACCATTGTGTCTCGCATCTTCTCAAATAAAATTGATTTAACAGCATCTTTCCCAATCCAACGACAAAGCTCCAATGTTAGTCCTTTTGAAGAAGCACGTACATTTTGATCTTGATGATCAAAAAGTTCAGGAAGCATCTTTAATATTCTCTTTGGTGGCACAATCTTAGAGCCAAATTCACTGATGGAAAGCAAAATGTTATCACCTCCAATGGCATAAAAACCCAAACTATTGACAAGTCAAACAAAATCAATTGTTATACAGTGATTTTCATACCTTAAGGCCTGAAACATGACATCTATTGCAGGGACAACTGCCTTAGCAACTTTATTTTTTATTGCTTTCTCCATGCCATCCTACAAAGAACAAAGTTCTCAAAAAGGTCTACACCGAGTGATTTAACTAATGTGCAAAATATTCTAAACATAAGATCTCTCATGCAAATCACAGCCTTGCCAAAATAAAAACTCCATAGGTATTACCATGGAAAAATAAGATTTAAAAAACAACCATATAGTATTCCAATTAGATCCACATTTCACTGACTGTCATCAATTACTCAATAAATAAGAAGCCGAGGCACCATTAGATTCATATTGTTTGTGAAGGAAATGCGTGGGGAAGTGAAAAAAAAAAGGTTAGTTACTTTTCCTTAGGGTATGTTTGTTTAGAAGGCAAGTTAGAAAGTTTTACAACACTTTCCCGAGGAAATCTAGTCACATGACTACCAAGTACCTTGGACTTTCAAATTGCTTTCATTTCCTCCAGCAAGCATAACACCCCTCAGACAGACCATCTGCCATAAATCTCAGACAATCTCCAATTTCATCAATGATATCTACATAAAATCAATTGCCTGTAATCTTTACAGGAAACTATGATGTTCTTTACAAAGCGTCAGCTTTTTTAAAGGTGCCAATACTGTTCCAATCCTCTGAAATATCTAATTCCTTGTCATACTTTCAATTAGAAGTTGTTCCGTATCATTTAATTCTTCCAGCAACAAAGGTGATATGGTTAACATATTCTAAGCTTTAAATTCTACAACAAATGATTTTTACCCTTTTAAGAGAGATTCTAGAATCCCAGCTCTCTCTCAATTGATTCATCATAGTCCTTGATCAGACTTGTTAAGCAGCTTAGCTCATCATGGTGCTGTGCACTTCCGTGACAAGAAACATGAAAGAGATTGCTTTTCATGGCTAAGCCCTTCAGTACTCTTGGAAAAGAAAGCTAACAAGTTCCAGTTGCTAACATGGAGAACAATACTGCTAAAATGCAGAAATATATCCACTATAACATCCCAAACACAGCAATCATGGCAATTGCTGAGATGGCTAAAAGGTTATATGCTGGTGAATTTAAGGAACTTCTATCCTTAGATGAGAAGTTGGCGGTTAATGAGTTCATCTCAAAATCAGGCTTTCAAAGAAGCACTCGATGATGCTGGGTTGAACAATATTGGGTTTGTAAGTGAGAAATACAAATTAGAAAGATGTAGAAATCCACATAGCAGAATTTTGGAGAGGTTGGACAAAGGAGTTGCAAATTTGGTGAAATCAATTTCCAACAACCATTGTAAAACACTTATATTCTTCTCATTTAGATCATATACTTAACTGTTTCGATATTTCAGTAACAAGGGCTTCAAAACAGAGACAGAAAGAAGCATTTCTTATGTCAAGTTTGAAAAAAACGCTCTTCTCAACGTATTCGAGTCTTGTGTACATGCATTACAGCTACATTATATTTTCTCCTGCTCCTTACAAAAGCACTATGCATTTTTTATATGATATCTACTAATACTCTTCTTATATCATATCTACTAATACTCTTCTCAATCTCACAGACAAAATTTCTACATCATCTTACACAATACTTGCAATCAAACTTATAAGTCTAGGGTACTTAACATCCTCGAACCCATATTTCTATGAATTAAGGATATAAAGGCAGCATTCACAACTGCATCCCTTCCTCACAAAACTACTTCCGAACCGATCCCAGCACTTCCTTCCTTTTTTTCCTTTCGAGAAGGTAACACTTTGATTTTCAAATGAGAACCTAAATCACACATAACAAGAGTTACGTATGAAACCTAATTTAGAAAATATGTTTCATCAGAGAACACATAAGTGTAGCATCCTAGCCAAATTCTCCACTCAAAAAACCCCAACTACATCCAAACCAAATTCAATAATCCAAGTTAAACTCCAATCACTAATTAACTCCCTCAGTTCTTGTCAACATACATTCCTCTCTATTCCATATGCCCCACATACCCCTAAGACAACATTTTTCAATTTCCAGTTGACAAAAGATTTAAGAAAGGTGCAAAAAGTAATGCTACAGGTACCAGGTTATTGGTCATGTTGCATGTGATGATAATTGAGAAAATAAAGGAAGTAACTACTCTTAGAAGTCAACAAAAAGTCAGAATCAAATGAAATGTAGTATTTTAAGAAGCCAATGACGGGTAAGTCATTGTTTGATTATTATTTGCCTAAATATATTATGTGACTTAGCATCCGTACTTCCACTCTATGGATAGTTCATCAAAGTTTTTCAAATCCTAATTTATTGATGCAAGGCATTATTTTGTCCAGACTCACACACTTTATTTAAAAAAAAAAAAAGTTAATAATGAAGGGAGGTACGAGAAATGAAACAGTTAGTAATAATCAGCAAAAAGAGTGGAAAGCATAAGATATGGGCTACATAGATGCGTAGACAAGTCTACCTTGTCTCTATTCATATTATTGCTAATTCATATTAATATTCTCGTTCTATGCATTTCATATTCCCTCGTGTATGACATCCTGAACAAACATAGCATATTATTCTGGCAAAAAGGGCATGCTCATTTTTTAATTACAACATGGCATATCATATGCAAAATCCTTGACTTAAACTGTGACTATTTCAGGGAAAATGGCCACTTAAAATGTGACTAATTCAGAAAAAAATGGCTAGAAAAGAACATTATCCAAATGCACTAAATTTAGGCAACTCTACTTCACACCATGGAATAAATATACTAATTAGTGTAGTGCCACTGATTATCATGGGTACCAAATTGTCCAGCTTTTAAGCTAAGAAATTCTTACATATCATTTTAATGAATCAGAAAAGTGATATATTTTTATTGTGCATTTTACCATGCCATAGGAATTGTTCAACTATTCAGCACAGAAAGGGTAGGATAACAAGGCAAGTGATCATATTAGAACTTGAGTATTTCCAGGTCAAGAATAAATCAAGTATAATACACATGCCTCTTTACAACTAAAAAAAATGCCATAGACAGCAACACTTAAAATTACAGCTTTAGTCAGATGCAAACCTACAATCCACATTGCCCAGCCCAAAACAAAATTATAATCCCAGAAAAACTCTCCCAAAAATAAAAAAAAAAGGAAAAAACCAAGCAGCATAGATACCAGCAATAGGGTTCTACCAAGCATTATTAAGCATCAGTTCTGTCTCATGCCAAATGAGATCACTTCAGCAAAGCAAACTGAAGTAGGCATCCCACGTTCCAACCTAACCCACACTACTGAAAGCGAAACACAAAAAAGAAAAGTTTCACATAGAAATGTAGAATTATAGCATACCAAGAAAGCCTCAACAGCTTCCAACTCCACCCATAGCATAAACGCCGTCTGTGATTTTTCCACTGTCTTAGGCCTTCCAGTCAGGCATTTTGCCACTATAGCGTCACAGACTTCTTTCGCATATCTACCAAAAAAGTACATAAATTTACACAACGTTTCAATGAAATTCCTATTGAAGAACTATAATAGAACTAAAAATAATTATTAATAAAGGAAAAATAAAAAATTACCTTGCAGCATCAGCATCGGCGGCTTTTAAGTAGGCAATTAGGGCATCGAGTGCCTTCTCTTGCACCGGCGCATTCGAATCCGCAACAGTCTTCTTAAAAAATGGTCCTAACAAAATTCCAAAAAAAATCCAAATTTTTGAACATCCAAAAAAAAGGGAAAGAGAAACAAAAAAAAAAAAAGATCTAACCAAATAATCGCTCACATTACAAAAACTCATACACAGATCAATAAATTCAAGATCGCAACTACAAAAATCAGATCTGACGAAATCAAGAATTCAAAACCCTAACTCACCAAATTCACGGATTCGGGGGTCCTTAGGATCGGAGATGGAGTCGCAGAGGGCAGCCAAGTCGATGTTAGCATCGTTCCTGACCTTCCAATTCTTGTGCATTAACCTATCCTCCCATGGCAGCTTCTTCGCCTCCTTCAACAACTTCTCATCCTCCGACATTGCTCTCTATATCCACCGCCAACACACGCACCACACCACTCACTGCGTGGTATCCAAAACTCTGTTTGTGTGTGTATATATAAAAAAAAAAAAATTTACCAATCTCTATATCGGCCTCCGATCAAGCTTTTTCCGACGACCGAATAAGAAGAGGAAAATGCTCGAACCCAAACGGCGTCGTTTAGTCGTAGTCTTTAGATGAACGCCGGCCAGGGAAGAAGTGAGAGAGTAGAGAGAGAATTTGTGATCTCTTTTTTTTATCTTTCTCGTTTCAAAAAAGAAACAGAGCGACAGTGGGCTAAATTTGAGTTTTACGCTTCAGGTGGAACAAATACCAATCGCACCACTCAGCGTGAGATCACGTACGGCATGAAGATCCAACGTGGTTCTTTTAGAAAGGAGGCGTCGTGGGTTGTCAAAGCGAAAGCGCGTGGGAGATTAATTTGGATCTGTTGTGGTTGAGCGGTGTAATTTGAAGGTGGGGGACTACGGTGGGGCCCAGAAAGGGGAGCGGAGAGAGAAGGCGAAGTGGGTTGTAAAAGAATTTGGAATTCAAATTAAAAAGAGTCGTTTAATTATGTTGGTTGTGATCGTGTGTTCTATAGTCTATCGTAGGGATTTTGTTTGCTTGTTTTCGGAATGTTCGATTAGAAGACTTTCTTTGGGGTTTTGGAAGTACGGTGAAGGATTAAGAAGCATTTGGAGAGATTAATGGGGATGTCATCAGACACTAAGGTCTTAATTTTCTAGGTTGCCGGCAGACCAGGCTGGTAGTCAAGGATGATTAAAACGGCAACATGTCCGATGTGGTGGGCCAAATTTTGTTTAACTCAACGCATTGGCAAAGGCCTTTCTTTTTTTTGTTTTTTAGGGGAAATATACAGTGGCAAAGGTAAGCGACACATCCTCCAAAGGGTGAGTAAATAAAAAAAACTTTTTTGTATAAATCGTATTTTGTTTGGATGATTATTTATTAAAGTGTTTTATGAGGAAAAATATTATAGTAATTTTGAAAATTCTTTCGATAATAGTGTATATGAGATGAAAATAATTAAAAAATATGTTTAGAGTTCTTGAAAACATGCTTTTTTGAAAAACAATGCCAAATATACAAAGCCAGAAATTAAAATGGCTCTATTTGAATTGTGTTTTTTTGGATGGCTCCTTATATAATGGATAACAAAATAAGGGAATGTTCAAGTAAAATTTCAGTAACTGATTTAATGAGTCAAGGTAAGCAAGTTGTAAGTACTAATTATGAAATACCAAAGTGAGAAACATGGCATGGCTAAAGATGAGTGAAAGATCCGTTATTTACTTGACCACTTTACTACTTCATATAGTATGCACCTAACAATTATGCTTATATTATTTTTAAACTTATTGACTCAAAGTACATTCTTTCTATGTAACATCATCAATCTTGTAGGAAATATTGGACGAGAATCACTCATACAATGTAATTTTTCAATTGTGCATGTATAAGAATTTGAGGTCTATTTGATTCACGAACAGAATGAAATAGGATGGCTTATCTTTGAACTATGAATCCTGAAATGAGTCATCCTTAAATTAATAATCTCACTTGTTCAATATTTAGTTGATATTGAATTTGATGGGATATCTCAAAAAAATTATGTCAGTGTATGTTTTGTTGAAAATGAAATTTGGTTTTTACTGACTAAAATACCCAAAGTTTATGATATTAGCAATAATGGTGCTTGTGATGGTAGTGTACGGTAGTAGATTTTGGTAATAGTAGTGTTGCTTGGCATTCGTGGTGGTAGTTATACATGGTGGTTGTGGTTGATGATCATGGTGGTAATAGTAGTACAATTTGGTAGTGGTGATAATGGTGGTGCACGGTGGTGGTAGTAAATGTTGCAGTGGTAGAGACATGTTAGTCAATGATTTTATTATTCCATCTAAGAGTCATTCTAGGATGACTAATATCACCACCTCCATGGGATTATTTTATCCCATGTACATTGAATTAATTCAATTAGATAGGATATATAATCTCATGCTTAAAATACAACTAGACATTTGATGACACACAATTAGTAATCCAATTCCATGTCATCCTATGAACCAAATGCCCCCTAAGTTTTAAATGATTACTTTCAAGATAGTTCTTCGTAGTTAGACAATGTATGTGACATAATCAATTTGGTAGAAATATTGGACAAGTATCACTCCTACAATGTAATATTTTTTGTGCATGTATAAAAAATTGAGCTTTAGAATGATTAGTTTCAATTCAAAACAACATCTTCGTAGTTAGCCTTTGTTCTTTTGTTGAAATATGGACTTTAAATTTTCCGTTTGCAACTTATTTAGCTGTGACTTATTTTGATTTGTAGACCATATTGATTGGGCATTATTTAGTATTTCCTTGAAGTTTGGGCTTTGTATCTGTTAGAAATAAGAGTTTCGATCGCATATGTCTTAAGTATTGAGTACGACACGAAATCTAATATGGAGTTTTGATCATTTGTCAATGATTATGATCTTTCTCTTTAAATTTTATAGATATGTCTTGGAGTCTATGGATTTTTTTGATGGGATTGGAGGAGGAAGAAGAGAGAAGAAAAGGTGAAAAAGAAAAAGGAAGAGTAAAACATGGTGAAGAAAATCATAATAGAAAACTAAAATTAAAAATTAAAAAATTATTATAGAAGCCATTTGTCACTTTATTACTTGTTTATTAATAGATTTCATTTTTAAGTTTGACTGTTACATCTACTAATTTCCATAATTTTTTTTAACAATTAATGGCAATGTGCAGTTTTTGAAACTGTAAGGAGTTTATAAGTATGTAAATACAAGTGTATTTAGTAATTTACCTCAGGCTTTATTTTTTAAAACATAGTACATCAACAATTTGTACCAATTATATCCTCATCTAAAGTAGAAAAAAGAGTTATGGATAAATAATATTAAAGAATGTTGTACTTTCTTATTTTATCTATTAAGAAATAGATTGCTTAAAGGTAAATTTGCTTATGTTATAGTCAATTTCGACTTTCGAATCATAAAGTTACAGACGTTAGTAATTTAAAGTAATGCTATTCAAGCTAACAATTTAGAGGGTTTTAATGCTTTTTTCTTATATTTCATTTCCTAATTTTTTTCAAATTAGGGATCCTGGGGTACTAAAAAAATTTTACATACTTACTTTTTAACGGTGGTTGGATAGGGCTAAACAAATACCAATTCTTCAGTTCTCACTTGCTTGTCTAAATCAGTCATAAAAAATATGCCCATCAAAACATGTTTCTAGTTTCCCAAGTAATAAAGTTATATATTCTTATAAATTTATATACTCGTATAAAGATAATATCATATTGAAAACTCTTTACAACTCATTTAATATTTATTTCTTCATAAAGTGGAATGTCATGCGAAAAAAGAAGCAAGTGTATAGTTTTAAGTTTGTGGTTGTAATGGTGAATTTCTCACAATTATTATTTTCTTTTAGGAGTTAAAAAGATACAAATTCTCAAGATATTGTTTTCAATTTTCCTTGAGCAAATTTTGTAATAATAGAAGAGGAGGATAAAAACTAAAAATTAGAAAAATACTAGAGTTTAGATACCTCAATTTGTTTGGGCTAATTTTGAGGCAGCGAGGGAGAATTGAAAGAAAGGGAGAGATAAAATTATGAAATTCTTTGAGTTATATAAATCATATTGTTGAATAATAAGCTGATCCATGAATTGCATAAGAAAATACTAAATTGTCTTCAACAAGCTTCATTTTTATTTCAAAGGGAACAAAAATAGATGGAGCATTAGATTTTCCCTTTCTCTCTCTTTTTCTCTTTTTTTAAAAAAATAACTATCAAAATTAATATATTGCTATAAACAGTATAGTAATTATCAATTGGCTTACAGCGAAAAAAATAAATTAAAATTTATGCCGAAAAAATCATTCTCTTCTTTTTTTTGGGCAATGCGTTTTGTGTAATTCTTGCATTAGAAGTTATAGCCATGACTCATTTTAGAATTTGATCATACGGTAGGTGACAAAAAGTTTTGCTCATATGACACTAGTAATTACAGTCAAAAGTCTTTTTTGGGGAAAAAAAAGAGATGTGAGCATATTGCAGGAAAAAAATTGTTACTTTCTCTTTCATTTGTATTATGGTGCATTTTATCAATTTGTTCCAAATATGTTGAATTGAAAATTATTCATAATAACTTATTCAAATACATCATATTCTGACAAGAATTTTACTTACAATTTGTTAATAGATTAACAATCTAATATATATTATTGCAAAAAAGATTAAAAGATGAAAAACTGGTTATGTTGCAAGAAGAAAAATCTCTTCAACAAATTGTTGCTTTGAGGCCACGACTCTAAATATCAAATTTCCAAAAAGTATTTCAATTGTTTATATAAGTGTAATGAAAAATTATCATTAATTTAATTTGAATTCTCAGAAAAAATTAACTATTATTAACATAAGATGAATTCTCTATCACAATTTTTGCTTTTATTACTCTTTCATAAATTTCACAAATCAAAAAAAGGTAAGCATTTTCTTAGGAATCTTTTTCCTTTGTCTAATACTTTCCTTGTTTGATCAACTAAGAGAAAGATTTAGCATTTTATTGGATGTACTTTCCCTTTCCCTTTTCTTACTAACTTTTAGGAGCCAAATTGAGTTCTACAGCATCTATTTCTTTGAAATACACAAGTTGTGTGTAATTTGCCCCTATACGTTGCCTTTGAAGAACTAACGCCTCATAGTAATTAGAAGTATTGTCACTTGAAGCTACTATAACAAGTATATACTTTAAATGATCAAGTTGGCCCTTTGCTTTAACCACAGTCTGGAACAACAAATGAGTTTTGGTCTCTGTATTATGCACATCGATTGCAAATTTTCCGAGTTGTAGCACATTAGGGTCCTTAGGATCTATTTCTTTCCAAGGAAAGTAAAGTAAGGCATTCGAGCAAAGGAAGAAAACCATCAATGCTAATATTGTGAGGGGTAGAGGGCGAACAATAAGAGCCATCTTTACATACTTTGTTAATATGTTATAACGAATTTTGTCTCAAAGAATGACACAGATATTGTGTTGAAGACAGGACAATGATGTATTGTGTGGTGGTTTTGTTGTTTAGAATGTTATTTATAGCATGTTTTAGTATGCTAAGATTTTATTGTTTTTTATCTCACAAAAACAAAGATATCAGTTTAAAATTTCTTTTCTTAAAATGGTTTTTACTTACTTCTGTATCCTCTAATAAAATACAACAATAGTTTCCAATATATTAAAATGACATGATTGAAACAAAAAACTCACATTATACAATCTTGACAAAAAAAGAGTAATAAATTTTTCTAACATATTAAACGTGGTTGAAAAAAATCCATATTATACAATTTTGTAAAAATAAATCTTGATGGATTTTATCATATATACACTTAATACATTATCTAATTGGTTATTAAATTGTCTCCCTTTCATTTATTCACCATAAGTTTGTCACAGATAGAATTTATTAATTATTTATAAGTTACATTATTTAATTAGTGATGAAGTAGTTTCCTATTTAATGTATTGGCTATCAGTTACTTCTACAATTTTTAATGTCCTCAATTGTTTCAAGATATTCGTTGTGCATAAAACTAATAAATAAAAACCTCAAACATGACACACACACACACACACACACACACACTCTCTCTCTCTCTCTCTCTCATGTTTTACTTTTTAATTATTCCTCTAGACCATCTCTAAATTCTTCGGTGACTATCTGTAACACCTGTCTTCTAGCTAATATCTATACATATGATATAATAGAAATCAGCTAAAAGATCTTTACTACCTACTGTCATTATGAATTAAATATAAGGCAACTACAAAAATCCTTTCTAGTTTTGAATTTTTTTGAAATTAATTAATTTAGCTTAATGCATAAAAAATGTATATACAAGGCACGTATCAATCTTTTGCCTTAATGATTAATTGTATGTAATTATAAAACAACTTGAAACTTCAAAGAGTAATTCTTACCTAAAAAATATTTGTGTCATTATAATCAGATGAATTTTGGTGTCAAAAACATGTTATTAGATGTTTATATCTAATTTTTTATAGAATGACATTTGAAAGACTGATCAAGCTTTACCTAATAAGAAAAATTTTGCAAAAATAATGAAGCTTGCAAGGAAACCTTAGGTTTAGTTTCTTGAAGAACTAAATATTTTCATGTGAAGTGTACATTGACAATGATACCATATAAAATAAATTAGAGGTTGTACTTTATTTTCTATTTTCTAAGGTGACTTGTATGTATATTCAAATTAATATTAATATTTTGATTGAAACTTGTGAATGAATGAGATATGTTTTGCTCAAGTATATGCATCATTATCCAAGCAAAATATTTAAGTAATAGTGGTTTTTATGACTCTACTCCATTAACGTGATAATTTTCTTATCATCAACTAATACTGTAAATCTTGTCATTTTTTATATTTAAAAGCTTAATTAGTGAGATTTATTTAGTTTATTTGTCAATTCTCCGTGACCTAACTTTCTTATATAGCATTGATGTTTCTCTATCAAGTTCAAACTTATTCTTTTTTTTTTTTGTTCTTTTGAGCAAGTTCCTATTATTCACAATTTAGAAATAACTTTTTTAGTTGAAGTATCATAAGCTATATTTTTCAATATCCCTAGTCATAATATTAATAAAATTTAACATCGTTAATAAAGATAGACTAGCACATACTTTGTAGCTATTTATTATAAATAACAGTTGATCTCATCAATTATGATTTATGATACCTAAGATGGTATGTGAACAACTCTTAGAAAACAAATTCATTGGATTGATCCACTAAGAATTGAGTTGAAATCCTATTTATACTTCAACTACATTCTTGAAAGTCTTATCTTTCTCTTTAAATTACATTTTGATATCTTGATGATTTCATAGTTGATTATTAGGGTTGTTTTTATGCAATCATGGTGATATTATTGTTACTCATGCAACCACAATGATATTATTGTTACTCACCCATATCTACAACCAATAGTTGAGAATGAAGGGGTGGGGTCTAGATTTAGATTTGTATTTCAGGATGTTGAGGTGATGATTTGGGTTGAACCATGTTTAGATAGTTTAATGATGTTGAACAGACTATACAGTTTGTTGTTCAAGTGACTGATTGGTTTTTAGGATTGGTATCGATGCATGATTTCGAGTATCATACCTATTTTATGGTGAGATGATAGATTTCATAGTAAAATTCACGATTTGATTTTTTCACCACGGTCAATAGGATATGGTTTATAGATGTCCACATTCGTAATATTGCAAACTAAGTATTTCTCAAGAGAGATTTTCTAAATGGCTTGAGTTTGTGATATTTTTTATAGGCTTTTCTTTGTAACATGTCATTTTGCTGGTTTATCAATTTGTACGCATTTTAATTATTCTATTTTTACTTTTGAATTATCATGATGTGTTTAATTTAAGTATTTGTTTCATATTTTATTTATATATATTAAAACGTTAATTGATTATTTCATTTAAATTAATCAAATAAATAAAATCATGTAATAATTTAAATTGAAAACTTTGTAAGTGAATTATTGCTTATCTCTTGAAATATCCATATTGCTCGCATAATGATTTTCTATGAACACAAAAAATTTAGGTAGAAAACTCAAATTCTCTTCTATTGTCCAAATAAGGTTAAGGTTATACACATATACATTATATTTACAAATTATTACTTTAGAAAATAGATAATTTTGATGTAAATTTAAATACAACCAACTTTTAAATTATCTATTTTAAGAAATATTAACAGGTAATAATTTCATGTTAAAGCATTCGTAATTGAATGGTCAACGTCAAAAAATGAATATATTTTTTTAATAATTACTTTGAATTGATTTTAATTGAAATCATTATTTACCTAATTTTGTAGTCTACACTTTGTCGATTTCAAAAGTGATTCAAAATATATGCCCAGTTATATATTATATATCACTACAAGAATAAAGATGAATTATATGTGGCACGTCCATAGACATTAAATTTTGTTCTTTCACATGCATCATCCTATTTATACCATGCCTCAGTGGGATTCTACGTCATGTAACAATATTGAATTTAGAAGGTAGGATGATTTGCAATATAGATTTAAAGATTAGCATGATTTGCTATGTTATGGAGAAGTAGATGCTATAGGTTCTTGATATGGGTGGCATTAAAGGTGACATGGAAAGGTCATAGGTTCTTGATATGGGTGGCACTAAAGTATGATGCCAATTTACTTATGATCAATATATATCCACCTACATGACTTTCCTTCCCCAAAATAATACCATTTATGTATATTCAATATTCTTCCACCAGCAGATACAATTTATGTACATTCAATATTCTTCCACCAGAAAGACTTTCCAACCTGACGATATATATTTAAGATTTTCATTTGTGGTAAAATTGGCTTTCACGAGATTAGGAATACTAACTGGACAATCATTCCCATGTTTTTATATGCTATTGTGGGTTATATACAATTATCTATATACATCACGGTATTACTTATTGACTAGTTGGTATTGGTGTCGCTGTCAATAAAGGCTATCAGATTCCCGAGCTAGACGAGATAGATTGCTCTTCCCTATTAACCACTGAATACTCGCCTATAGAATATTCTTATTGTACGATTAGACAATTAAATTATGTAATGGTTATTCTATTCGTAAATTGAAAATTTTGTAAGTGTGATTTTGTTTATCCTATAAAATGTCCTTGCTGTTTGCACGTTGCTTTTCTATAAATATAAAAAGTTTCATATATTTTGTTTTTTGTGTTTCGAGGATGAGTTGGTAAAAATTCCTCATATGTATTGTGTTCTGAGAAGAGATTGGTCGATTACTTTCTAGATAAAGGAGTTTAGGATCTAATTTCATTTTTAACAAATTTATATGTAATAACAATTTGTATTTATATACTGTATATCATATTTCATGGTTAATAAAGAGAACAAATATAATTGATTGATAATTTTTCAAAATTATTCAAAATATTGATTGTATATTTTATTGATTTAAAATCTTTCTAAGTCATATTTTATTTTTCAGTACGAAATAAAACTTCATACTCATAGTCACAGTCATAGTGAAATCATCTACAAGATGAACATAATGTGACAATTATATATATATTTTCAGCTTGTCTATACTTTTAAATTATGTTTTTTTAATCACTATATCTTATATTAAAATAAACATTGCATTAATGCCAGCAAATGAATTTTGGCTTCTGTATTATGCACATCAAGTGCAAATTTTATAAGCTTTATCACACGAGAATTCTTCAAATTTTGTGAGGGGTAGAGGGTAAAAATGAAGGGCCATCTTTTCAGGATTTGTTAACATGTTATAACGAATTTTTTTTAAAGAAAACACAGATATCCTGTTATAGAAAAGACGATGATCATTATAGGGTGGCTTTGTATTTTGAAACATTGTTTATAACATATTCTAGCTTGCTAGAAATTTTATTTTTTTCTACTTCAATAAAAAAATATAGAGAGATTAATTTTCTTTTCTTACAGTCTGTATAATATAATAAAATATATCAACATTTTCTAACATATTAAAATGTGGTTGAAACAAAAACCACATTACACAATCTTGAGAAAATAAAGATTAATGATTTTTTCTAACATATTATACTTGGTTGAGAATCTATGTTATACAATTTTGTATAAATAAATACGAATGGATTTTATTATGTATAAACTTTTTTTTAATGAAGTTATCTATATACTTGTTAAAAGATCTAATTGATGATTAAATGGCCTTCCTTTTTTTTTCGCCATTAGTTTGTCATAGATGTAATTTATTAATTATTTATAAGTTAATTTTTAATTAGTGGTGAAACGATTCTTATTTCAAGTATTTGCCTTCAGTTACTTCTACAAATTCTAACGCTCTCAATTGTTCTTAGGTACTCTTTTTGCACAAAACTAATAAATGAAACCTCAATATCTCTTTCCCACCATCTTATGTTTTGATTTTTAATGTTCCTCTAGACTGTTTCTAAATTCTATCTTAGTACCTTCTTTTGCAATTTTGGCTTTTCAATTATTCCATTAGACCATATCTAAATTCTATCTCAATACCCACATAAAGTGTTTTATTCAATATCTACATGTAACACCAGTCTTTTAGCTAATATCTATACATTTAATATTCTTGATATTAGCAAAATAATGTTTACTACCCACTATTATCATAAATTAAAAATATCTTTAAAAATTACAATAATATAAAGCAACTTAAAAATCCTAACTAATTTTAAATTATGTTAAATTAATTAATTTAGCTTTATGCATAAAAATGTAGGCATGTATCTGTCTTTTGCCTTAGTAGTTAATTATATGTGATTTGGAAAACTACTTGAAAATTCAAAGAATAATACCTACCTAGAACAAATATAATCCCCATATTTTTAACAATTGTTTTGAATTGCTTTTGATTGAAGCAATTATTATGCCTAATTATACAATATAAAGCAATTATTATGCCTAATTATACAATATATTTTGTCGATTTCAAATGTGACGCACAATTATATACCATATACTAGTGATTAAGGCACGCTCAATGTGTGTAAAAATAATAAAATATTAAGATTATTTGTGAAAATAATCTAGTTGTTCATTTTGAAAATTTTCCTTGCTAAATAACCACATGCAAAAAGTATTTTTTGCTTTGTAGCTTTTCAATTTAGCTTACACTTTAGTAAAACAAACAAAGAATGAGATATTCTTTAAATACGTTATAATTGTTTAGATATTGTTTAGCTTATACATAGATACAACATATTTACACATCATTACTTTTGAAAATAGATAATTTTAATGCAAATATAAATACAATTTACCTTTAAATTATCAATTCTAAGAAACATTTGTTTAAAAATTTAACATTGTAACTTAATTAGATATTTTTAATGCAAAGTGAAATACAATTTACTTTCACATTGTTGATTTTAAGAAATATTTGTTTAAAAACTGAAGATTGTATAAAACTTAATAAGTTATACTATATTATTATAGAGTTGCATTCATAGTTAAAAGGTCAATGTCAACGAACAAACAATGGATCTACCATTGGTTCATTTTCTCAAAATTTTCTTTGCTAAACAAGCATATACAAAATTACTCTCATTTCCTACACTTTCTCACTTAGCTCCCCATCCACTAAAACCATGCCGTAGGATATGATATTATTTAGGTACATCATAATTGTTTCAAATATTTTTTAGGTTATACATATGGATACAACATATTTATAAATTATTACTTCATAAAATGGATATTTTTAATGTAACCAAACTTAAATACAGTTTACACTCAAATTATCTATTTTGAGAAATGTTAGTTCAGAAACCAAAGATTGTATAAAATCTAATGCATACTGTTATATTTTGGAATAATAGAGTCGTGTTTATAATTAAAGGTCAATGTTAAAGAACAAATATTAGTTTAACCAATCCTATATAATCCCCATATTTCTTAAACAATTATTTTAAATTGCTTATATTGAAGTCATTGTTCTACCTAATTATATTGTCTATTTTATCAATTTTAACTCAATATATGTACCCATACACTCGATATATGTATGAATTACAAAAATTAAAAATAGATGTATAGAATTTTTATATATTTTCACTATTCCTACCTGGACGAGGGAGACTTAAAAATAGTTGAATACTTGTCAACGAAGGATAGTTATTTTTCCATCCATGCTAGTGATGTATTAGATGGGTTTGTGGATTAGTGATTGTTCGTGGTTTGTGAGACTGGATTTTGCTATGAATAGGGATATTAACTAGACAATCATTTCTAGGTTTTTTTATACATATGATAATGCGATCATGCATGATGATAGGTCTATATGCAGTCAATCTCATGTTGTTAATTACTAACCATTTGGTGCAGTTGGAGGGTTAGGGATATTTATTAATTCTCCCAGGGTTTAGATATGTGTTTCCACTTGTGTAGATTTATATCTGATTTAAAAGTACACGTGTCTATATATGATTTAGATAATACATAGAGAGTTCAATAATGCTAAGTAGATTCAGTCAATTGGCTTAATGATGATAAGCGGATGACACAATTCATTATTTGAGCAATTGGGCTGCGCAGGAGAATTTCATTGGATGATCTGAAGAGCCATCATGTTTTTGTGGGTAGAATGACAGCTTAGGAGCTTTCCGTAGTTGGTTCTCAACTAGCCAGATCTGATTTATGAATAATTAGTTTCACATAGACATATGCCACTAGGAATAGATTTTGTTGATTTTGGCTTGTGTAATATCATGGGTATCTGGTTTACGACATGACATGATACGTGTGGATTTACCCATTCTTCCCATATTGAACACAAGCAACAACTTTTTTACTCATTTCTTGATTCTTCTTTGAACTTGTTGGAATTCTATTATTTCAAAGATATTACTCCCGATCAATCAAAATATTGACAAAAGAAAAGTAACAATTATAACGTCCACGCTTAGCAACATTCTTGATCACAAAGAAGAAGTAGCAATCATAATGTCCATGCAATGCTGTATTCTTGATCATGCTTTGGCAAAATTTTTAGGAGCAACTTCTACTTTATTAACACAAGTTGTACCTCCAATTGAATCCTCTTCTATTTGTAGTCTATTTGAGAATGGAATAGTAAAATAGTTTGTTTTCTCAGAACACGATTTTATAAATTTTATGGGGTTTATATATACTAGTATTAATACCTTGTAGCAATGGATTAACTCCCAAGACTTTTTAGCATAAGGCCTTTGTATACTTGATTGCACTGTATTATAATGGTTTGTAACTTTGAAAAGAATAACAAATAATTTTGTGGAGAATTCCTTACATGTGCTAACACACTAAAGAACATATGAAGTGAAAATTCATAAGTTGAGGAATAAAAAAAATAATATTGAATTAACTATGAAAGAACATGCCTTAAAGAATATAAAAATTCATAAAGTTAATATTCATACTAATTCTTCATCAGATTTTAGTCATAATTCATCATGGAATTCAAGTTTAGAATTTAAATAAGTTACAATTTATATTACAAAGTTAGGCATTGAGCAAAATGTCTTGCTAGCATAGTTTCTTTTAAACATATTAATTGATGAAGCAATAAAGATCAAGACATTTTGGAAGATTTGCTTTTTGTTCTAACTAATATTATCTTTAAAAAACATGCCAACATTATATGAGGTTTTATTGTAATCTTGAGCTAACATTAACTAATGTTAAGTAGATTAACTCAACTATGATCTTTCCACTAGTTTTACATTCTTTTCCAAAAAAAAAATTCATGATAAATATTTATGTTACAATATATAAATTTAAAGCTCGTGTACAATTGAATAAGAATAAAAAAATACAAGAAAGATGTTAGTAATTTCAATGAATTTCTACACCAAAATTCAAGCCATAAAATACATTGAATAAAATATAGAAGAACGAGAAGAGAATAGCCATTTGCATCATGAACACAAAATTTTATTAATTAAACTATAATTCCAAATTCAATTAGAAAAAGATGGATAGAAGCATAAAAAAAAAAGGAGGAACGTGTCTTAGAAAATAAAGTTTAACTATGTAAGTTTATGCATTTATTATAACTTTTGTATTTTTCCAATACATTGTACTATTTTCAATCTCAAAAAATAAAGTTTAACTATGTAAGTTTATGCATTTATTATAGCTTTTGTTTTTTTCCAATACATTATACCATTTTCAAAATTTACATATGTTTAGCTAACGAGTAAGATGCGCAATGCACGTGCTGCTTCTGATACGATTACGTACGGTCTTGTGAGTGTTTTAATGTTATATTTTATGATGTATAAAATAAAATATTATCTGGTTATTTTTAAATTACATCTACTATTGCTAATGAATGTTTGATTTCTCATTAGAGGTAGTTGCTTTATATATTTATTCAATAAAAAACTTTCCTTTTCATTTTATACTATTTACTATTTTTTTGAACTTTTTTTTCATTTATTTCAATTTATCAAAATGTAAAATTTGGCTAACAAACTTTCTTTTTCATGAAATTTTTTTTATAATACTCATTTTGCTTCTCATTAACTAATTAAATTACTAAAAATGTAGATATGTAGCGAGACTAGCTTGTGCAAAGATTAGGGATATTGATTGGACAATCGTTTCCATATTTTCTTATATATATAATGATGCAACAAATGGGTTCTAAATACAGTCAATCATACATGTCATGTTGTTATTTTTTAACTTGAGTGTTAGGGTTTTTAATAATCCACCATTGGGTTTAGATTTGAATTTCTATGTGTGTAGATCTATATGTTAATTTACAGAGTTCATTGATGCCTAAGCGGAGACCAATTTATTTCGAGCGATTGGGCTGCATGGATAATGCTAATAAATGATTTTCGAGACATGCTATTTTTATTGGCAGGATGACGTCTACAGTGTCTATATTGAAGGTTGATTTCTAGTAGCTGGTTCCTAACTAAATCTGGTTGACAAGTGGTCAGTTCAATATGGATGATATTCTATAATAGAGAGATTTTGTGAAACTCTGGGTATTTCATCTATGACATGACATGCGTAGATTTATCCAATCTTCCCTATCTTGTGTATCTAGTTTGGAATTTATCATATTCGTATGATTTATTTCAATTTGTCATTTATCAACCAATATAACTATCCTACGTTCTCTATGGTTCAGACTCAAACCGCATTATATATTTACCCGATTCTCCTTCCTTATGCATGTAGATTGGAATTTATCGAGTAATATATTTTAATTTGTTATTTATGGACCAATATAATTACTTTGCTCTCCCTATAGACTCAAGCTGCTACTCTATTGAACAAATATAACCACAATCCTCCCAATCAAACCCTTTTTTTCAATTCTGCCTAATTTGCTCTGGGCCCAAATCTCGTCATAGACGCTTTACTTTCCCATCTCCAACAGCCCCTTTTTGCATAAATAGTTGTTTTACTAATCAATAGAAAATTTTGCAAGTATATTTCTATCTATCCTTGAAATAGCTCTCATCATTCACACATTACTTTTGTGTATACAAAAACAGTTCTCATATATTTTGACAAAAAATTCTCATAGCGAGGATTTGCTAAAAGATTGTGTTTCAAGAAGGAATTGATTACGTTAAGAGTAATTTCCTTTTTAGTAACTTTATATATAATAAAAATTTGTATATTACATTTCATGGTTAACAAAAAGAACACAAAAATTTTATTGTATTATACGGTCAACATAGAGAACAAATGTAGTTAGATTGATAACTTTCAAAATTATTCAAAATAGTTATTGTATATTTTATTGATTTAAAAATCTTTGATTATACTATGGTAATAGTAATTCTATTTTCACATTGTCTATATTTTTAAAACAGATACATTATATTTACAAATGATTACTTTCAAATTTAATATTTACAAATGATTACTTTCAAATTTAAAACAAATTTATTTTCAAATTATTTATTTTGTGAAATATTAGTTTAGAAATCAAAGACTGTATGAAGCATAATTGGTAATATTTATATGCTAAATAGTTGGAGTCGTGTTCATAGTTAAAGGTTCAACATCAAACAACAAAAATTAGTTCAACCTATCCCATATTGTTCCCATGTTTCTTCACCAATTGTCCTAAATTGCTTTTAATTGAAATCACTATTCTACACAAAAAAAAAAAAATCACCGTTCTGCCCAATTAAACAGTATTTCATCGATTTCAAAGATGTACACCAATTATGTATTATATATTATATATATATATACACACACACACACACACACATATACATATTCTACAAAAATTCATTTTATCTTTTAAAAATAAGATGTAGAAATTCTATTAAATAAAAATATGCTCATAATAACTTAGATGTAGAAGTTTAAGTAACTAGCAAAAATCACTCATTCCTCTTTCAAAAATTTCCTTGCAAAACAAGCATATACAAAAATTAATTTTCACGTTCCTACAGTTTACTTTCCTACTCGTTCCTCTACTCCAGTACCAAGCCATGCAGTCATATACTGCAAATTGCCAAAGAAGCATGCAGGAAGGTTGTGAACTATTTCAAACCTAGCTGAAAAGGAAAGGAATTTAATGTAACAATATAAAGAAAATTCTAATTTCAACAATTTCAAATTAGAAGTTTCCCATCCTCGTGAAGGTCTATATACCAGGAAAATACTTACATAGACCGGGTCTACGGGTGGGGCCCTGAATCCTATGGTTCAAAATTAGCCACTTAGTCAATTAGATGGGCCATGAGTGAGCCATAATGTGGGCCACATGTGGACCTTAGGGGAGTCAATTAGGTTTGCCATAGTGTGGCCCACATGTAGGCCATAGGAAAGGTGACTTATTTTGGATCACAGGATCCACGGCTAGTTCATGTAAGCATTTCCCTATATACCAAATAGTGTTCTAATACAACTCATAAGAGAGTTCACAAAAGAAATAAGGTAACTAGTAATGGGTTGTGCAACATTAAGGGCAAAAGAACTAGAAAACTAGAGATTTGATTAGCCAAAATAAGCAATTTGATTACATATCCATCGGTAAAGGGGAAGGAGGCCAATGTGGTTGTACACAAGGCAACAGCAAAAACGATTCACCGGTGAAGAAATAATGTCCTGCATGTGTATTTGATTCAACTATCCATTGTCAAAGTTACAAAAGAAGATTCTGGCACCTATCCAAAATCACCACAAGTGGGTTGGAAGGATGGTATGCCATGCGAACCACATACCTGTCATGTTGTGGATGTTCGGCATGCTAAAATAGATCACTCCAAACGGTATCAGGAACATCTAGCCTCACATCATATGTTGGGATCCATTCTTTTGAACTAATTACAGCCTCACATTCGTAGCTCTTTAGCTTTTTAGCAAGGGTAAAAACTCAAAAACCTGGTAAATCTGTGCTATCCACAGCACATTTCAAAAATTTGTCACTCGATTGGCACAAGAAGAAAGGATGGTATGTATGGCTAAGATCAGGCAACCTAATTAACAGCACCTCAACCCAGTGCTGATCATGGACCATTAAGCCATAATGTAGAGTAAACCATAAAAAGGTTCCTCCATTAATGAGATGCGTAGCAGAGCAGGTATTAACATGAAAACGGCTAACAACAGCACCTGCAAAAAGCTTGGACTTTTTCCAAATTCCAGTCTTTGAAGAATAAATCTCCACTTGCACAAACTTTTTTCTTGCAAACATAATTTTTTAATCAACAATTGGCACGATCATCAGGAAATCATTATCGAATTCACCCGAAAGGAATCTAGGAGATGCCGCCTAATAATCGGCAAAACTTTTCTTTATGTGCATGGACTCAATATCAATACAAGCTCGAGGAAGCGAGAACAAGTGCCCAGTAATGGGATTGAAGACATGGAAATTTGGATAGTCCTCACAAAGGACGAGGCCATTGGAGATACCTTGAAACGAACTGACTCTATCCACAAAAGGAAGCCTGGACGTCTTCAATGTTGATGGGTAGGAATGAAAATCCTCGAGATCTAGTGTGATATCTCGTTTCACATCGAAAATGTTAAGAAATATGAACTAATGTATAAGTTGAGTCTAATCATTCAAGTCCAACTTGGGGTATCTATTTTGGGATAACGAGGATGAAGCCTAAATAGTTGGACTTCGCTGCTCAGATTCTGGTTGCGCGCAGGACTTGCGGGCCCAGGGCATGACAGAATGGTATCAGAGCGAATTTTGTGTGGTTTCTGCACGGGGTGAGATTGGGCCTATGATATTGGGCTAAATTATGCAAAGAAGTGAAGGAACTAAGTGCTGTGCAGGGTTAAGTGCTGTGTCGACCTAAGGGCGGTAGTCACCTCTAGAGCTTGTACGAGCCATCTCTAGAATCCGATACAACCGAGTAAACGTTCCAGATTATGCTATAGATTGGGCTTTGTGAGGATACAAAGCCTAATAAGGAGGGGTGAATGTAATACCCCGTTCTACATCGAAAAAATGAAGTAACATAAATCAATGTATAAGTTGAGTCTAAGCACTTAAGTCTAACTTCGAATATCTATTTTGGGCTAGCGAGGACGGAGTCCAAATAGTTGGACTTGGCTGTTCAGACTCTAGTCGTGCGCTGGGCCTGCGGGCCTGGGGCGTGATAGAATGGTATCAGAGCGAATATTGTGTGGTCTTTGCACGGGTTGAGATTGGGCCTATGATATTGGGTCAAACTACGCAAGGAAGTTGAGGAACTAAATGTTATGTGGGGTTAAGTGCTACGTCGACCTAAGAGCAGGAGCTACCTTCAGAGCCCATATGAGCCACCTCTAGAATCCAACACAACCGAGTGAACAATCCGGATTATGATATGGATTGGGCTTTGCAAAAACGCGAAACTTAATAAGGAGGGGTGAATGTGATACCCTATCACACATCGAAAAAATGAAGTAACATGAATCAATGTATAAGTTGAATCTAAGCACTCAAGTTCAACTTGGGATATCCATTTTGGATTAGCGAGGACGAAACCCAAATAATTGAACTTGACTACTCAGACTCTGATCACGCGCTGGGCCTGTGAGAACGGAACCTAAATAGTTAAACTTGACTGCTCAAACTCTGGTCATGACATCCAGCTTCTTCATTGCTGGGAACAGGCCAGGACGTTTCATTAAGTGAAAGAAGCCTAGCAGGGGCTATGGGAGTCGCAGTTCTTTCTAAAAGAATGTGTAAGCAAGGAGTTAGAGAAATTGCAATGCCACGTTTTGCAGACGCACTTGAATCTGAAAATAGCTTTTACTAGGCACTGAAAATAGCTTTTACTGGGCACTCAAAGAGGATCAGGACCATCAGATCATCAGGGAAGTTACTATTTTTTTGGCTGGCACCCAGTGCCAATCCTCCGCCTTTGGCTTTTTTTTTCTTCAACTCCCATGCCGCATTTATCATCATCATCACCATCAATCTGCAATTTTTGTAGAGATTCAGGCCCTTGCTGCTTTGATGAACGATAAAGGAATCCGTGAACAAATTGGAAACTAAGAGATAGAGATCCTTGTGAGATTTAACTTCTTTACGTAGTATGATAGTACAGAAAAAGAGTTTCTAAGTAATAATTTCTTTAACTTGTAGAAATCTCCTTGCTAGTTGATTATAAACATAATTGGTATATTACAGGTGCTAATTTTACTGAATGTTGTATATACAAGAATTATAATATTTGCAACTAAAACTTTGACTAGAACATGTACAAGTTCAACATGATTAAAGTACTAAAACAGATCTCACCAAATAATATAAATTCGTATTAAAACTATGGAATTATATACTTTGGCTATCAGATACTATATTAAACTAATGTATGCTTTAGGTCTAACTTTTGCTAGAGACATTAAATCAAACTTGACTTTATCATGTAATGGGCTTATATGAATACTAAAAGTAGAACATGAAATAACTTCGTGATATTTTACTTAGCTCACAGAGTACATTTTTATGATAACAAGATTTTAAAAATTGTGTAACAAGGTGAATTATTATTCATGGACACTAAATTTAAAAAGGATAAAAGAGTTGCATGTATTATACATCTATTCTAAAAAATAGTTTTTTTATTAGGTTAAAAAAATGTAATTAATACAAAAATTTTGAATTAAATGCATAAACTTCTATACACCGTTGTAGCGTGAATTTAGGATTATAATATTGTGTATTATAATGTCCCAATTAGTATCGAAGCAGGGTAGACCACTTTAATAATGGTAACTTTGAGGCTCGAACCGACACACCAATATATTCATAACTCATTTCAAGAATTGAGGGTTATTTACTAAATATTTACAGTTTTAATCAAAAAATACAATAGTAGTATTTTTATTAATTTTCTTAAAACGATGAAGTCAATTTTCTGATAATCTACTTTACATTAGATATTCAAAAAATTGACTTTATTTAAAGTCATGCACTTTGTCTTTCTATTACTCTTATGAACAAAAAAATCCAAAATGAAGTCAATTTCTTGAAATTAGACTTTAAAATAAAATTTTAAGGAAACAATTTCAATTATAATATTCTACACATCACTTTAACTTATTTGATCAAGAGAGTTCCAATTGAAGTTATTTATAGGAAGTTCTTATTTCTTGTGAACCAAAATCTAAATGAAATCGATTACTTCAACGTCGATTTCAGGAATCGATTTCAATATTTTGTGAAAACAAATGAAAAACCAATATCTTTTTTTATTTTGATTCAAAATATAAATATTTTGACCAATAGTTGATATCTAAAAGTACTCCAATAAATAATTGTTTTCACTAATTTGTTTCTTAATTCATTAATTAGTCAATTAAAAATCTTTAAATTGAACTTTCTTATTACTGTCAATATTTATTTATCATAAATTAAGATAACTAAAATATTACATTTATTTAAAATACTATCTAATGATCCAACGGTTGAATCAGTCAATCAATTCACCAACTCGATCCCTTTGTTATTTCCAGACCAGGCCGGTTAATAAGTATGCTTCCTTTAGCTAGAGAGCATGTCAAGCCCAAACACTATTCACAGCACTACCAAGTCATTATTGTAAGTACAGAGTTTCTCATACCTCTCCTGAAATTTGCTAGATAAAAACAAGTGATAAGAAGCACATCCTTCCTTTTAGGCTTCAAATAGTCTGTCTTCAAAATCCTCCCTGTCCCTCTATCCCCTTATCCCCAAAATAACTTGTAAAATTTGTGAATTTTTCAAAAATATTACGAGTTCATATCTTATGAGGTAAAGAAAGGAGATTTTAGGGACAGAGAATTTGAAGCTTTTCTTTGCTATAATACTGCGACAATTTGGCTCTCTCTTTGACCATTGTTTGAAACAGCAAATTCATTTTGGATTCTTCATTTCAAAATTTCCAATCTTTCCTTCCAAAAAAGAAAAATAAAGGAATCTACCCATATGTGCCCTAAAAAAGGGGTGATTTTACTCATTTTAGAATTTATTTTTTTAAAATTGTATTTATTTTACCGGGTGGGTTGGCATATGTACAGTCTATTTTAATAGCTCCATATTGTCTTACATTCAAATAAGGTTCAAAACAAGATCGACATTAAACAAAACAGAGAAAAAAAATATAAACAAAATATGTTATGTAAATATACGTGACGTTGTTTAACGTGTGATTAAACGGTTTATATATCATTTATTTGCCTTAAATTTCTCATAAATTGTATTTTTCAGGTTTACATAAGTGACATTGTTTTATTAGTTATTACTGAATGGTTTCTTTTTCATTTAATAAACTACTTTACGTTAAAAAAGATTTCTTTTTTATTATCTACTATATAATTTCTTATCCCCCAGCTACTCTTTAGGCCTCAGTTCCTCTCATATTTTTTGTACTTGGATTTTGGGTCGGGAGTTTTGTGATTTTGTAAATTAGTGATTTAAAGGGATTTCGGATATCGAATGCATTATCGAAATTTCTGGGCAGAAAATTGATTCAAAAACAGCCAATACAGTGCCCAAACTGTGAAAAAATTGCGTATTAGCAAATTAAAGTCAAGGCTTTTGATTTCGGAGGCCATAAGATCACTCGCAGAATCTGGAAAGATTAGTATTGATCGACTTCCCTAAAAAATCCTCCAAAACAACATCATTTTGTATCAAAATATAGCTCAAGTTCCTTGTAGTGATGACTGGAAAGAAAAGGAGCCATCACGGGGTCAAAGATTAAGGATTCATTGTGGTAATTTAGAAATTTCTTTATTTGTTTGGTTCTATTTTTTAGAAACATATTTTTTAATAACTTTAAACGCGTTTTTTAACCAATTTCTTTTTATTTTACATAGCTATTTTTCAAGAAGAATCTTTAAACTACTACAGTAATATTTTTTAAAAACACCCAAAAAATAACCATTCAAATAGATATCAAAAACATATAACAAAGCACTATGTTTCAAATAACATAAATATGCACATACAGTTGGCCATTTTGAGTGTTTTTATGTGTATGTTTTTTGGGCACTGAATATCTAAAATACGAAAAAAAAAACCTTAATCTTTGACACTCGTGATAGCTCCTTTCTCTCTCCAGTCAATCCAAGAAGAAACCTGAGTTAGATTTTGATACTTAATTGGTGTTATTTTGGGTGATTATGGAGGAAAGCCAGCACTTTTATCCAGTCTAATGGGTGAGAAACTCCGCATTGGTTAGATCTGCAAATTTATTAATGCCTTAATATTGCAAGACCAATTTCCAGCATTGTTGAAAGACTCAGTAAATTCCATATTCTTCTTGAATATTGGAAATGTTTGCCCTCAGACATACATTCCTAAACCTTTATTTAGTCATAGACAATTGATGCTGGAGATTAGAATACCTTGACAATCACAATTACATATGTTAAAATGCCATTAATTACTTGCCAAATGAAATTGAAGGTTACAGGGTCTTTGTTGAAGCTTCCTATATAACTAAATTTTTGCCATTAATTACTTGCGAAGTGTATATTGACATTATACCACATGAAATGAATAAGAGGCTAAATTAGTGCTATTTGACAAGGTCACTCGTATATTAATTAAAATTAATATTAATATTTTGATTTAAACTTGTGAATGAATGTGATGTGTTTTGTCCAAGTACATGCATCATTATAGCACATTTAAGTTTTTAACATTCTCATTACTTTTCCATATTTGGGTGGTAAAAGATATAGTGCTTTTGTCATGACTCTGCTCCGCAATATTTTTCTTATCATTCACAATCATCTTTTATATCTAAAAAACCCAGCTAGTTCAATTTATTTAGTTTATTCTTCCAATTATCCACGATTGATGCTTCTCCATCAAGTTCCATATCATTCGTTTTTTCTTTAGCAAGTTCCTATTGTTAACAATTTAGAAATGAATTTTGCAATCGAAATATTGATTTGAGTTGAAATCTTATTTATACTTCAGCTACATCCTTAAAAATCGTCTCCCTGAATTTGACGATGTGACAATTGATGATTAGGGTGGTTTATACGCAGTCGTGATCCATGCCTATATCCATGGCTTGAGAGTAAAGGGGTGGAATCTAGATTTAGATTTGTAATATTTCAACAAGTTGAGGTGATGGTGGGTAGAGTTCTTGTTTAGATAGTTTAATGATGTTGAGTAGACTGTATAGTTGGTTATTCAAATGATTGATTGGATTTCAAAATTGGCACCGGCACATGATTTCGTGTAGCATACTTTTTTTGTGGTGAGAGATGGATTTTATGGTTATATTCACAATTGATTTCTAGCCACGGTTCCTAGGATATGGTTTACTGATTTTCACTTCCATAACATTGCAATCTAAGTATTTCTCGTAGGTGAGATTTTCTAAATGGTTTGAGTTTGTAACAGTTTTCATTTACAACATGAAATTTTGTCGGTTTATCGATTCCTCCGCCATTTTGATTCTTCTATCTTCTTATTTGATGGTGGTGATGTATTTTGATACACACACACACATATATATATATGTTTATCTGTATATGTATATGTATGTGTGTGTATGTGTGTGTCTATATATGTATATATATGTATATGTATCTGTATATTAAAATGTTCATTAATTATTTTATTTAGATTTTTACAATGAGATAAATTAAATCATGTAATGGTTTAAATTGAAAACTTTGTAGGTACTTTTGCATATCTCTTCAAATGCCTATGTTGTTCGCACATTGCTTTTCTATGAACACAAAATATTTGCATAAAAAGATTTGGATAAGAAACTCAAACGCTCTCCTATAGCCCAAATAAGGTTATACATAAGTACGTCATATTTACAGATTATAATTTTAGCAAATCTAAATACAATATACTTTCTTTGAAGGTACGTAGTTAACTTATGAAATACTAATGGCTTAACCATTTAATTATTTATATGCGTAACAATTAGAAATAAGATATACAGATGTGTTAGTGATTGAAGTAAACAATTCTAGTTGTTAAATTCATTACGCTTGAGTAATCTATACCTAATGTTAATAAAACAAGTTACCAAAATCTTGGTTATTCACATGGGTACCTATTATTAATTGTTCGATCATTTATCTATTTGTGATAGTATTATTATATTATTTTTAAGGTTAATTTGGATAGGAGATGTTAATAATCGAATTAGAAAAAAAAATCACTAGATTACAACACTTGAAATCCCAATACCAATATACACTAGTGCATCATGTATTAGTTATCAAGCTAGGAGTATAATAATATATATACATACACACATGTTAACTTAATTGATGCAATTTGCTCCTAATTAACTCCTAAGAAGACCCAACATAATAATTAAAAGAAAACAAGGCAAAGGAGAGTCATTTTGACCTTGTTTTGGCCAGCAAAATTATTGCAAGGAAACCACGTAGGAGGTGTCAATTTACTAGGGTGAAGTAGGAAAATAAGGTGCTTAATCACCTCCCCAATCTTTGACCATCCTAAAGACCATTTGATATAGGATAAATCAGCTAAGAAAAATATAGAAAAGGCATCAAACACGTCTGGAAAGCAGGGAAGGCAAGAAGAGAAAATTCTACCAAACCCACCAAAGAACTTGAGGGGAGCTGAAGTTTGAGAGAAAAATTGAGCTTATAAGGGCTACAGGTAAATTTCCTTAAGCTTTTATATGCAATAGCAGACCTCTAAACTTTGTTTTTGCTGGATTAAATACGTGTGTGGGGCTGAAAATAAGCATAAGTTAAGCTAGAAATCAGAAGACTTCAAATATTGGGTGAAACAGATTTACTGAACCGGTTTTAGTAAAATTCTCTTAACTTGGTCTAAGAGAATTGAAACGAGGTGATTCTTAGTGACTTGGAAACTAGATTCAGAGAGTTTTAAAATGGTATAAAGCATGCACCAAAGTTCTTTGTAGATTAATCGCAAAAATTATGCAAAGTGGGCTAAATATTTGATTCTGCATAAACATGTTAGATGAACGGCTAAATTTAGGTGAGATTTTGATCTTGTTCTTGATAGAATTTGGGTTCATTTCTTCACAAAAGTTGTAGCTTTTAAAATAAAGTTTTCAACCATATAAACTATTCACTCTGATTCTATGTGTATTAACTCCAATAGTGACACGAACTTGGCTAAAAGTCCAACTTGCGTGAGTAGGATTGGTGAACACTAATTTCTAGACTAATTTTGGACCTGTTCCTGTTAGAATTTGACTTGATGCTTTTTACAACAGTTGTAGCCCTTAACCTATAGTTTTTAACCATATAAGCCATGGCTCCTGATTCTTTGTAGATTGAACCCAGCTTTCAACAAAATTAGGCAAGAAAACCAACCCTACGTAACAGGGTTGATGATGTGTCAAGTTGTGGGTCAAATGTACACCTATTTTTGTGGGAATCTGAATTTGTTTTCCTCATCAAAGTTGTAATCCCTAAAAACTAATTCCTTACTTATAATTTGTGAAGCAATTCGAATTTTTTACCAAAATTTTGGCTCGATTGAAACTAGACACTTGAGATACCTAAAACTTGAATATTGATAATCAATGAATTGCTTTATGATTGAGATTCAATTATGTTATAATTGGATTCAGAATTGGATGTCTTCATGAAAAAAGTTTTAAATTGAGTCTAGTTTACATGGGTATTGAGTTTGTGAAATTTAGTAGAGTAAAAATAGAGTTAGGCTTGTGTGTACAAGCTCCTCTTTCAAGATACCTTAATTTTATTATTTTTTTATTCACCTTGAGTCGATAGTTAACTAAATTGCCTTCCATTGATAGGTGATTCGGGCAATCTCAGTAGCAACCATTTGAAGAACCTCTAAATCCTGATATACTAGTAAGTGTCCTAAAATCATTGTTATTTGTTAACATCGTTTTCTATGAAAATTAGGTGACTTGTTGAAAAGCTCAATGATATGGTTTGTTATAACTGGACGTGATATTGTACCCATCAATTGTACCTAAATTGGCTATGAATCCAGTTATACCTAAATTGGCTATGAACCCAGTTGTTTTATCGCACTAGAAAGTACTTATTCTTGTAAAATGTATTTGTACTTGTGCATGCGTACTTGATTTGGGCACGCCTTGTGCATGTTCACTTCGGCTGAGCCAGTAGCGAGTTTGGTCACCAACTGTAGGCTGCCTTGGCATCTCAAAACCCACCGACCTGCGAGGAAGCTTCATAGGTTAAGGAGGTATACAGAAAAGTACTTGGGTAACTCTCGAAATTACTAACTGGTTTGATGTGGCCACGAAATAAATATTAACGTGGAAGACTTGAGAACTATTGGACTTTTACCATGACACAGTCCTTGACTAGTTCTCGAATGTGCACAAAATACGCTCGAGCAGTGCTTGACTTGCTTCGTCTGTATCCTTCCTTGTTTATTTGTTAAGTTTATTACTATCTAATCTTGTTGAGCTAGATGTTATTCTTATGTGTTATCTTGTTTTAAAATGAACATTTGGACAAGGTATTTGAAATGGTTTATACATGGACCTAACCGGGCTTCTAGCTCACCCCTACTATATTTGTTTGCCTTACAAGTAATTAAGTACGAGATAGGGTGGCCTGTAATAGTATTGGTTTGTTATGGTAGTGTACATTTGAGACCTAGATGGCTCACACTGCTATAATTATTTTTGAGGTTTTGTAATTATAAATTATGCTTATCTACTTTAAAGTCATGACTTGTGAGTCTGGCGAGAGCTAGCAAACGCTCAATCAAGATATAGTGACTATCCTGATCAAGTTGTCACATTTTCAAATTATCTATTTTGAGAAATATTAGTTTAAAATAAAAAACTACAAGAAATTTATAGTCAATAATTACATAAAAAATGGAGTCGCGTCCCTAATTAAAGGATCAACGTCAAAGAACAAATATTGCATTTCTTCAACAATTGTTCTGAAATGCTTCTAATTGAAATCATTATTTACCAATTACGTAATATATTTTGCCATTGAAAATTCAAGATGTTTGTCCAATTATATATTGTACACCAGCACAAGAACAAAAATGTAACTGTAGATATTCAATATGATTTTGTTCCTTTAGAGGCATCACCATCCATGTCTATGCAATGCCTTGTTCAGGCTAATAATGGATAACGAGGGTAGGATGATTTGCAATATGGATTCACAGAGCAAACTGATTTGTAGTTATATATATGGAGAGGTAGGTGTTATGGGTGTTAGTAAAGGATGGTGTCAATATATGTATGCTTAATATTCTTCCATCTACACAATTCTTCTACCTGAATAAAACAGATTTAAGAGCAATCTTTTCCCTACTAATCAGTGAATTCTCGTCTAGGAACATCGCGGTTGTTCATGTTAGCAGTAGTTGTTCATGTTAGCAATGTGACAGGCGATTTTGGTACATTAGCTATTTTTCGTTTTATGGCGAGATTGGTTTTCATGAGGCTAGAAATACTGACTAGACTGGACGACTTTTACCATATCTTGATCATTTGCATGGCTTTTTTTTTTTTTTCGATACATACGATGTTTTGTGTCTATATATCGTCAGTCACACTGGACATGTTACTTATGGATTATCTAGTGTTGGTGTGGGGTAGGGTTTTTAGAGTCCTTGTCTAGACCAGACAGATTTAAACAATCTTTTCCCTATCGACTGGATGAATACTCGTCTACGCAATATTGTTGTATACGACAGGAGATTTCGATGCATCAGCTATTTTTCATTGTACTCGTCTACGAAATATTGTTATATGCGACAGGTGATTTCGATTCATTAGCTATGTTTCATTGTATGGCTAGACTAGCTTTCACATTCATGTTAGTGTATGATGTATTTCATTTTATTATTTGTTTCATATTATTATTTCATCTAATTTTTACAATCAGACAAAATATATGATGTAATGGTTGTTCTATTCATATCGAAAATTTTGTGAGCGTATTTTTTGTTTGTCCTTCATCCTTGTTGTTCGTATATTATTTTTCTATAAATATAAAATGTTCTCCGATATTATATTTTTTGTTTATAAATATAAAAAGTTAATGCTCTTAGTTGATTAGTTTTTAGATGAATAATTTTGGGATCTAATTTCCTCTTTAACAACTTTATATTCAATAACAATTTCTATATTATATATTGTATATTATATTTCATGGTTAATAAAGAGAGCAAATGTAGTTGATTGATAACTTGTCAAAATTATTCAAAATATTTATTGTATATTTATTTTATCTTGAATTTTATTCACACCACAAGATCCATAAGTGAGCCCGTGAAACCAGTTCGCCTAAGAATTTTCTGATAAGAAGCCCATCTTCCTTTGCTATGATACCACAACAATTTGGCTCTCTCTTTGGCCACTATTTGAAACAGCAAATTGATTTCAGATTTTCCGGTCTTTCCTTCAAAAAAAAAAAAAAAAGGGAAAAAACTAAAGGGATATACCCATATCTACCCTACAAAAGAAAAGGTGTGATTTTGCTAATTTTAGAATTTATATTTTTTTTCTAAAAATTGTATGTATTTTACTAGCTAGGTTGGCATACTTATAGTCTATTTTAATGGCTTCATATTGTCTTATATTAAAACATGGTTCAAAATAAAATATGACATTATACAAAATAAAGAAGATGTTGTGTAATTATACGTATTGTGTGATTAAACTGTTTATGTATCATTTATTTGCCTTAAATTTCTCGTAAATAGTATTTATTACATGTACATTAGTAACATTTAAATTTCTCGTAAATAGTATTTATTACATGTACATTAGTAACATTTAAATTTCTCGTAAATAGTATTTATTACATGTACATTAGTAACATTGTTTTATTAGTTATTACTGAATGAATGGTTTCATTTTCATTTAATGAACTTTAAATACTTTACGTTAAAAAAGATTTCTTTTCTGTTATCTACTATATAATTCTTATTCCCCGACCCACTCTTTAGGCCTCAGTTCCTCTCATATTTTTTGTTCTTGGTTTTTAAGTCACGAGTGAATGGAGAATTTTGTGATTTTGTAATTAGTGATTTAAAGGGATTTTGGATATTGGATGCATTATTGAACTTTCTGGGCAGAAAATTGATTGAAAAGCAGGCAATGCAGTACCCAAACACTGTGAAAATATTACGTATTGGCAAAATTAAATTCAAGGCTTTTGACTTGGAAGGCCATAATAGTTGATTGAAAGCAGGCAATGCGGTACCCAAACACTGTGAAAATATTACGTATTGGCAAAATTAAATTCAAGGCTTTTGACTTGGAAGGCCATAATAGGATCACTAGCAGAGTCTGGAAAGATTATTATTACGCCAAGGTATAGTTTCTTATTGCCCATTTTCTTTACTATATGATTTTGGCTGCCTTGTTAGTCGTGCAAGACTTAGGGCCTGTTATTAATATTTTTTTTGTACATGATTTTAGTTTCTAATTTTTGAAAAATCTATTTTGGAATATTTTCAACTGCTTTTTTTACTATGTTTTTTGGTTTTTTAAACTAAAATTTGAAGTAACTGATTTTCATATTTTCTAAAATCAGTTTTTTATAAAAATCAGAAGTTATTGAAAATAAACCTTTAGTAATTTGCTGAAAATTATTGATAGAAACATGATAGTTGGAGCGGCAGAATATAACATGATGTCTAACTCTCCATACATTCTTAATTCAAACTTCAAAGAGTGATGCTTTGTGCTGTTTTGTTGCTTGGATGTTGGAAGACAAGGTTGGCGTTTTATTTATTTATTTTTTCACTTTCCTCTGTTTATTCATACTCCTGGTGGTGCATATTCTACCATGCATGTGCATATGCAATGGGGATAGTTTGGACTTGGCAGTATATTCGGTGCCTTGTTCCAGCATATTTAAAATTGCGTGTAAGTTATGGCAGCAGTGGTTATCGTTCGACATTTTTCTTGATATATCGAATCAATATTATGAAAAAAAATTTGAAAATCATGAAAACTAAGATAAAAATTAAAAGTTTTGCATGTAGATTATTTGTAACGAAACAATGGTTATAAAATAAGCTTTTATGTCAAATTTTTATATACCTCAATATGTTATCGGTATCGAATTACAAGGCTGTTCTAAATGACCAAATTGTCTCGTTTTCGGCTGAGTCTTTGCACCATGTTCCAGTATTTTATAGTTATTATGATCTTAGAGAACTGTCTTTTTCTTATAATCTCCAGAAATTGTGTTTTTGAATGAGCTGTCACTTATTGTAATCTAATTTTGGCTTAAGGAAAAATAAGGCCTGGTGAAAAGCGAGGATTTGAGGGTTGAACCAGAAGCCTATGATTTCGCTAATGACTAGTTATGTTTGACTACTGTGTATACTACACTGTCCACGTTTAGCTCTATAAAATATGCTTAGCGTACTGAATTAAATGCAAATGGATTTCAAGTTTAAATAACAAATGGTCACTTGCATTTCTTCTATTATATGCAGGTTGTTCTTGTCAAGTTATTTCTAATCAATAACATCGAACACCTATAACAAAGGGGTTTAAATGAACGCCTATTTATCAACGAAAATGCTAAGATAATACTTAAAAAGGCAAATTCTACCAAATATTCAAGAAGAATGAGGAGCTTGTTGAGTCTTTCAATGATGTCGGAAAAAGGCCTTACAAGCTCGACATTAATAAGTTTGCAAGACTAACAATTGCGGACCTTCTTTTTAGTTACACCCGTAAAAAAGATGCCCTACTTCCCTGAAAAATCATCCAAAATAACACCATTTTTGTACCAAAATGTAGCTCAAGTTCCTTGTAGTAATAACTGGAGAGAAAAATAGCCATCATGGTGTCAAAGATCAAGGATATAATGTAGTCATATAGAAATTTCATTACCCAAAAAAATAGAATAAAGACTCCCAAAAAACCTTTATATGCTTATTCAAGTTATTTGAATTTCCTACAAAACATAGGTCTTTATAAAGCCTCCGAAGGGAATTCTTTTTAAATTATTGTATAACTACTTTAAAGACACTATGTTGTAGTACATTCAAATAACGTGAATATGCATAAGCAGTTGGCCATTTTTTATTGTTTTCATGTGTGTGTTTTTTTGGGTAATGAATATCTAAAATACAAAAATACCCTTAATCCTTGACACTCGTCGTGGCTTCTTTTTCTCTCCGGTCAATACTAGAAGGAACTTGAGTTACGTTTTGGTATTTAAATGGTGTTGTTTTGGGTGATTTTACAAGGAAGCTAGCACAATGTGTCTAGTCTAATGGGTTAGAAAACCCGCCTTGGTTAGATCTGCAAAATTGTTAACGCCGAGCTTGTGTGACTTATTTTCAGCATTGTTGAAAGACTCAATAAATTCCACATTGGCCTTGAATATTTGGAAATGTTTGCTCTTTTCAGTATCAACTTTGTGTACACGTTGATAACTAGACATATATTCATAAACCTTTTAGTCATAGAAATTGATGCTGGGAGATTAAAAAATTTTGACAAGAACAATTACAAATGCTAAAATGCAAGAAACCACTCATCATTAAGCTGGAAATCCACTTGCGCTTAGTTTAGCTTATGCATGCTTTTTCAAAGCTAAAAGTGGATAGTTTAGATTATGAATTATCCTAAGAAAGAGATCTTTTATAGGACTAAGATATACAAGTTATTATATGAGGAAATATGTATAAATTCACTTCAATATGAAAAAGTTATTGTAAATGGTCGAGATTTATTAGTCTATACACTTCTCCTTAAAATGTATACCCATTTTCAAGGAGTGTAACAACAAATCTCATTATAACAAAGTGTTTTACTAATGGATGTGTAAGTATCTAGCGTTAGCACTCATATAGATTCTTAAGAATCGCAACAAAAGATAAATATATTTCTTTCAATTGAAAAGGTAACCAATCATGTAGTCTACAATAAAAAATTTTCTTTATTTTCAAAAGTGGTTATTACATCCTTTTAGTTTCTACTATTTAAAACTCATCATGTACAATTGCTTCGCTACTAAAACAAAAGGAAAGAGAGACACAACATAAAATTCCAAAGAGATGATAATCGACGTATATATCTTAAGATTTTGAAGGATTTATGTCTTTGTATCTTGTTGTCACATATAATTTTAAAACAAGGTGAGTAAAGAATGAACAGTTGTGTTCTAGGTTATCTGAAAACGTCACCTAATATAAATATTGGTCATGAAAAATGGTGAGAATTACGTATGGCTAGAATATGATTATGTAGCTTCTATTCATAGATGGCATAGGTCGGTTAAAGAAGCCAAGACTTAAATATTTTTTCATAGTCGCATTTACTCGTTAATTATAGCAGTCTCGATTTTTACCATTTAACATTCTTTTTAATTGTATTTAAGCTCTATATTAGCAAATGCGGTTTTGATGAATAAGCTTCAGATAAAATGAATGTTTTAAAATGTGGAGAGAATATATTGATAGGTAATTTGCTAATTACAAAAATATATATGAAAGAGATGATGTATTTAAGTGATCTGTTAATGCTAACGTTATTCGTAAAAGATACAAAGAATTTAGGTTCGAAAATAACATGATAATTCTATGTAAATTATATAAAAACTTAATTAATTAGGTAATATCTCTTTCCTTCCCTTGCTTGATCAAGAGGCGATGTAGCAGTTAGTATCTTAACCATCTCGCATTTGTTATCTTGTCTTTTCTAACAATGCTCTTACATAAAACCTATTTATTTGATATCATTCATTCTATAGTCCATACGTATATGTTTTGAAGAATTTATGATGATAGATATCATTTCTTGCTTTGCTTATGATTTCTTCAGCCTACTACCATTTTTTTTTTGGAAAGGCTGAGCTTGAATTAGGTACAATTGTGAGATCATTTTCATTCAACCTCTTTCACCACATCTACAGATCTACAAACTGGGCTTCTGAAGTTGGGCTGCATTAAGTGATTTGACCCCAAATAAAGACAGCTCAATATCATTTAAAATTGGGCTCCCTAAGTTGAGTTTTTTTAAGTCTAAGTTCAATCCACATAAAGATTTCTTACATCTCCGCTCAAAATTGGGCTTCTCAAGAAGGGAATTCTTAAGTCTGTATACAACGCAAATAAAGATTAACTCAACCTTGCTCCATCTAAAATAAAAATTAAGGCCCAATCTTAAACCTTTACGAAGATTTCGCCTACGAAAATGAATGGGCACCAAGTTTGTATATTTTTTTCAAATAAAACTAATATAAGATCACAATCAAAATGACTGAAAATTAATTTACACTTAAACAAGAATACTTTAACCAGTATAAACAAGGATCAGATACTCTTCAATACATAAAATCATCAAGATATGGAATGAGTAATTCTAATACCAAATACTAACTTTTGTATAGCGAAAAAGAGTCGAGTCGAGTTTTGATTGAGTTGAATTTATGTGGCCCAAACTCTGCCAATATTTAATTAATCAGGTGTAATATATCCAAGCTCAGAAGAATTTTTTAACCTACCCCTATATCAAAAAAAAAAAAAAAACCCAAAAATGTTCTATCATCTACAAACATGAGGTAAAAAGAAATAAAAAACTAATGTCAGAATATAGGAGTAATAATTAGTAAGCATATAGCAAAAAACAATGAACATTATAGACTTGGAATTAAAAGGACAAATGCATAACAGGAGCACCGTAGGACTGGAGATGGTCCTAGTAGTCATGCTCGGGGCTGCGATGGGGCTTTATGATCTACCAAAAAGCCAGAGGAAAAGCTGCACAAACATTATTAATGGTTATAAAAATTCGAGGTGTGTTGGGTATATTGTCACATAGGGTACCATGATCAAGTCTAATGGTTACCAAATAACAATAATTTACAATTGTTATTGTTATGTCGTAAAATATAATTGATATTAATTCATCACTTGGAAAGTGTAATTCTATGTAACTATCCAACACTTATTATTTCGGTGATAGAGTCTTAAAAAAAATACATGGCCTAGCGTCTTAGCAAAAAACCACAAGACCTCGATACTAACAGTTTATATTAAGATCTAAATAAAAGCTAAATAAATGTTATTACTTCAAAATTGACACCGACATGTTGAAAAACGCCTTTACCATCAATTGATTTTTCTTTTCTTTGTTGATTTGCGGTTGGAGTGCTACCACAATGGTAAAGCTTTTGGTGGTCATGGGCCATTAAAGACAGTTTTTACTGTATTATCTCTCATTGAATCACAAAAATTTTATGCTTAAATTCTACAATCGAATTGTTAATTGGCGAATGCACTTACTTGGAGGAGATACTAGTTCATTGTGTAACTGTTGCAAAATCTTGAAAAGCAGCTTGAGGAGCTCTTGTCCAAGCTAAGACAAGGAACGTACCGGCCGTGGAGCTTCAAAAGTGTCATTTGGCACAAGTTTACGTTCAGGTTAAAAGAGTAAAAAATTGAGCCATCATATTGAACCACCAAGGCTAAAAATTAGTCTAAAAAAGGATGTCGTTTCACATAAAAAATAGTTATACTGCGATATTAGCCAGTTACATCAAAATCCTAAACTATTACATCAATATATTAGACAGTTACATGGTGTTTAACTTGCGAAAAATGCAAAGAAGGAAAATTGTAAGTCTCTGAGTCTGCCAATTGTCTTTGAATTGCACTTACAAACCAGGACCACAGATATGACGTAAGTTTTTTAGGTAGTAGTTGTTGTGCGTGCGTGTGTTTTTGTTTTTTTATTTTAAATGTATTTGAATGGCTTATATTTTTTATCATTTATTTTTTTTTAAATTGTCTATATTGAAAGGCGACACGGCTCTATTCCGTGAACCCGATCCACGTAAGTATTTCCCGTAAGGTGAATATAGTTATTGGACCTCGTGATGAGGGAATATAACTCATTATTTTTCTACAACAAAATAACAATTGGATTGTGTCATTTATAGACTAAGGGATATTTGTTAATTCAATTTAATGTTGAAAATTAACTAATTATGAGCTTTTTGAATTCAATACATTTGATAACAAAATTCCTTTATCACTTATTATATTAATCACTTATTTAATTTGTGTACAGAATATTAAGTGAAAAATTTTCACTTAATTTGCTGATTTTTTTATACTCTTTCTCCTTTACGCACACGCACACACACACACACACACACACACACACACACTCTCTCTCTCTCTCATTCTCACACTCACCTATGCACACACATATACACACATACTTTTTTTCGCATGTGCAATCTCTCTCTCTCTCTCTCTCTCTCTCTCTCACTCACACACACGCACACACGCTTTTACACAAATATACATATTCTCTCCCCCTCTCTCTTTCTCTCTTTCTCTACACACAGTTTCTCTTGCATACACCTACATACGTTTTTGCATATACACTTTTATACACATGCGCGCACGCATGCACGCATATCTCTACATATACATTTTCCATCTCTCATGTACATGGCACATATCACACACTTTCATATGTACATTTTTACACATTACACATACTCTCTCTCTCTCACACATTCTCACATACAAATAACTTATCCCCTATTTCTAACAAACAAACTCTATCTTTCTTATACACATTATTAATAAATTATTTTAAATTTTTAAGATAAAATAATTATTTTTATGAGATAAGATATTTAAATTCAGTGCATATATTCAGTTGATTATCAATAAGGTAAAACTTTATCAATTCAGCGATTTAATACTTTAACACTTAAATTTCAGATTTCAAACTTCAAATTTTAAATTTCAGTTTTACTAAACTTCAAATTTTAGATTTTAGTTTTACTAAATGCCACTTAACATGATTGTTACGAGAGGTTTTTCAGACATTAATGTCTGTTCAGACAAGATTTGTATGCAAATTCGCATGTCACGTATGTCTCCAAAAAGTTGTGACTCTTCATTTCAAGATTAAAATTGTTTAAATCCTAATACATTTCAAGATTAAAATTGTTTAAAACCTAATACAAGTCTGCGACCTGAATCGCGGATTCTGTCCAGAATTGTTCCAATATAGATCAGCGACCTGGATTTGTGGACGGATGTCCGTGGAGTTTGGTCGTCACACATATTCGAGCCATGCTCTCTGACCAAAATCCGCGACTCTTCAAGTGGGGAGTCCACGGACAGTTTTGGTTGCAGACTTTAGCTTTGCTACTCTTTTCCATAATCCGTAAGTGCAATCCGTGATCCAACCATTATTGATCCGTGGACGGATAAATTAGTCACTTTTGTACATATTTAAGCCATACTTTTGAAATACCTAACTAGTTAACTAGATAAACAGGTAATTAGATTTCTTAATTACACTGCCTAGAAAACTTTCGTGATTGTAAGTAGTAAAATTTCTTTAATGTTTCAATTTTATCAAACCGAATATCAATAGTTTACAAAACTCTTTAGATTCTCTATTTATGAACTAATAAAAGCCTTCAATTTTAATGTAATGCATGCTAAGATAGAATAAATCTAACGAGTAACTTAATTATATTTGAGTTATATTTATCACAGAATTAATGTAGCATGCATTATAATATCCAATTGATTCTTATAATATAAAACATTCTAACATTTTCCCACATGTTTCAAATTTTAAATTGAGACATTTGATACAAGTAAATGCTTCAATGATGGTGTCTTTTGGACTTGAAACATTAGCTAGTTTAGATACTCTAGATATTGATCTACTTAGTGTGTAATAATTTGGATCAAGTACGTCTTTGAATGAAATAGAAGTATCTCACACACTGCATTGGCTGTTTTTGAATCAATTTTCTGCCCAGAAAGTGTAATAATATATCCAATATTCACAAAATTCCCCTTTCACTCTTGAACCAAAATCCAAGAAGAAAAATGAGAGGAATTGAGGCCTGAAGAGTGGGTGGGGTTTCCTATCTATATATATATATAAAAGCATGTAGAACCTTAAGTGATTTAACAATTAATATATTTCCTAAAATACCCTTATTTTTTAAGTTGTAGTCACATCACAAAAAAGGATATTAATGGAACTACAAAAAGTGGATTAATTAAATCCTAATCAATCTCAACCTCTTTAAAAGTCTTTCAAACCTTCTATAAGTACAAATTTAAATTAGATCCTACAAAAATATATACTTATCTGTTAGTATAAAAAATTATATTTTCTTCTCTAATACTTTTAATTAATTTGTATATAAATTTAAATTGCAAAATCTACAACAAAAAAGTTATTTAGCAAAAAAAATTAATTAAATTCTAATCAAACTCAACCTCTTTAAAGGTCTTTCAAACCTTTTATAGTCCAAATTTAAATTAGATCTTACAAAAATATATACTATCTATTAGTATACAAATTTATATATTTTATTCTTTAATACTTTTAATTAATTTGAATATGAATTTAAATTTCAAAATCTACTATAAAATTAAAACAAAAAAGTCATTTAGCAAAAAGGATTAATTAAATCCTAATCAAACTCTACCTCTTTAAAAATATATATTTATCTGTTATTATAAAAATTTGTATTTTCTTCTTTAATACTTTTAATTAATTTGTATATAAATTTAAATTTCAAAATCTACAACATAATTGAAACAAAAAAAGTCATTTAACAAAAAGGATTAATTAAATCCTAATCAAACTCAAGCTCTTTAAAAGTCTTTCAAATCTTTTATAAGTACAAATTTAAATTAGATCATACAAAAATTTATATTTATCTATTAGTATAAAAAATTATATTTTCTTCTTAAATACTGTTAATTAATTTGTATATAAATTTAAATTTCAAAATCTATAACAAAATTTAAACAAAAAAGTCATTTAGCAAAAAGGATTAATTAAATCCTAATCAAACTCAACATCTTTAAAGGTCTTTTAAACCTTTTATAGTACAAATTTAAATTAGGTCTTATAAAATTATATACTTATTTGTTTGTATAAAAATTTATATTTTCTTCTTTAATACTTTTAATTAATTTGTATATAAATTTAAATTTCAAAATCTACAACAAAATTAAAACAAAAAAGTCATTTAGCAAAAAGGATTAATTAAATCCTAATCAAACTCAACCTCTTTAAAGGTCTTTCAAACCTTTTATAGTCAAATTTAAATTAGATCCTACAAAATATATACTTATCTGTTAGTATAAAAATTTTAATTTGTATATAAATTTAAATTTAAAAATCTACAAAAAAATTGAAACAAAAAAAAAATCATTTAGCAAAAAGGATTAATTAAATCCTAATCAAACTCAACCTCTTTAAAAGTCTTTCAAATCTTTTATATGTACAAATTTAAATTAGATCCTACAAAACTATATACTTATCTATTAGTATAAAAGTTTATATTTTCTTCTTTAATACTTTTAATTAATTTGTATATAAATTTAAATTTCAAAATCTACAACAAAATTAAAACAAAAAAATTCATTAAGCAAAAATAAATAATAAATGAATCACCAAAAATAGAAAGAGAAATCAATATTTAAATATTTATAATTTTATATTTTTAAATAAATTTATATTTTTAAATTTATTTTTAATGGAAAATATCTATTTAATTCTGAGTGTTATTGGTATTTAATTATTTAATGTATTTTTCAAAAAGGCCTTATTTTTTAGTCTAATCACATTAAGAATGGACATTTATGGAAACATAAAAACTTAGATTAATAAGGTTCTAATGAAACTTAGTTTTAAATTAATAAAAAAGCACAAAATATATAGAAAGGGAATAAAAGTCCTTCTCACAAATAAAATTAGAAAGGAATTTAATGCAAAATTGGAAAAATTCCTTTTTAGCATCAGTTTAAAAATCAGTGCTATAATAATAAAACTTTACATTGTTTAAAAGAATATTATATTTAGTAATAATTATACCATAGCTGATTCAACATTTTTAAAAGTTGTAGGAGTATGAGCCAACTAGGTATACAGTGGGTTAGAATGTGGAAATTTTTCTTCTTTTTTTTGTGAAATTATTGTTATGTTTATCTCAATCATTATTTATATATAAATGACTAGACACATCTTTGGCTTTAAATTCATACACAAGAATCCAACTTTTCGTTCATAAATTAAAAAGAATACAAATTACGTACTATGTGTGTAAAATTAGATAGAGACAACCACACCTTTATTAAATCAAGATTAATAAAAAAATACAAGAAAGGAACATTTAAATATTTCCTATCTAGCCTTTTTTTAATTTAATGGATAATTTCTTGATTAAGCATGACATGTTTGTTTAATTTATTTTTCATATTAAAATAAAAATAATATCTTAATTTTGAATTTTTATTCAAAAATTATTCTTAGAAATTAATAATAAATTCAATTAAATTATCAGCTTGAACTAATTAGCTCACATATTATTAAAAATAGATGTTGTGTTACCTTACTCTAAAATGCCACTGAAAGTATAGAGCATAGTAGGAGGAAAATGATAAATATTATGTTTAATTCACTACACCAACTTGAAAATCACAATACAAAATTAGTTAATCAAAATTCTAAACTTTTGAATCTCATTAAAATTTAAATTGAAAAGATGTAGTAGTTAGTAAATTAAATTTAAAATCATACAATTAAAAATAAAATCACTCTATCATGCATTAAGCAACATGAGTTTATATAGAAAACAAGATTTATTTTCAGAGAAATATAGAATGTTAATCTCATTTTCCTAGAACCTAACTTAGATTGAAAATATAAAAAAAAAATTACACTATTATACCTTGAATTCATTTAACACTGTTATTTTGTTGCCTTTTTTATTATGACTTCGTTTATAGAATTAAAAAAATAACAACTTTAACATCTTAAATTCAATACGAAAACTAATTATTATTACACTACCTTACAAAAATGGTAAAATAACATATACCATGGACCGAGAGGCAAAAAAGTTTTTTAAAATCAATCTTGACAGAAAAAACCTGGACAATTCCTAAGTTGAATCCAAAAGACGTGCCTAAAATGGTTAGATATAGAATTTAGTGAATTAGCTGATCACAATATTTACTATTTGAGAAATTTCCTTTTTTTTTGTTTTGTAATCACATTATTACATTAACATAAAAAATAATCTTAGAAACCTAAACACAAAGTGCCCTAGAAAATTACTTTAAAACCTAAAAGTATTGTGAAAAATTAACTAAACTAAGGTTTCAAACACTTAGAACTAAATTCTAAGAATCTACTTCCATTATAAAGAGTCATCAAGAATTGAAATTTTAAAAATGTAAACCTCAGTCTTGCCAAAAGGTCACCATGCATAATAAGGTTGCATGACATCTTTAATCATTAAAATTTCTTTATGTAAAAATATATGATTTTTTTTCTTTAATATAACCTGAGATTTTGAATGTGCTATTTTGAATCAAATCAATGTTCTTAACAACTCAATTGAGATAGTTAGACAAATATTTATCACTTTTAAATGCGAAATTAAATTAGTGTTCAAACTCTTATTAATATTAAAATACTTATATTTTGACAATATACAAAGTAATTAAGTCATTACAAAACGATTTGACCAAAGAAAAATATATAAGTTTAGCTAATAAATGCGTTATGGTGCTGGTTAAGTAAGCTTTCAAGCGTTACTTATTCAAAAAGTAAATTTAATGTAAAAAAGTTTCTAAATATAAGAGTGCCGTAAATATGAATTTACGGCACAAAATCAAGCCATATCTTATTTCTTGGACTCTTATAGTAAGGAAAGGAAAAAGGAAAAATCAAACTGATAGAAAATGGAGGTGAGACGTTCAATACCTACGAATGCATTAATTTTTAAATTAAACTGATAGAAAATGGAGGTGAGACGTTCAATACCTACGAATGCATTAATTTTTACACCAGATATAAAATATAAGATTTTGTGAGTCTTTTGAGGCTATAGTTATTAACAAATTTCAAAATTCATTATTCTCATAATATATGATATTTTAATTGACATTAAAAATTTATATATTTATTACATAATTTTTTGAGTTTGAGGACTAATATTAATTGATTCTATTGAGTGATCAGTTAGGTTAGTGTCCATGAAATGGCCAAATATTCAATAATATTAATTCATAAACTTAGAATTCCATAAAATCTTTCTATCAATTGCTTAAGATTATTAAAATGAGATAAATTTAAGGAATTCATATAATTAAAAGGATATTATTATAAATATATTGGAAGTGTATCATTCACAAATATCATACCACAGAAATTTTATTATTTATGACAATATAGGTGTAAGCCCTATCATTAAAAGAAATATATGAAAGGAAGAAATGGACTATTAGTTTTTTAATATATATGTAAAAAGTAAAAAATAAAATCATATTAATCTTCAAGTGCATGGTATACATAGAGAGCTTTATTATATAATTCTGTTTATTTGGGTAAAGAAAATAAAACATAATATATATTTTAGAATGTTTATGTATGCAAATTTTTTTATGGTAAAGTATAGAGGAAGAAGAAGAATATTACCCATTATGCATAAACAAAACAAAAATTATGATAAAAATAGAATCAAAATAGTAAAAAAATACCTAAATAAATAAGATAAGTCGTCACAAGATTGCAAATGACATGTTCAAAAAATAATTGTACACTTTTATTTCATAATCAATCAAAACAAATGATATAACTTAGTTTTGCACAATAGTAGCATTATGTTTGTATGCAACAAGTAAGTGCAAATGACATGTTCAAAAAATAATTGTACACTTTTATTTCATAATCAATCAAAACAAATGATATAACTTAGTTTTGCCCAATAGTAGCATTATGTTTGTATTCAACACGTAAGTGTAACATTTGAAATAATTCATTATTTGAAAGTTAGAATCACTAGACTTAGAATTGTCTTTGTAAATTGTACTTATTTGATATGCTCATATGACAAAGTTATCATCATTCTTATATACATCTTAGATTTGTTAAAAATAGAATTCATAATAGACAAATTTAAAATTAGTAAAAGTATCACAAATAATTAAAATAAGTCATTTAGAAATATTAATTGTGGTACGATTATATTAAAGTCTCATTGTATATTTTATATATATAATAGAAAATATGCAAATTTATTAGTCTACTTATCAAAAGTTTAGGGATTTCAAGCACAATTACATCTTTTTGTATAATAACAAATTACCTTTTATATGATAACAATTTAAATTTTTTAAAAAATTTCATAATTTATTTCACAAGGATATTATAAATAAACTAACATTATGCCAAATGCTATTAGAGATATTCATCTATTCTATTCAAATTCTTTTTGAAAAGACAATAATACATGAAGTTAAGAAAAGATAAATGTGAAACTATTAAAGTAAAGTTAGTAGTATTGTGATACATGAAATGTAGATTTTTAATAATAGTGGTTATCCTTTATTTGGTTTTTAAGGACATAATTAATTTGAACCTCACATAGTTTTTAGACATGGCTTAAAAAAATAAAAATTACTATCTTTTTTTTTTTGCCTTTTATTATATTATTTATTAAATAACTATTAAACGTGCGAAGCACGTGCCCCATTTCTAGTGTGTGTATATATATATATATATATATATATATATATATATAGTAATAAAAAAGAAATCTTTCTGGTGCTCCAACAACCTTGTTCTATCAATTTTTTCAGCAACTTACTAAAATCTAGCACGACTAAATCAGTAAACAGAAAGGGCAAAAAGAAATTATACCTTGCCATAATAATCTTTCCAGACTCTGCAAGTGATCTTATGGCCTCCCAACTCAAAAACCTTGAATTTAATTTTGCCAATACGCAATCTTTTTGGGTACTGCATTGGCTGTTTTTGAATTAATTTCGGCCCAGTAAGTTCAACAATATCTCCAGTATTCACAAAATTCCCCTTTCACTCGTGAACCAAAATCCAAGAAGATAAATGAGAGGAACTGAGGCCTGAAGAGTGGGTGGGATTTCATATATATAGTAATAAAAAAGAAATCTTCCTTAACGTAAAGTATTTTAAGTTTATTAAATGAAAACGAAACCATTCAGTAATAATCCAAAGAAAGATGATCCCTGGTTGAAAAAGAAAGGAACAATCCACAGATATTCCAATTTCAACAATTTCAAAATTAAAAGTTTCCAACTCATTAAAGTCTACATCCAAGAAGGCGTTCTAATAAAACTCAATAAAAAAGAATACAAAGGAAGGTAGCTAGTAAAGACGTACACTGTGCAACATTATGAGGAAGAGAAGAAAACAAAACAAAACTACAACTAAAATTTCGAATGCTCGAAATTTGGCAAGTCAAAACAAGCACTTTGATCACATATCCATTGGCAGAGGGGAAGGAGGCCAATGTGGCTGCACACAGGGCAGCACCAAAAACAATTCACCGGCAAAGAAATGATATCCCGCATGTGGTATTAGATTCAGCTGTCCGTTGTGAACATTACAGTAGAAGATTCTTCTGCCCCTCCTAAAAATCACCACAAGTGGATCGAAAGGATGGTATGCCATGCAAAACGCATACCTGTCATGTTGTGGGCGCATGGCACGATGAAGTGGATCATCCCAAACCGCATCAAAAACATCTAGCCTCACATTATATGTTGGGATCCATTCTTCTGTAAAAATTAAAGCCTCGCGTCCATAGCTATCTAGTTTTTTAGCAAGGGTAAAAACTTGAAAACCTGGAAAATCTAAGCTATCCACAGCACATTGCAGAAATCCGTCACTGGACTGGCACAGGATGGGAGGACGGTCTGTGAAGTTAAGCTCAGGGAACATGATCAACAACACCTGATTATCAACCCAACGTGGATCATAGACCATAAAGCGAACACGTAGAGTAGACCATACAAATGTCGCTCCATTAATTGAGGTGGGCAGCAGAGAAGTATGAACATGAAAACAGCCAGCAGCTGCAACAAGCTTGAACTCTTTCCAAATTCCAGTCTTTGAAGAATACATCTCCACCTACACAAATTTTCCCCCGGGAACCTGATATAATCATCAACAATTGGCACGACCACCAAGAAATCATTATCGAATTCACTGGAAAAGAATCCAGGATATGCAGCCTGATAATCTACAAAATCATTATTTCTGTTCATGGACTCAATATCAATGCAAGTTGGGGGAGCAAGAACAATCGCCTCGTAATCATGGTTCAAAGATTCGACTCGGCCAAGTCAGAACAGGATCGGAGCAAGCCGGTCCGATACCCCTCCGGTACCACTCGGAGACGGCGGAATCATCGAGAAATCGGCCAATCTCGATCGACCAAGTCGGAACCGGATCGGAGCAAGCCGGTTTGATACCGCTCTGGTACCACTCGGAGACGGCGAAATCGCCAAGAAATTGGCCAATCTCGGTCATCTCGAATCGAATTGGAACCGAGTTGGTGCGAATTGTCTTATTCGGAACCGAATCGGACGATTCAAATTGGACTATGAACTACCCATATTTCAAAGCAATAAGACAAATACAATACTTACTTGACTTCTGGTGGCATGGTCTGACTCATTTGCCGGCGATTGGGGTCGATTTGCCGGTGGTTGGGGTGTCTGATTTGGGGTTTTTCTTTTTTATGTTTATGGCTTTTATTTGTTTGGATTTTGATGAGATGGTGGTGGAGGTTGAGTAGAGTTATGTGGTGGTGATGTTGAGGCAAGCAGCAGGCGACGGGTTTGAGGGATTGACCGGAGAATATGATGGCTTCTCTTCCCTTTTTTTTTTTTTTGTCGCTGCGCGTTTTGGAAATAAAACTCCAAAAACGCACAGGATTTTTTATTTTGAAGGCTTTTTTTTTTTAGTAATGCAACTGTCCACCCACATGCAATGCATTGAGCAGGATTTTTTTTTTTAATATTGCAAACACTGTCTATGTGGAATGCGTTTCCCATGTTTTTTAGTAAAATGCGCAGGCTTTTTTTTTTTATGAAAGCTTTTTTTTAAAACATTTTGCATTAGATTCAGTCTATTTAAAGACCAAGTCCCATAGGCCATACATCAAGTTTCTTTTCTCAGTAAGCCATATATACCAAACTTCCCGGTAGGCAGCTCTTTTGAAATCAATTTTGTCACCCTCAAGCAAGATTTCAAATTAGTTTTCTTTTTACTTTATTTATTAATGGGGTTCTTTTTAGGTAAATATGGTTTTTTGTTTTTATAAATTTTATTTTTTTACATATTCTTCATATGTATATATATTATTGTTATGATAGATATATTATATTCTAGATTTGTGTATGTATATATATGTGTGTATATATATTGTTGTTGCTGTAATACACACACACACATACATATATATGTGCACATCTGTATATATATATATATATATATATATATATTATTCTTGATATGTATATATATTATTGTAGTAATACACACACACATAATATATTATTGTTTAAATTTTAGTAAAAATATTCTTTAAAAAATTGGGCTAATGATTATACAAATAAGTTAACATGTAAATAAGATTTGCAAGTTACTAACATAATCTAAATAATTATTTTTCTTCTTGTCAAATTCCAACTCATTACTTGTAGTACTTTTTGACGCATTACTGATACTAACCATTTATGATGGCATATGTAACAAGTGAAATGGCAAGTAAGGATATTGGTTGGGAATATGGTACACCTGTACGTGGAAATAGAAAAGTTGTGAGATGTAATTATTGACAGGTGTAGACACCAAATTTTGACATACTTTTTGTCAAAATATGTATTTTACTTCATTCGAGAGTACTTTTTATTTTTTCGGGGACTAATTGCAATTTTTTTTAAATTATGTCTAATTAGTTGTATTAGGGGCAAAATAGTAATTTCACCGTGTAAATATTATTTTATTTTAGTTTATTTTTTCATATACATAATTTTACTGTTTTTATCATTGTTTCTAATTTTAATGATTTTTTTAGAGTCATCTAGTATTTATTCAAAATTTTAATATTTTTTTTATTTAATGACACGTTTTCCAATGCATTCTTTTACGAGAATTTTTTCAAGTGAAAATTTTGTTATGCATATTTCATATCTTCATGAATTTTCTGTATAAATTTCATAATTTTTAGAAATTTTTTAATATTTATTTTAATACTTTATTATCATTATTATTTTTGTTATTATTATTATTTTTCCTATCAATCGCATATTTTTAATGTTATGTTAATTTTTTGAATTTTTGCGATAAATTTTATTTACTCGTTTTTATAACTCTAAATCTCAGTATTTTTCTTATTAATTTTAGGGATCCCAAGTATTTTATTTTATTCTATTTCATTGGTTTTCCTTTATTTTTCTTTAAAAAAAAAAAAAAGGGAAGAGCAGGCTGCAAATAGCAGCATGGCTACTACCATCAGAACAGCCTCAGCCATACTTCCTACACTTCCAATTCTACCTAAACCACTAAACTCTATGCCTAATCACATCACTTGCACTCATTTTTATCAGATTTTTGGAGATTTTGATTGAGTTTTGTTTTGACCATTTTTACACACAAACACACCACACTAGCACACAGACTTCACCTCACTCTCTTCTCTCAGCCTTAACACAATTCATCCCCACAAACTCTCCCTCTGTATACACAATACTTCTCAGTTTTCTCACTGCACCATCTTCACGACACTCCCCAAGCACCATACAAACACCATCACTCACTGGCATTCTCCTTGCATTTGTGATAAACACACACACGACCATTTACACGCACAAATCTCACAAGAAAACACTCAAAAACTCTCATCCTCTCCATCACTAGCACAAGCACATATACAACACCTCACCAGCAGCACAAACATCACAAACACACACAAAACGCAGGTTTCACATTGTAGACACACACCACACACACACACACATTTAGGCAAGAAGCACAGACAGACACACAGTAGCAAACCCAACACACATTACACACACTACACACCTGCACTTTCACGCTCACTAACACTCACACATATTACACACACACACATCAGTCCATACACACGCACACCCCTGCAAACACATACACACACACACTTACAAACACACGCACACCACCTGCAAGAATATAAAAAAAAAAAAAAAACAACAACAACAACAACAGCAACCACCATGCCATTGTTCAGCTCACCGGAGGCCGCCAACAGCCCCAAGCCACCACGGACCACCGACCACCCACAAACAGCTCCACCACCGCCAGCGCCCCCGATTTCCACCATCAAGTTGGTTTCTCTCCCTTTCCACCATCAAGTTGGTTTCTCTCCCTCTCGGCTAAGAAGGTGAGTTTTTTTTTTCTCTCCTTTTCTTCACATATTTCTGTTCAATTTTGTTGGTTTCATAGGTAAGCCAATTAAAAAAAAATTAGGGAAACTAAGAGAGAGGGAGGGAAACCGAGAGAGATAGAGATAGAGATAGAGAAGGCCGAGTGAGATCGAGAGAGAGCAGAAGATATTCTGGAAAGAAAAGAGAGAAATCTGGAAAGAAAGAAGGAAGAGAGAACTGGGAAGAAAGAAAAAAAAAGAGAGAAAAAGGGAGAGAACAGAACCAGGGGGGGAAGAAGAAAAGGGGAAAGAGAGAAAAGAAGAAGAAGGAAAAGAAAAAGGGGAAAAGAAAAAGGAAAGAAAAAAAAATAAAAAGGAAATTTGGAAAAGATAAAAAAATAAAAAAGAGAAACTAAAATCGGGTTAAAAAAAAAAAAGTTTTAGTGAAACTACGTTTCACTCAAAACTACGTTGTTTGTGGGTTTAGTTTTTCTAATTTGATTTTAATTAATAATAGGTATTTATTTTATAGTCCTTATACTTTTATTAATGTCACTGTGGCCCTGAGCATTTCTGATTTGTGCATTTAAGTTTCTGTTTTTTATAGATTAACCCCCATAATTTCATTTTCTTTTCAATTAGGTCCCAATTAATTGCATTTAGGTCCCCTGACTTTTATATAATTATAATTTTAGCCCCTACATTTTTTAATTTTTCATTTTGACCCCTATATTTTTATAAAATTATATTGTGGCCCCTATACTTTTTTGAAATTACATTTTTACCCTTAAATATTTTTGGAAATTTCGTTTTACCCCCTTTTATTGCTGGATATTACAAATTGATGTTTAAGGTTGCTATAATTTATAAATTGAACCTTGAATGTTTGCTTAAAATTGCAATTTGGTTTTAAAACTTGTTGGAAGTTGTATTTTTCATATTTTAGCCTGCTGCAAAATTGTATCTTTGCCCTTATACTTGCTGGAATTTTATTTAAGTCATTATACTTGCTGGAACTTTATTTTTTTGCCCCCCAACCTTGCTGGAATTTTATTTAAGTCATTATACTTGCTGGAATTTTATTTTTTGTCCCCCCAACCTTGCTGGAATTTTGTTTAGTTCACTATACTTGCTGGAATTTTAGTTTAAGTCCCTATACTTGTTGAAATCTTAGTTTTAAGCCCTAGATACTTGTTGGAATTTTATTCTAAGCCTCTAATTTTGCTCGAAATTGACATTTTATCTCCAATTTTAAGTATTTCATATTTTATACTTTAAATAGTGGTACCTTGATATGTTTGTTGATTTTCTTAGCAATTTGTACCGGGTTACGAATGGAAGGTACCTCTATTACCCTTTTATTTTTCTTTATGTGCTCCTATGTTTTTCTTTATGTTTTTTTTATGTGTTTATTATTTTACTTATATGTGAGTATTTATTTATGTTATTTTATTTATTTGAGTTTAATTCTAATTATTCAAAGAAATGTAATAGATAGGTAATATTCTATTTAGCAAAAATTTTGTATTTAGCTAGAAAGTGTAATAGATAGTTTATATTTTCATCTAGTTAACAAAATCTTATGGATAGAAAATGTAATAGATAGGTTAGATAGGTTATCTTTTACTTTTTATTTTTTATTTCTAGATTATAATTAGGTTTTTCTCTGGTGTAAGTTAGGGCTTCGTGTGCTATGTGTGCTATATGCTTATGTGTTTTATCTACTTTCTTTAGGACTTTGCATCTAGAATATCATGTTTATGTGTTATGTGCTCTTATGTGCTATTATGTGCTTTTATGTGATTATTGTTTTAATCTATACTTTATTTATTTACTTGTTTTATTATTATATATGTGTATCGTCGCCACACTAGTCCAACACTAGTTGTGGTTAATTCCGGTTTCTTCGCTAGTCCAACGCTAGCGGAGAACTTATAGAAAAAATAGGCTAGTCCAATGCTAGATCTTGAGGTCATTTTAGTATTAGAATCATTTCTCGCGTGTGCATTCCATGCCACTTCACACACATTTTTCTTTTAGGTTTTTTTTTCGTTTTTGTATGATTTTTATACTTTATCACTTATTATCTATTTTAAACATATGTTTAGTGCATAATGATTTTTATACTTTATCACTTATTATCTATTTTAAACATATGTTTAGTGCATAACATTTAGATTTCACCACACTTAGAATCTTAGGTCATTTGCGTGACTTGACTAGAAATAGTCATCTATTCACGTGGGAAGCGATGGCGTACATGTCGTTCCCCCCTCCCTGAGTAGGAATAGTTAGTCACGAGTCTATTAGTCTCCCGTACCCGTTATGTTGCATCCCCACTTTCTTTGTTCACTTAGTATCTATATTACTATTTTTCTTTTCTTTTGCATCCCATTTTGCATCTACACTCGTGACTCCATCGAGGTCTAGACTCGGGTTTCGCAATTAATGTGGTAATTCCAACTAAACCTCAATGGAACATTTTGTCCCTTAACGATACCCATTTTTAGGACTAGATTTGCATTCATATAGTTATATCCAAATGTGATAAAATCTTAGGGTTATATTAGGAAAATTTAGACTAAACCCCGCAACTAGTTTCGGCTAGGTTGAAAGGGTGCCTTAGGCGCGAGCTTTTGCCTTCCCTTTCTTCAACTGTGACTCCCGAACCTTTTTCTCTTGTTTTCAAAGACCTAGAGTTGTCTTAAAAAGGGTTTTTCTTGTTTTCTTATATTTTCTCAAAAATCATTTTTTCAAATAAATCATTCCCAATTTTTTACCTTTTACAAAAATATTTTCCGGTGACTTGGTACACCAAAACTCAATACCAAGTGGCGACTCCCTTTCTACTAAAAACCCTTTTTAGGCTCTATTTTCGGGCCCAAAAACCGTCGCATTTTCAAAGTCCCATTTTAGGCCCTTTTTTTTATTTTCAAAATAAAGCATTTGTTTGTCACATTTTTATCGAATCATCTTTTGTAAAGAATTTTGTAAAAATTACTTTTACAAAAAATTTACATTCTTTTCTCAATAAATTAACACAACCACATTTAATTTTTGCTTTTACTTTTCCTCGACTTCATGCACTCACACTTTCCCTTCGAAAAATGGGGCGCGACAACAGGTACGAGCATTCAAAATATATTTGACCTTTTCTAATTCTTTGCATTTTGTTTAATGTGATCCCTTTTTAAAGACGTAAATTATTTTTTTATATCGATAAAAATGGTACATTTTAGAGATTTTATTTATTTATTTTTGGTTATTTTTGTTTAGCATACTTTTATTTATATTTTGAATGATTATTTATAATTTTTAGAATAGAAATTGATTTAAATTGTGCATCTCGCCGAGATCTCAACCGATACGCCCCCGAGTTCAATGTGGAACGAGACCGCGACATTAAACCATGCTCGTAATGGGATTAAAGACATGGTAATTTGGATGGTCACCACAAAGGACGAGGCCGTTGGACATGCCTAATAAGGGACCGACTCTATCCACAAATGGAAGCCTGGTCAACGGCAAACCGTCGATGATGGAGGGCAGGAAGGAAAACCCTCGGGGTCCAGCTTCTTCATTAGTGGGGACAATACCGTGATGCCTCTTGAAGTTAAAGAAGCCTAAAAGGGGCTGTGTAACCCCCAATTGTCTTTGGAAGGAGACGTAAGCATCACGGAAGGAGGAGTTGGAAAGATTGCGAAGCCAGGTTTTAGACACGCACTTGAATCTGAAAATACAGGGCATCGGAGAAGGATCAGAAACATCAAATCATCAGGGAGGTAACAGCCAGTCCTTTTCCTCTGGCTTCTCCGATCTCCAACTCCTGTGTCCCAGACCTCATCACAATCAACAATTAGATTAAACAAACTAAACCAAACAAACCAAATCAAAACAAAAAGGGAGTACTAATTTAACAGGTGCAAACACACCAAAAGTAGCACTATGATACGCCATGGCACAGAAAAGAAAACCTATGCTTATTAATTTACGAATCTCTACAGCAGAAGAGGGCGATTAGGGACCCCAAACAAAGAGGAAGAAGCCTCCAGGACAGGGGCACAAGAAAAATTGTAAAGAGTTAAACCAAAGTATATTTGTAATTGGTTTTAGGTTTAGGAAAAATTTTTAGTTTTGGATTTGTTTTTGTCAAGTAGAATATAATTGGAATTTTCCATATTAGAATAGGATTGTTTTAGTTAATTAGATCACAATAGGAATTGGATTTGTTTTGTCTATTTAAAGGACCAATTGACTTGACTGGACAGTTTTGTGTGAAAAATATCCCCAACTTTGGTGAATAAAAAAAATTAGTTTACTTGCCTCTCAATTTCGTCTTTTAATTTGATTCTTTCCACCGTGACTTTCAAGTCTCCAATTTGATTCTTCTGTCCGTGATCAATTGTTCACGTCCGCACCGTCATTCTTGTCTTCAATTGCGACATTGTTTTTCTTCTCAAATAGCCACATCTGCTCGTGCGCTCCTTTGGTTCATTCTTGCGGTGTTTAATTTTGTTTTGATTTCTCCTTGATTATTATTTTTCTAAATAAATATTTTAAGGGCCAACAAAAATAGAGAGTTTTTGCAGGACAAAGAGAGGAGAATTCAGGACAGGAAATCCAAATTCTAGATGGGAACAAATAAATAGTTTACAGAGACAACGAAGGAACCAATTAGAGTAAAAATAACCCTTGTATTTGCTGCCACAACATAAAAATGGTGTCTTTTTTATACTAGAAGCAGAACAGTTGATGATTATTACAAAGAATTTAGTGAAAAAATAAAAAAAAAATATATAGAGACACACACATATATGTATATGATATACATATACATATATGTATATGTATATCATATATATACATATAAAATATACATATATGATATACATATATATATGTATATCATACACACACGATATATACATATATATATGTGTGTGTGTGTGTATATATATGTGTATCATACACACACATATATATGTTTGTATATGTATGTATGTATGTAGGTATATGTACATATATACATACATATACATATACAAATATATATACACACATACATACATATACATATATACATACATATACATATACATATGTGTGTGTGTGTGTTTTTTAGAATTATTTTACTAGATAGGTTGGCAGATGTACTGTCTAATTTAATAGTTCCATGTCGTCTTATTTTAAAACATGGTTCAAAGTATAATCTACGATATACAAAATAGAAAAAAAAATTATGTTATATAAATATACAGTGACTGTCACACCCCGTGCCCAGGTGTAACACGCCGCGTATTAGGCTCACCCAATACGCAAGGCTCTAAAATCAAAGCAGTTGTATATCACAGGTAACATAAAGTTCAAAATACTCCAAATAATTGAAAACCATCTTTGAATAATAAAGTTTACATCCATCAAAGTTATTAAATTCTCTTAGGTAAAATACATAACATAAATTGCTGTCATTTGCCTACCAACTAAATAGTCCCCAAATAGAATAATACAAAACGTGAAATAAACTATTGTTCTTGGTGTCTACCAACTATTTATCAAATATAACCGAAATCTTTTATTGCGAATCTAAGTACCTTGCTTGTCTAGTCCAAACTAAAAGTACTTGCAAAATAAATAACATAAGTGGGATGAGCAATCGACATGCTCAGTAAGTAGTTTCATCCCTTTCTTACCAGATTGGGCAGTTATATATACACACACACACACACACACACACACATATAATACATGCATTCATTTCATAACACACAATTCATCATAATCGTGCAAAATCAATAATACATAATATGTAACAAGGTTGTGGCATATAAAACAAAACATAATCCATACGTTCATACTCATACGTACATAGGTAGGCTCAGATTCATCAATGCAGGAACCAGTCGGTCTAGATATCTAGCCTAACTTTTTCCCAGTTAGGAGGGTCATAAGCGTACATACATGTCCTGACTACTCATCGTCAGGGAGGTAGACGAGAACTAGTTCTCTCTGGTGTACAAAGAATTATCAGAGCCAAAACATACACGTCATACATTCACACATCACACACATACACATGCATATACGTATAAATAATCAAAGTGCCACGATATATGAAAGAATTCTCACACACATTATATGCCCATTCTGAGTTTCATATTATGAAAATATTCACGAAAAGAATATATATATATATATATATATATATGAAGAATTATCTTTTTCAAAACATGAGAAATGTTAGGAACCACTTACCTCAAAATCCAATTCCAGTGTCACTAACTCATAATCTTGACCCCATGAATAGTAACCACCTAAATACAATCAAAAGAGAACATAGTTCTTACCTTAATAAATACATCCATTAATTAAATACTAAAATTATAGGTCGGTTGTACGAAGAATCCTAAAATTCCCAAATTAATTATAGAACTTAATTATTTTTACTAAGCAATAGAATAAAACTAAAACTTAATCCATTCTCCTTAATGTCTAATAATCCATGACTAAATAACTAGTAACCCAAATAATATTTAATTAGTCACCTGATAAAACTATAAATTAGACAATTACTAAAACTAGTACACAAATTACATAAGCTGATACATAATAATTTACAAAGATCTCACTGCTACCATTTTGATTGATGGCCACAATTCATCTAGCTTTAACCAATAATCCTTAGTTTAATAAATGAGAGCAACTAATCTCAATTTTTAGAAGACCACAGTTGATAACTATTAATCTTAATTTAATAAATTCCATCCTCAAATATCAATTCTTAATGCTTTACAATTGAATACCATCAACCTGGGTTCGGGTGAATTGGCTGAACATGACGCTGTGCAAATCGGAAGCCACAGCCCCAGATGCCCCCTTTTTTTTTTGGTTTGGTCCTGTGGTCCCCGCTGCCCACACAATTCCTTCCACCCAATTCCAAAGGTCAGGAAATCGTCTCCATTGAAATACTGGTTTCTTTTTCTTGTATATTTTTCTTTTCTTAATCCCAAGCAACAGAATAATGGCCGCGGATCATATTTCCAATCACTTCTCTCTCTCTCTCTCTAAAAGAAAACTTTATCAATAACACCAAATTACTGAAACCTAATTTCTACAAATTCATCTATTATAAACTCTATTTATAGACACAATAAAACTTTCAATCAAGAATTAGACTAACCTTAATCGTAATAGCGATCGTAGGTGTGGCTTTGCAACCCTTGACTCAATTGATTCTCTGCTGTTTGTCCTATCTTGTACTTGCCCTAGAGACTTGAACAGACTATCACTAGGAAAAAGAAAGAACGGCTGCTTCGTTCTGTTAAAAGAGTAGTTTTATTTATTTAATTATTTATTTTTATGAAGCCCTTCAAGTTTCTCAAAACTCCACAAAGCCCAATTTTTATTTTTTTTTCCGAATTTGCAATCAAGACCTTGACATTGGGGCATGGGTATTTCAGTGGCGTTGTTTAACGTGTGATTAAATGGTTAAATATCATTTATTTGCCTCAAATTTCTCATAAATATTATTTATCACGTTTCTCATAAACAGTATTTATCAAGTGTACATAAGTTACATTGTTTTATTAGTTTTATTTTTCATTTAATAAACTTTAAATACTTTACGTTAAAAAAGATTTCTTTCTTTATATACACTATCTAATTCCTTATTCCCCCACCCATCTGTTCCTCTCATATTTTTCTTCGATTTTGGGTCTCGACGCTAATAATTTTGCAGAACCAACCATCACGGAACTTCTTGCCCGTTACACACTTGCAACAAGATGCCTGACTTCCCTAAAAAATCTCCCAAAACACCACCATTTTGATATCAAAATATAGCTGAAGTTCCTTGTGGGGATGACTAGAGAGAAAAGGAGCCATCAGGGTGTCAAAAATCAAGGATATATTGTGGTAATATAGAAATTTCATTACACAAAAAAACATACACTAGAAATGGTACTGCTTTTTATTCTTCTTTTTGGTCGGCAGAGGCTTTGACTATCCTTTTTTTTTTTACCAGAAGGCTTTGACTATCTTGCATAAGTGTTTTACACGCCTCTAGCCTTAGCAATCTTATATATAATATTGTTTATTTCCAGGTTTGAGAGTTTATTGTTGTTTTTATTTAAGAAATGGTTAAATCTTAATCTTATTTGGTCATAAAATACCTAAATTAAAAAAAAATGTTAGAATTTTATCACATAAGGTTATGCCCGTGGGCATAAATAAGAAACTACCAAAAAAAAAAAAAAATTACCCGTTAAAGACCAGCTTGAAGGTATCTAATATAATCTTGGAGTCTTCTGACAGAATCACAAAAGCTTTCTAGGCAGTGTAATTAAGAAATCTAATTACCAGTTTAATTATCTAGTTAACTAGTTAATGGAAAATATGTCCTTATTTCAAATGTGCGGTTTGGATATGTACAAATGTGACTAATTGATCAGTATGATGGCTGGATCACGGATTGCAGGATTATGGAAAAGAATAGCAAAGCTCAAGTCTGCAACCAAAATCTATCCATATTTTTCCTTTTTAAAACAAATTAAGAATATTTAAAATATTTAGTTAGTATTTTTGGTTTATATTATCAAAATAGATTTCATGTTATAAAAAATATAAATATTGGGCATGCAAATGTAACTATCAAAGCCTCAGGGGAGGTGGCTATGATAACAACAAACCTCATAGGAGGTATGTGAAATTATCCCTTAATGTTTGACAAGGATCATATATTTGCATTCTAATTGAAAAGGCCAAATATCATTGAAAGCTGAATATTTCAATCTTATTTTTTTGGTTGTGTTTCTCATAAACATTTTTTTTTAAAAAACTTTCAAATTTTTTTTGCAATCAACATTTTATTTCACATGCACATTAAAAAAAAATCTAAAACTGTCATAATAAACACATTAAGAAACAATTATTCAAATGGTTGGTGAATATATTGAAAATTGAATACAGCGAAAAGATAAAGGGGCCATTATGAATTAAAAAGTTAACCAATGCCAAAGGCAGACATGATCTGTACTGATTTTTTTTTTTTTTTTTGGAACAAATGGTCTTTACTGATTTGACACATTCGCATCCCGGCAGAAACAAATAAAAAAATTAACCTCATAGTTACAACTCAAAATAAAGCTAGATTGCAGATTAAAATATTTAGTTAAGTAGTCTCACTTATTCGATTCAATGTGTAAAACGAACTTTAAACAAGATTATCCAGTATAATTGACTCTCTCACTTGACCTCTGAAAATGGAGTAGATTTAAAGGATAAATTAATATAAACACTTGATTATAGAGAGGAAAAAAATGGTCCATACATGTAGATAAGGTACTGAGTCATCATGCATTGTCATACATCCACTGAGGATGAGAAGAAGATGGATTAGGACAAGTGTTGTCTTGTCATAAACTATTAAATATTTTTAGTTAATTGTTCAGAAGTAGTGGTGTGAGAACACTAAATGATGATTTTTTAAAAACATTTTTTAAATATATTACTGTAACATTATTTAATTTTTTTTAGAAAAATGTGGACGTGATATAAAATTTTAGTTGTAGAATGTATTCAAAGTTTTTTAAAAATATTATATTTAAAAAGTACTCGATCCAAATAGATGTTCTGGGGAAACCAACTTCTTCCTGTCGACCTCACCAACTGGGATGGGAATACTAAATGGGTGACAACAACTGTAATAATACTTTCGTGCTTTGATTTTTTGGTTTTCTAAATACTCCTAAATTGCAGCAGTACTATACCGACACAGATGGCGGGCTATGCTACTTTTTATGCATACTTAAATGCTATATTTATCCTCAGTAACAGTCAATTGATCTTAGTAACACCAAATTGCGTCCACCCTCTTCCCCCGACCTAAGAATTAACAGATCGATATTGAAAATAAAGAGTTCACATTTTTGCACAAAATTTGTACGAAATCCATAGTGGCCATTGGTCAAAGGGACGAATTAACAGCTTTTTTGTGTACATGAATCCCAATTTTCTCAGTGTTCTTTTCACAAATTCAAAAAGTTTGAAAAAGAAGAAGGAAATTTCACTTTGTTGAGTTATTTCTTTCTCCCCACGTGATGTTTTCACTTTGTCAACTATTGAAACCAGCCTTCGGAGAAAAGTCTTTCCTTTCTTATATGAAGGAAAGAATGAAGGGATTACACTACAAACTAGCTATAAATATAGGTCGAATGACCATGAAAATACTTCTACTAAACAATGGCATCTCTTTCAACTCCCATACCCGGGACTTCTACTCCCACCAATGCCACCCTTTCCAATTTGCACTATTTTCCTTTCTCATCTAAAGGCTTTCCCATTTCCACAACCAGAAAAGATAATCATCATTTCAAGGTTTCTTGCAAGGCCGCAGATAAGGAACAAAATTCATCTAGGAGAGATGTGCTGATTGGTTTGGGAGGGCTATATGGGGCAGCTGGTCTTGCTGCCGATCCGTTTGCCTTTGCAGCCCCAATATCAGCCCCTGATGTCTCAAAATGTGGCCCTGCCGACTTGCCCGAGGGTGCCGCACCAACCAATTGCTGTCCTCCACCAGCAACGACAATTGTTGACTTTAAGCTGCCTTCACCATCTAGCGCTGTACGCGTTAGACCAGCTGCTCATCTGGTCGATGAAGCATACATAGCTAAGTTTAAGAGGGCTGTGCAACTCATGAAAGCCCTTCCTGATGATGATCCAAGAAGTTTTAAACAACAGGCTAATGTCCATTGTGCTTACTGTGATGGCGCTTATGACCAAGTTGGATTCCCAGATCTTGAGCTTCAAGTTCACAGCTCATGGCTTTTCCTTCCGTTTCATCGGTACTATTTGTACTTCTATGAGAGAATCTTGGGGAAACTGATCGATGATCCAACTTTTACTATGCCATTTTGGAACTGGGATGCTGAAGGTGGAATGCATCTACCTGATATCTATGCTGACAAAAATTCTCCACTTTATGATACTCTTCGCGACGCCGGTCATCAGCCTCCTAAGATGATCGATTTGGATTTCAATGGGTCTGATTCTAATATTTCTGATAGACAACAATTATCTCAAAATCTGACCATTATGTACCGTCAAATGGTGTCAAATTCCAGGACTCCACGGCTATTCTTCGGTAACACATACCGAGCTGGTGATGATCCTGATCCGGGAGCTGGTTCACTTGAGAATATCCCTCATGGACCAGTTCATGTGTGGACTGGTGATAGAACTCAGCCTAATTTAGAGGACATGGGGAACTTCTACTCTGCTGCTAGAGACCCAATTTTCTATGCTCATCATTCCAACATCGATCGGATGTGGACTTTGTGGAAAACTTTAGGTGGAAGGCGTCAAGATATCACTGATACTGATTGGCTAAACGCTTCATTTTTGTTCTATGATGAAAACGCTCAAATGGTCCGTGTAAGAGTGCGAGATTGTTTGGACACGACTAAGCTTGGGTACACATATCAAGCTGTGGATGTTCCATGGTTGAAGACTCGTCCCACGCCCCGTCTCACAAAGGCTGCGAGGAAACTCAAGAAACTGACTGTCGCAAATGCTGCTGATCATAATCATTCGCCTAAGGATGTCTTCCCTGCGAAGCTAGATAAAATTGTGAAAGTCATGGTTAAGAGGCCGAAGAAGAAGAGGAGCAAGAAGGAGAAAGATGAAAAGGAGGAAATTTTGGTAATTGAAAAGATTGAAGTGGAGAGAGATGCATTTGCAAAGTTTGATGTATTTATTAATGATGAAGATGACCCTAAGAGCACACCGGAGAATACTGAATTTGCCGGAAGTTTTGTGAACGTTCCTCACAAGCATAAGCACGGGAAGAAGATCAAGACTCATCTGACCTTGTCCATAACTGAGATTTTGGAGGACTTGGATGCTGAAGATGATGAACATGTGTTGGTGACTTTGGTTCCACGAATTGGATGCGATGCTGTGACTATTGGAGGAATCAAGATTATTCTTGATTAATTAATGGATCGATGGTTGGAGATTATAGCCACTGTATATGGGCTAAATATCTTTCAAGATTTTAGCATTTCTTGACTCTTGGCTGGAGTGGACTTTGATCGTTTATTATCATTGGTCCATTTTTCATTTAATAAGCTTCATTCTTCCCAGTTCGGTGCTTGTTTTGGCACTCTTCCAGGTCCATTTATGTGACAATAGTCAATAAGCCTATGCGAGGCGGTTGATCGAAGTGAACTGAAAATAAAGTTTGCCTTGAATGTTTATACGTTGGTGCCATCATGTTTTTACCCAAATTAATTGATTTGAAGCAAGAACAATTATTTCCAACAGTTCTGTTTTAACAAATTAATGGTTTTTTGAAGTAATTCGCCAAAAATTTTATTAAATATTGTATGAGAAATGTCACGTGTGGACTATACATACATTATTTATACGAATCATGATGGTATGCACAAAAAAATTGCTGGTATTAAAGGGAAGGTTAACATGATTAGGCTCCAATTTAGCAATTGACACCATATATTAGTAAGGGACATTCTATCATGAACTAGGTCTACGAGCTCCATCTATGGACTCAGCAGTTGATAAATGACCACCAAAACTCGGTGGAGTCTACTGAGCCTGGTGGCTCATTTATTCACCGCTAAGTTCACGAGTCTCATCGAACCTAGGTGGGTTATTTATTTACGGCTAAGTCCACGGACGGTCCGTTTTAAAAAAATTCATATTGTAAGTGTATGAAACCATTTCGAAATACAAATTCTGCACTAATATTGAAAATCATATATTCCATTAATTGGTTCATGAATGTAACCTCTTTGAGGATGTAACATTGAAATGTCGGCTTTTCAAAAGTTTAGGGTATTGTCTTTTGTCACTTTAGTTATGATGGTCATTGGTCCCCGGTGACTTTTGCAAATTGCCGTACCCATACGACATTTCCACTGTGCATGATTTCATTATTTGAATTGTATTCCTTTCAATAATTTTCCTGTACCCGTAGTAGATTAATTTAAATGGCTTTATGTGCAATGAACATGCCATGTGAAAAAGAAAGAAGAAAACTATGGGCAAATATCCAGCGGTTTAATCGTCGTGTCTGACGGCCATTGGTGCAATTCGATTAAAAAATTCGATCCAAATGTGGCTATCAAACCTAAAAGAGTTCCAAAAAAATGGAAGAACAGAAAAACTGTCGTCTCGTAGTTCTAATATTACAAAATTTGAGATAGACAAAAGAAAGCATCTAATGGCTAATTAAAAATGAGAAGGAATAAGAATTGACAAGGACCACCCCAACCTTCAACTTGCCAAAAAGTCAGTGGTTGCCTATCCTATGAAGTTTGATTCTCTCCGCTACTTGGAAAATTCTTGGATCTCCCTTCTATGCACTTATATTCAACCATCAAATTTATAGAGGGATTGCTTGTACTTTGTACCGCATGGCCTATATATATATATATATATACACATTGATTAATTACTTATTTATATTCACTTATTTTTACCTTAGAAACGAACATGATGCATATTAATTCGTAAATATTTTTTTAAGTTTATAAACTTTTAAAATATGTCAATAATTTTAATGCAATAAAATAGTTTTTATTTATCTATTAAATATAACTTAAATTAAAAAATTGAAAGTGACATAATGCTGTTTATTATATCTTAATTTAGACTTGTATTACAAAGTAAATTTAAAGAATAAATTTTTTTTCACAGAATGCTTTTTTTGGCAATCTAATGAGAGTGTATATTACATTTTCTGTTACACTTTCCTAAATCAAATATTGAAATAATAATCCACACAACTGTCTTGTCAAGATCCTCAAAAGCATTCAAACATGAAAAAGTCCTATCTCCACATGGAATTATATTCTTTTTTGCAAGCTTGGTGTTTTATTAAGTTTTGGCAATCATTTTACATGTTATTAGGGGCATATCCCAGTGCTTTACAATTGAAACTCAGATCAGATTGTCCGGTTGGATTGGGAACCAGCCAGGCATTCGGTCCGAGTAATTTGAAAAAAACTGGTCAAAGTTGGTCAAAAATTGGATTGGACCAGGACCGAAGGATATATGACATCTCCTCTCAAATTATCAAAATAGCCCTTAATGCTGGAGTAGTTCATATTGCTATTAATGGAGTCTCCGAAAAGGAATGGCACTTGGTGACGGAAATAAGTGAAATCCATCTTCTTGTAATTCCAAACTTCGGTCTTCATCCCTGGTTTATTGCTGAGAGAAGTCCCAACTGGCTTATTATTTTGAACTTGAATCTACTCCTGACAGCTGCAGCTGTTGAGAGAATGATCCAAAATGTTAGTGGCTATATTTTTGGAGCATGTGTTTGTTATATTTTTAGTTAGTGGTCAGCTATATTTGGCACTAAAATAAATCATGGTTTAAGTTATGCGTTAGTGGTCAGTTTTGAGCATTTTTTTTGTTACTTTCTTAGCCTTATCTAAGGTTGTATTGGTTGTTTTTGGAGTTGTAAATGAACTGAGTTGAGCGAAATATTTTTGATTTGAGCTTGTGCTCGTTTAAAACAAGTCGAGCCGAAGCGAGTCAAGTAAAACTCGTTTATTAAACGAATCAAAATTTGTGTTCGAACTCGGCTTCTTTAGCTATAAGAACGAGCCAAGTTGAGTTTTGTTCGCGAACAACTCAGTTCAAATAAGTGTAAAAGTGTTATTTGAGCCATATCAAGCCGAGTCGAGTATCTCATGCTCGAACTCTTGTTCGTTTATTAAACAAGCAAACTCAAGTGAGCTCGTTTATTAAACGATATAAAATTTGTGTTCGAACTTAGCTCGTTTAACTACATGAACGAGCTAAATTCGAGCTTTCACAAACCGTGTTTGCGAATAGCTCGATTCGATTTCAGCTCTAGTCATTTCTTTTGTCAAGCAATAAAGACAAACAAATCCCAAATTGAGTCTTTGACTTGCCTTTAATGTTTTATTCCTCTTTTTCTAACATTTGTGGTATCAGGGTAGTAAATAGAAAAGCCCCAAAATTGACCAGGTTTTGGTCCTTTCTCCTTAAACAAAAACCAGCATCAAGTTGTGAGGAAAATCCAAAATTGAGGGGAAGCTATGGCAAGCAATGGAACTAACCCAACAGCACAACCCCTAATTCCAAATTTCAAAGGTGAAAAATATCACTTTTGGAGTCTCAAAATGAAGACTCTGTTCAAGTCTTAGGAACTATGGGACTTGGTGGAGAATGGGTAACCCCACCACCAGTTGAACTTGACTAGCGATTGCAAGAAAATCACAAAAAGGATGCAAAACGCCTTGCTTCTCATTCAGTTAGCACTGGAAGATGATATATTTCCTCGAATTTCAGCAGCTACCACCTCCGAACAAGCATGGGAGGTTTTGAAGCAAGAATATTTAGGCAACAAGAAGGTAATTGCTGTAAAATTACAAATTCTTCATCATGATTTTGAGACTCCAGTTATGAAAGACAATGAATCTGTGCAAGAATTCTTGTCTAGGGTGTCTAGAATTATTAATCAAATGAAGTCTTATGATGAAATTGTGAGTAACAAAATTGTTGTAAGTAAGGTATTAACCTCAAAATTTGATCATGTTGTTGTTGTAATTGAAGAAACTACGGACCTCTCTAATTATACTTTTTATGAACTAATTAGTTCTTTGTTAGCCCATGAAGTTAGACTTGGCAGGTCCCATGAAAAGTCTGAGGAAAAGGCTTTTCAAGTGAAGAGAAGCCTTCCAAGGAAAGACAAAAAACACAGGAAGCCGTGGCAAAGACACAGGTGGATTTCATGGAGGAGGTCGTGGTGCCGGTAGAGGCAGAGGCCAATTTGGTGAACTACGTCAATACAAGAACTGAATCCAATGTAGATATTGCAACAAATTGGGGCACAAAAAAGTTGATTGTTGGACCAAACAGAAAGAGGAACAGAAGCAAGCAAATTTTACAGAATAGGTTAATGAGGAAAGAAAGTTGTTCATAGCCCAGTCACCAATTCAAGATAATGTCAACAACAAAGATGTATGGTTTTAGATAGTGGATGCTCCAACCACATGTCAGGAACCAAATCATTGTTCAAAGAGCTTGATGAGTCACAGAAATGTGAGGTCCGGCTCAGGGAAAATAAACTAGTAAAAGTTGAAGGAAAAGGTACAATTGCCATCAAAGCTGGGTAAGGTGATGTTAAACTTCTATACAATGTTCAATTTGTACCTAATTTAGCTCACAACTTATTGAGTATTAGACAGTTGATGACCAGTGGATTTTCTCTTGCATTTGATGATGATTCATGTGTCATTCGTGATAAAAAAATCTAGATAGACTGTAGAAATTTTTCGTATGACACAAAATAACATGTTGCCCTTTGATGTCTCAAATGTTGTGAGCAAAGCCTTAGTTGTTAGGAGGAATAATGAGGCTTATTTGTGGCATTTACGTTATGAACATTTGAAATGAATGGTTTGAAACTTCAAAGTCAAAAAGAAATGGTTGTTGGTTTGCTGAAAATTGGGGAACTTGATTTTTGTGAAGGATGTGTTTATGGGAAGCAAAATAGGAGCTCATTTCCTATTGGAAAATCATGAAGTGCTTCTAATTGTCTTGAACTTGTGCATGTTGATTTGTGTGTAAGCCTATGAAAACAGAGTCACTTGGTGGAAGTCGCTATTTTTTGCTATTTACAAATGACTATAGTCGTATGAGTTGGGTTTATTTCTTGAAATTCAAATTTGAAACCTTTGAGAATTTCAAGAAATTTAAACTACTCATGGAGATGCAAAGTGGGAGAAGCATAAAAGCACTTCGAATTGATCGTGGCGGTTAGGGGTGTGCAAGTTGACTGGGTACCCCAAAAACCTGTTGATCCTACCCTGACCTGATCTGAAAAATACAGGTATTTGACTCGTCGAATTTTACCGGATATGAGTCATATGCGTGTTACTCTATTAAGCGGGTCGGATACGGATCGAGATTTTAAAAACCCAACAGATATCCAACCCGACGCTCACATATAGGTAATCTGTAATTTTATAAGGTTCCCTAGTATTAATATGTCATATTATTATATAATATTATTATGTGATATTATTATTACGATGTAATATGTTATTAGATATTATGTGATATTACTATAAAGTATTTGTTATTTTTCATTAATATTAATATCAATATCTTTTATTATTATTTTTTAGAAATCTTAGGCAGTGAAGACCACTACATTGTCAACATTGAAATATGAAGAATTGAAGATGCAGTGCTATAAACTCTAGTTATGATAGTTGTCTTGTGTGTTTTTTTCATTCTTTGCCTCAAAATATGGTTACGGCATTTTTGTCTCAAACAATTGAAATTTTCTTTAGTGCTTGCGATGAATTCATGGTTTGCAAGCCTTGATTTAATATATATTATTTAAGTTTATATTTGTTATAAATGTCACTTTAATTATTATGATATTATTTAGGATTTGAAGCAAATTTAATAATATGTGGGTACGAGTTGGATAATATGGATATCCAACCCAAAAAATGTAGATATCTAACCCTTCGAATATCTTCATATACGAATACAGATATGGGTCACAATTTTGCCTGACCGCATTTAATAGGTCGAGTCAGAAAATACCTCATACGGGTTGGATATCCGATCCGTGCGCACCTCTAGTGGCGGTGAATTCTTATCTAATGATTTCACTATTTTTTGTGATGAGAATGGTATTTGCAGGGAACTTACAGCACCATACACTAGAACAGAATGACGTTGTGGAGCAGAAAAATCGAACGGTGGTAGAAATGGCCAGAAGCTTGTTGAAGGCAAAAGGATTTCTGGATCAATTTTGGGTAGAAGCAGTTGCAAGAGCAGTATACTCCTGAATATCTCACCAACAAAGGCAATTCTAAATCAAACACCTTATGAAGCTTGGATGGGTAAGAAGCCTCGGGTAAGCCACTTAAAAGTTTTCGGTTGTATCGCATATGCTTTGGTTAATTTTCATTCTAAGTTTGATGAAAAATTTGAAAAAAGCATTTTCATTGGCTATAATCCTCAATCCAAAGCATATCGTCTATATATTCCTGCAAGTGGCAAAGTGATAATTAGCAAGGATGTTGTGTTCAATGAAGAAGCAAATTGGACATGGAATTTTGACAATGAAGGCATGGAAAATCCAGTGCTAGCAGATTTTGAAGTTGGACAACCAACAAGTTCAAACCTGCTGTCACTTGCAAGTTCAGTTGTTTCCTCACCTGGTGATAACAGCACTATAGGTCCTGCTAATTCATATTCTCCAGCACCTGGCTCATCCGGCAGCAATAGTGAAACATTACCAAGAAAATTTAGATCTTTGAGAGAAATTTATAAGTCAGGTGATTTTGCTTTATTAGTCACTAACACAACTTCTTGTGAAGCAGATGCAAAACAACCTGAATGGCAGATTGCTATGGCAAAAGAGATGCAAGCCATTAAAAGAAATTCAACATGGGACTTGGTTGATACTTCTAGAATGTAAGAATGTTGTAGGGCTCAAGTAAGTGTTCCAAACAAAGTATAATATTGAAGGAAGCATTCAAAAGCACAAGGCTCGTCTTGTAGTAAAGGAATGGATACTCACAACAACAAGGTCTAGATTTTGAAGAAACTTTTTCTCCAGTTGCTCGATTTGAAACTGTGGGAATTGTTTTGGCATTAGTTGCTTAGTTGCAATTACCTGTGTATCAATTTGATGTGAAATTCGCATTTTTGAATGTTGACTTAGAAAAGAAGCTTTATTTTTTACAGCCTCTGGCTTTGTTATCTATAACATCGAAAACAAAATCTACAAGTTAAGCAAAGCTCTCTACGGGCTAAAGCAAGCTCTGCGGGCTTGGTATAGTAAGATTGATTCATTCTTCGAAGATAGCGGATTCACTAGAAGTGAAAATTAGCCTACTCTTTATTTGAAGAAGCAAGATAATGGAGAATTTTTAGTGGTTTGCCTTTATGTTGATGATGATTTATATGAGTTCCTCAAAGTCCTTAACTGATGATTTTAAGTCTTGTATGTTGAGAAAAATTGAGGTGGCAGATTTGGGCTTGTTGAAATATTTTTTGGGACTTGAGGTCACGCAAGGTGATAATGGAATTTCTGTGTGTCAAAAGAAATATGCTGTAGATCTTTTGAAGAGGTTTAATATGGCAAATTGTAAAGTGGTAGCCACACCAATGAACATCAACAAGAAGCTTCAGCGTGAAGATGGGAAGAAAGAAGCTAATCCAACACTGTTTAGAAGTTTAGTTGGTGGTGGTTTAAACAATTAAACACACACTAGACTTGACATTGCTTTCTCTGTTAATGTTGTGTCCAGATTTATGCATTGGCCTACACAACAACACTTTGGAGCAGGAAAAAGAATTCTTCGATATGTTGCAGGAACTGTGAATTTTGGTATTTGGTATTGCAAAGTACCAAATTTTAAATTAATGGATTTCACTGATAGTGATTGGACAGAATGTTTAAATGATCTAAAGAGCACCTCCAGCAATATCTTTAGCCTTGGTTCTAGACTAGTGACGTGGAGTTCAAAGAAGCAAGAAACAATAGCCTTATCATCATCCGAAGCAAAATATATAGTAGCAACTTCAGTAGCACGGCAAGCTTTATGGCTCAGAAAACTTCTTGCTGATTTTAATATTGAGCAAAAGGAAGGCATTGAGATATTCTGTGATAATTAGTCCTCAGTTGCAATGGCAAAGAATCCTACTTTTCATGGGCTAACTAAGTATATTGATGTGTATCATCATTTCATTCAGAAGCTAGTAGTTGATGGCAAAATAGTGTTGAAATTCTATCGCACTAATAAGCAAGCAGCTTATGTTTTTACAAAATCTCCTTCCCAGGATGCATAGTTTTACTGATTACAATTGGGAGTATGTGATTTGAATCAAGAGAGAGTGTTAAGAGAATGATTCAAAATGTTAATGGTTGTTTTTTTGGAGCATGTGTTTGTTATGTATTTAGTTAGTTGGTCGTAGTAATGTATTAGTGGTAAGCTACATTTGGCACTAAAATAAATCATGATTTAAGTTATGTGTTAGTGGTCAGTTTTTTGGCATTTTCTGTTGCTTTCTTAGCCTTATTTAAGGCTTGTACTGGTCATTTCTTTGGTCAAGCACTAAAGACAGACAATTCCCAAATTGAGTCTTGGACTTGCCTTTAATATTTTATTCCTCTTTTGCCAACAGCAGTTGGGGAGATTGGTTTCGATAAATCTCGATGGGCAAGTCATGTTGAACATACTGCTCAAGTTGAAGTTTTTTGTCAGCAGCTTCAACTTGCAAAAGAGATTAACAAACCAGCATCAATTCATTGAGTGGAAGTTTTTGATGATATGATTAAAATTTTGAAATCCTTGGGGCCGTTCCCTAATGATTTCTTACTTCATTCATATGCAGGTTCTGCTGAGTTAGTTCCTGAACTTGCTAATTTTGGAGTGAGCTTTTCGATTTCGGGGCATCTTATGCCAATGGAAGAAAGCAAGGCAAAGAAGATTTTGCAGGCAATCCCTCCTGAAAGAATTTTGTTAGAGACTGATGCTGCTGATGCTTTACCGAAATCATTAATTCAAGTTATTTTACAAAGAAGATGTCTGTTCTCAAAGGTGTTCTTGGGGGAGGAGAAAATTCCACTTATGAAAATGGGAACTCCTCCGAGAATCTCATGTTTGACGAGGAAGGAGATACATCGAAGTTGCCAAAAGGAAACCTTAATCATCCAACCAATATTATTCATGTTCTTGCATATGTAACATCTTTGCTTGACATAGACAAAGAAGAACTTGGAAAGACAACCTATGAAAATACAACAAACTTCTTCTCGTTTGAAGGTTAAAAAATTATGTGCTTAAAGTTAATGTAATTTATCTTTTAATTACATAGATGGATTAATTAGCCAGAAAAAATTAGGGTAAATTACTATTCATCCCCTGTGGTATCGCCTTTGACCACATAACCCCTCTATCGTTTCAATATGACCACATAACCCCGATGTAGTTTTATGAAAAGTGGCAAATGGACGGAACATTTTGCACTAGGCATATTTAATCCATTTACCGTTACAGAATATTTCGCACCAGCAGAAGGAAATTTGAAATATTTCAAAAATATTCCGTGATGGTGCAAGAGTTCTGTCACTTTTCATAAAGCCATAGGGGGGGTTATGTAGTCATATTGAAATCATAGAAGGATTATGTAGTCAAAGGCAACGCCATAGGGAGGTGAATAGTAATTTACCCAAAAAATTATTGCATATATTTGTGTAATGCTTGTTGCATCCAACTGCAAAAATTTTTTGATACAATTAATTAAACTACACAAATAATATATAGTACTTTTGGCTCATTGTAATGTGTGTGCTTAAATTAATTAAAATTGTAGTAGCATTACAAATACTGTAAATTTAAAAATTACGAATGCATATGCAAATTCTAATTGTTGTCTCTCACGCATGAAAAAACGTGTGCATAACTGTAGAATAAGAAAAAGGGGTGCTTAATCCTAAATTGTAAGGATAACGAAGGATAAAAACGATAGTTTGGAAACATTGATGAAGTAGTTTAATCATGTTAAAAGTGTCTGTAACTCTTTGAAGAATTTTACCATGTTGAATTGAAAGCAAAAAGGAGACAAAAAAAAAAAAAAAAAAAGGATGTGGGAAAAGGAGACAAAAAAAAAAAAAAAAAAAGGATGTGGGTAATTAAACTAACCAGCATTTTTACTATTACAATAAGTGTCAAAAAATTTCGCCCTAAAAGTCAGATTCCTACTTTATATATTACTAGTGTTTTTTGGCACAAGCTATGTGTGTGCTTCCTGAAAAGATGTATGTATGTATGTAATAGTCTGTATACGCATATATATCTCTTATCCTTTAAGGAAGAAAACGAAATGCATTGAAAAACTTGAAAAGATGGCAGAAGATCTATGGCCATATATTCCAAAACAATCTCGAAGACGCATTTATCATGGTCTGAAATTGTCTCCACAGTAATATGGAACAGGTCACAATTTATAGTCGCCATGCAAGTTAAGCAATTCCACGCACACAACAACAACAACACCCGGAAAAAATTCAAAAAAAAAAAAAGAAAAGCAGAGAGAGAGAGAGAGAGTCAAATTCTTGGAAAGAAAAAGTAATAGGAATGAATTGGAATCTGCTCAAGTGGCTATTGTACTTTGTTAGTTACGCTATTCAACAACATGTATTCACATAATTAAATACATTCTTGAACTTTAGACACGTCCAAATGGGGATAGTGGCTGTGGACTTTTGGGAAGAATAAGCCGATTTCTTTCCTTCTCTAGACAGGTTTATTCATTGTCAAAGCAGTTGTTTATTTTTTATTTTCCTTTTTGGTTGATATTTGTGAGGTCCAAATAACAAATATTTTATGACCACTAGGTATGTGCATGTGCATTGCACATGCTTTAAGTGTGTCAATTGGTTAATAAAACAAATGAACTAAATTAGAAATTGTATTTGAAACACCTATGAATTAAAAGATAATAAATGACTAATTGGTGATTAAATCTTGAAATTGATAATGTCAGATTCAAACTAAAGAGGTCGCGATGTTTTCTTTTCTTTTTTTTTTAAAAATTGTGATTAATGGGTTTTTTTTGTTTTTGTTTCTGGGCCTATATAAACACGTTATCTCTAATTGAAGTATTAATATTGAATGTGATATTTGAATTTTTAAAAATAAATGTTGGTTGGTTTATGTACATGTCAACTCTATAATGGCAGTGTCATATTGAAGTGAAGATTAAAATATCTCTTTTGTTTTCTGGCTTATTTCTTTTTTTAATTTTTTGGTGAGGCTGTTTGTCAAATTTTCCCTCAATTTACAGAAGGCTTAACATGCATGATAGGGTAGGGTAATTGATGTATATGTTATTTTATATTAGTTGTTTCGAAAGCATAGGATTTGTTTTCCTGATAATTTTTTATTCATGTCATCTTTAAATAAGGATTTTTTTCACTTTAACTACCAACACAATTGCTTAATTTCCTTTCTAATTAATTAATTTTTTGTTGATATAATTTTACTTATCCTTTTACATTTATTTTTGAAAGGATACAAAAATACCAGCTTAAATTTTCTTTTAACGGATTGAAAGAATCATGAATATGTTCAAGCATCTTAATGTAAAATCTTTTTTTTAATCAAACCTATACTATTACATTGGAGGAGACGAAATGGTTTTGGTGGAATTCGAACCTTTGACTTTTAGATGGAGTCATAGATGTCTAACTATTTGATCCTCTGTTCGTTTCCTAAAAAATGTTTGCTTGCTAATATAAGTTCAAATTCCCTTCCTCATAAAAATAAGCACGTTTATACACCATCCACGTGCTTTGAGACAAATGCATAGATATATAATGCATTGATATATATACTATTAGTAGCTCAAGTATAGGTTTCTAACGTATTGATTCTTTTTTTTTTTTTTTAACAAGAATGCTTCTCCTGTTGGATATCCTCTCTAATGGGCCATCAATAATTTATTTAAGCTCTATTTATCATTTCGTTAGGTAAGTTATTAATTAAAAAGTATAAAAAGAAAATTAATACTGGTAAAGCTTAATGAAGGATTACTCCAATATTACATTATTTAAAAGTGCATATTTTACTTTTTTTAAAAAAATTTTAATCATACTCTATTACATGTTAAAAGTTGAGTAAAATTTTGATAACGAAGCTCCTCACTTTTTATTTTTGCAATCTCCTATCAATGCAAGAGATCCTGGTTAGGTGGTGAATCCAAGCTTTTTCTTTGTTTCTTTTTAAGTTACAGTCTTAATAATAATCTTAAAATACCCTTTTATTATTATTATTATTATTATTTTTAAAGAGGATCAATAGTGGGACTCCACCTATCCCCTTAATGACTCGAACTCGGGACCTATAGATCCCGAATAAAGCATTTTACCAACTAAATTGTGCTTCGTTGTCACCCTTTCTTTAGGTTAAACACTAACCTTAACATAAATATATGAAAACGAATAAAGAATTGAAGAAAGGATTCAATATTGTGAAATAAAAATTTAGTAATATAAAAATTATTTTCAATAAAAACATCTAATATTGCAAGCATATAAAATTAATAGCTCAAAACTAATGGAATCTCAGCAATTTGAATTCTATGTTATCAATAAAATCTCCAAGAGATTGCAGGTTGCCCAAGCAAATATTTATGAAATGAAGATTCATTCTGTCGTCAACAGCATAAACATATTGATTACTAGAGAAAGATCAAACTTTAAACTCAAAACATTTTCAATTTTTGCCTTTATAAATTTGGATGCACTGTTGTTGTGTATGTTATTAATTTGTCATTAGTTAAACAATTTTTTTATGTATGTTAGAATAAGGATTTAAAAGAATTTAATTATAAATAATCTCACAGGAAATTTTTACCTCATAAAGACAAATTGGGAAATAATCATCCATACTTTTTTTCACCATAATTTTACTCCATATGGGGGACAAAATTTCTCGTATTCGTCAAATAAATATTTATCTTAGTAAATACAAATTCATATACACACCTTTTAGTGTTTAGGTTGACTTGGGAACTTGGAGTTGATACTGGCTAACACAATTAGAAAATTTTGGAAAGCGGGAGGGGACTAGCCCCGCAGGGCCTACACCGGGGGGGTGGGCGCCCCCGGGGACAACTACTCAAGTGAGTGGACCCTGGGTAGGGTGCACTCACGATAGGAACTTAAACATAATATCATATATGCCTAAGTCAGTCTTAAAACTCCCCCGGAGGGGGAAAGCGAAGCAAGGGGGGAAACGTAGCTTTCCTTGTAGCTATGAGTTAGTCTTCTTTGTCTTCTTCTTGAGTTTATGTAGTTAATACTCTACTCCCAAGTTCTAGCTTTTGAATACAAAATGAATCATTTAGAGCTCGGATTACGAGCCCATTCTATTTGGGAAGTTCGATCGCGGAATTTCTTTGTTTCTATATTTCCGGAATATGAATGTGTGACTTGTTATAATCGATCCTATTGATAATATAGAGAGCGGGTCTATCATCTTTTGATAGAGATGGTTCTGAAATATCCCATTCATATCATTGAAAGCTTAAAGCATGAAATCAAGCATTCATAAATTTGCTTTCAATGCTAATAAATAAGACCATTATCTATCCACCCTCGCCTTTGGTCTTGCCACATCTTCAATTCATTCTCACAAAAAAACTAACATTCTTTTGGCAGAAGATTTGAAAATTTGTAAAACAAACGGATGAATCCAAGAAATAATTCTAAATATTGCATATAATCCATTAAACACTGTATATAGTAGTTTCTTATACTTCCAAATTCAAGTTGGCACTACTCCAATATTTTACTCCAAATTCAGGTTTCTTATAATTCTAAGCTTAATCAGGGATTCCTCCAATATTTCATTATTTAAAAGTGCATATTTTACTTTTAAAAAAAATTTAATCGTACTCTATTGCATGTTAAAAGTTGAGTAAAATTTTGCTTCCTCACTTTTTATTTTTGCAATCTCCTATCAATGCAAGAGATCCTGGTTAGGTGGTGAATCCAAGCTTTTTCCTTGTTTCTTTTTAGGTTACAATCTCAATAATAATCTTAAAATACCTTTTCTTTATTATTACTAATTCTTTAAAGAGGATCAATAGTGGGACTCTACCTATCCTCTTAATGACAATCTAGGACCTATAGACCCCGGATGAAGCATCTTACCAAATAAACTGCACTTCATTGTCACCCTTTCTTTAGGCTAAACACTACCCTTAACATAAACATATGAAAATGAACAAAGAATTGAAGAAAGGATTCAATATTGTGAAATAAAAATTAAGTAATATAAAAAATGTTTTCAATAAAAATATCTAATATTGCAAGCATATAAAATTGGTACCTCAAAATTAATGAAATGAAGATTCATTTTGTTGTCAAACAGCATAAACATATTGATTACCAGAGAACGATCAAACTTTAAACTAAAAACATTTTCAATTTTTGCCTTTTTAAATTTGGATGCATTGTTGTTGTGTATGTTATTAATTTGTCATTAGTTAGACAATTTTTTATGTATGTTAGAGTAAGGATTCAAAAGAATTTAATTATAAATAATCTCACAGGGGAATTCATCAATTAAATATTTATCTTAGTAAATACAAATTCATATACACACCTTTTAGTGTTGAGGTTGATTTGGGAACTTGGATAGTTGATACTGGCTAACACAATTTAGAAACTTTTGGAAATTTGAAATATCCCCTTCGTATCATTTAAAGCTTAAAGCATGAAATTAAGGATTCATAAATTTGCTTTCAATGCTTATAAATAAGACCATTATCTATTCACCCTAGCCTTTGGTCTTGCCACATCTTCAATTCATTCTCACAAAAAAACTAACATTCTTTTGGCAGAAGATTTGAAACTTTGTAAACAGATGGATAAATCCAAAAAATAATTCTTGATACTGCATACAATCCATTAAACACTGTACATAGTAGTTTCTTATACTTCCAAATTCAAGTTGGTACTACATATGTTGTTTTAGTAAGTTATATCTAGTTGATTGTGGGATGGCTATTCATATGTTCATCCTTAAAAGTTGATAACAACATAAATTATCATTTCATAAATATCTACTGTCTCTCAGATATGTAATTGATTACAAAGATTTCAAATTGCTTAGATTTCATTAGTTTTGAGTTGTTATGCTTATATGTTTGCAATATTAAATATCTTTTGATGAAATTAATTTTTACATATTACAATTCTTGTTTAACAAAAATTAATTACTTTCTTAAGTTTTATATTCTTTATCATATTTTTATGTTAAAGTTATTGCTTAACTTGGGGAATGAGTACTATAAGATCATTTTGAAGATCGTAACTTAAAAAAACCAAAGAAAGAAACCTAGATCCACAAAAAATGCTAATTATAAAGTATAAATCTTGTATTAATAATTTTTCCCAATTTACTTTATATTATATGCTCTAAGTTTTCAATAAATACAGCTCTTTCACTCTATTGGCTTAAATAATAAACACTTATAACCTGAATACAATAGCGTGTTAAAATAGGTGAGAATTAGCAATCACTATTTTTTTTCTTTTTTCTATTTTTCTGGAGACAAAAATGATAGTTGGGTTTATTCAATTTTAATTATATTTAGTAGCTGGCAACAATAATAAGTTTTGTTGAATTATGTTAAATTTTCAAAGCCATAATTTTATAGTCCAAATAATTTTTCTAAATGCAGTAATGCAAATATAAAAAAATAAAAAAATAAGTTATGATTTGTACCCCTATAGTTTAGACCATGGCATTATAATAATCTAAATAATTAACTGCTTCAAAAAATAATTCTCACACTGAGTTCTAAACACAGTGGCACATATATTTGAAAAAGTTTTAAAAATAAGTCATTATTTGTCTACCTAAATTTCAGATATTCATATGATATAATAGTACCTTTTGGATTCTGAGTTCTGTAGCTAGAATTTAAAACAAATAGTATCATATATTATCACTCCTACAGCTTACGCTTCAAGTTGTGTTTCTAAGCAATTATGTGTTCACTAAGCAACATGGATTAGTGATGTTTAATTACACCGTAATGATTATGTACTCAAGTAACTATAGCACAAACTAAAATTTCAAAAAAGGTGAATACATCCTCATAATCATAAAATCAATAGGTCACTGAAATGAATCTCTATTATACGGTAATAGCTTGTTGCAATTGGTCAATGATGCGTCATTTGTCATGCTTAAGATGTCATTACAAAAAAAGGAAAGGAGGGGGGAGGGGAATGGAAGAAGGGGATTTTGTTTTTTGTTTTTTTTTTTGCCAAATAGTCAATTGTATACTATTCTACTTCTAATCTAGATTATAGGGAGAGGGGCCCAACTAAGCCCAGGGGAACCGATGGAGACTAAATCACCATCGAACCAAACGAGTGCATTATGCACCCATTTGGATTTTTTTATGGGAGGCAAGGTTTGAACCTTTGACCTCCCACCCCACATAGCCTTAAAAGGTTTTGTGGTGGCCAACCCAACCAAGTTGGGTTGGTTGAAAGAAGAGGATTTTGTACTTATGTACAAGCTCCATTATAAATGTTATATAGAGGCAATTGCCAAAGATAATATCCTATCAAGGTTTACGATTATTTTGGCAAAGATAATATTGGTTTAAGATTATTTTAGAAACTTGCGGCTGTGAGTCCTTTATCTTGTTGGAAGTTTTCCAAATTGGGATAGGTAATTGTGCATAACCTCATCTTCACATTAAGTGGATTGGCCACTATTACTGAACTTGTGACATTGTCATCATCAACTATATTAGTACAATATTATCCTATAGCTTGATTTGTGTGGAATATTTGCCATTCCTGGTAAAAACTGTACAGAATAGTCTATTAGAAGATTCAGATGATTGTTATATTATTTTAAATTCATAGGTAGTACGTCCTTATAGAGAACACTATCATCTATGAAACTTTCATTTTATACATATCTGGATTTCCAGGTAAGGAATGTGTGTGTGTCTGTAAAACTTACTCCATATACAATCATATAAAAATTCCTGATTCCTATTGCTGCTTGCTTATCTATCTTTATTTGTAATGGATTTTCCATGAATTCATCTTATTCGGTTTGTTTTCGTAGCTGGCCGAGTGGAATGGGAAAATACCGCGACGATGTTAGAAGATTTGTAAAGGTGATTCAGTGTGCTCTGTGACGATGTTAGAAGATTTATGCTAAAATCTTAAATATTTGTCGTTTAAACTTCTTGATGTCATAAACTTTTTCCATCTTTATTAACAGCTGAAGAAAGGGAAAGAAAATCTTAAAAACTTCGTAAAAGTTAAACTTCTTGATGTCATAAACTTTTTCCATCTTTATTAACAGCCGAAGAAAGGAAAAAAAATCTTAAAAACTCCGTAAAAGGATGGGAGGTTTGAAACCGTCCACGCTAAATTCAATGTTAAAAATGTTTATAAAACTGGATGAAAATTATTTCCTTGTTTTTCGTACATTGAATAATCTAAATGTTGGATTATAATGAATGAGCAGATTATATTTGTATCAATTTCTTTGACTTTTAAGCATATACGGTATTTATATTATTAATTTTTTAAATACTATATTAAATTTTTCTTACTTGTTTGCCTTGGCACGAGTCATGTATCTATACATACATTTATGAGTGTTTAATGAAGAAAATGACTCTATTAAGGTTTTTTTTTTAACATTGAAGAGCCGGAACTTTTAATTTAGATTTATCATCTAGAATATATTTGTCCATTTTGTTGTAAAAACATTATTAAATATTTCCAACTAAATCCATCATTGATAGACTTTTCCTCTCAAAAAGTAGCACTCTATTAATCATTCAATGGACTAGTTGCACCTTGTTAACTAAGTTCATACGTCGCTACTTATACATTTTCTTATTCTAAATCATATAGTTATATTTTGCGGTAAGTATACATAAATGTCTAAAATATATAAGATACTATTCTAATTAAATTTAGATTTTTCCTGTAGATTGAGTGTACAAGGGAAGTAAATGTGATACCCAAAAAACTCATAAAAACTATGCATAATTACAATTATAATAAATATACGAAGAGGAGTTAAGTGTAGTCTAAAAAGAATACTATTATCCCCTAGCAAATTGAAACCTCTTGAATTATTAGGCTAGAATGGAGCTAAAAACACTGCAGACATCAAGAAGAACAATAGGATAACAAGCAAATTCAATTGTTCTTCACGTAGTTTGTCACGTGACAAAATATCAACTTCAAAACCAGCATTTGGACGAGTTGGTTGTTAAGGTCTAGTACTTAAGCTCCTGTGGCCTCTCTAAAAGTTACCATGACTTTTGGAGAGATTTGTGGGGTAAAATTTAGGTTTCTTTTCCCATTCCTCCTTTCAGTTTGGGTAGAGTAGGTTGTATCCCAATCTCTTTCTCCAAATTGTCAAAAAAACATAAAGTCCCACGTTGGACGAGTTAGTTGTTAGGGTCTAGTACTTAAGCTCCTGTGGCATCTCTAAAAGTTATCACGGCTTTTGGAGAGGTTTGTGGGGTAAAGTTTAGGTTTCTTTTCCCATTCTTCCTTTCAGTTTGGGTAGAGTAGGTTGTATCTCAATCCCTTTCCCCGAATTGTAAAAAAAAAAAAACCAGCATTTGGATCAAAGAGATGTCCAAAGGTATCAAAATAGGGACCACACAACCAATAGAGAAAATAATTACTAAGAAAATATTGACAGATGGCCATCCATTTTGGGGTTGTTCAGAGATCCACAATGATTGATTTAAGAAAAAGAAACTTGTTTTTTAAAGAAGATCCAACAGAAAGGTGAATTTTTTTCAGTAGAAAAAGAGAAGACAGATGAGCATAATTTTGGACATCCCATGTCACAGCTTTAGAATATACCATAAAATGAATGAAAGCCATGTTCTTCCACTTTAGAGAAAAGTTGTATTTTGACAATACTTGAGGTGAATTTTATCCCAAAAGAACTTCCAAAAGTTAAAAAAAAAAAAAGGAATTTTGTCCATTGCGTTGATAAATTTTGCATTACATTCACAGTTTCAATTTTCCACAAAAAAGGGATGGACAGCACAAACTCTCGATTTGTGACACCTAATTGCTGAAGTTTATTAGTTAAACAATAATGATATGTTTGGAATATTGACACCATCCATGTGCAATCATGAAAGCCAAAATAAAGATTGAAGATACAATGTTGGAGAAGTGACTGCATAGTGCCATTACAATTATCCCTCCCAAAGAAATGGGGTATTGTATACATGATTGAATCTTGAAAAAAATTAGAGAAAAGCCCGCTAAGTAAAGTATTTAATAAAGAAGAGGATAGTTTTTATTTTTCTATTATTAAGAACATCAATCGTGCATCATACTACTACATTAATGTACACAACATAGTTTTTTGTTTTTTTTGTTTTAACATAGATTGTATGAGGTATATCGTCTTTATTAAATACTTCACTTAGCACACCTGTTTTACTATTGTCCTGGATTATTTTCCTAATTCACCATTCTATTATAGGTTCTCAACCTAAGTCCATTGATAATTCATTCAATTATTCAAAAGAGAATTAAAAAAAGAAAATTAAGTTAAAGCTGCAAGTTGTATAATTTTTTATGAAATGCAAACAATCAGCCTATTCTCAAATTTTTAATGCGAAGTCGATACTTACCCTCTATAGTCATACTATTTTCGCACTAATGATCTCATAAGTTAAATAATTAGATGATATTAGCAATTTCTCTTTTTGCATTTAAAATAAATCATTTTGATCACTCACATATTAAGCTGTACCACTTGATCCGGTTCAAATTCTATATCTAACTTGTTGGTGTCTAATTGTATCCAACATAAAATTATGTCGTGTCACTAGCAATACAATGTAGTTTCATATATATACTACATACTTTTACATTAGATATAAGTAGATACAAAAAAATTTTAGACAGAAAATCTGAAATGCACTTGTCATATATTTTATTTCTTATAGCTTTCAGGCCCAATAATGTCAGGCTTTCGTCATGTACACCTAATTGAAAGGGCTCATATAGATTTACAACACTTCTTCCCTAAAACGAGGTCATAAATTTAAGGGATAATTACACATACCTCCCTTAAGGTTTATCGTAATTACACCTGGCTCCCCTCAGGTTTCAAAAATTACACTCACCTCCCTTATTTCAATAGTTTTGGTAACAAAAAAACCCATTTTGCTAATGTTAACAAAAAGACTAATTGAATATCCTAAAATGCCCCCACAATTTTTTTAACTAAAATAAGAAAACAATTCTTAAAAATAACAAACTAACTAATTTAACATAAAGCAAAAAATAGCCATAATATTGTCCAATATTACCACTAATCTCAATAACTATGTAGTCCAATATACCTCTCTCACTTAGTGCTCTCATCTTTTTTATTATCCAAAATATGTCATAAATAAACAAGATAACTATTTAAAAAAATGAGATGATCATAACAATTTAAAAAATTTGTGCTATGTGAACCTACAATCTCACGAGTAAATTAAAGTAAATGTTAGGCTTTTTTTTTCCTTTTTATTTTTCTTTTTTCCCGTCTTTTTGCCTTTTTTTTTTCCTATAATTTTTCCTGAGGTAATTATAGTGACATGCAAGGGTATTTTAGTAATCCCAAGTGCCCAAGGGAGGTGAGTGTAATTTTTGAAACCTAAGGGGAGCTAGGTGTAATTATGATAAACCTCAGGGGAGGAATGTGTAATTATCCCTAAATTTAAAGACAAATATAGAATTACAACACTCTTTCTCCAAAAGTCATCTCTTAAACACATGATCCTTATCTATCAAATAAAATGAACAAATTCAATCGAAGAACCATATTTATCTTAATTATTCAATAGAAACTTGCTTGTCAAACGTCTTGATGTTACATGGAAGGGGTTGTATTTTTCTCCTTTTGTATTATAAAATTATGTGCACGTAAGGTTATTGTGCCATTTTATGCCAAGAAGACAACCGAAAATGTGATAGGACCCAAATTCTACAATGTAATATGCAGCAAATGTTAAATGTAGAAGCAGCAATATGTTAGAAAGACAAAAAGATGATCTAAAAAGAGGGCTTTGCATTCTTTGATCATTTGCATTTCAGACTCCATTAGAGGACTTCACAGAATAGACCTCAACCTCCTCGATACTTTATAGGGCTGGCCACCTCTTTTTGGTTTATATACAATCAAAACTCAAATTCAAGCGTGCAAAAGCGTTATTTTTCACTTCTGTGGCTCCAATCAGCCAACTAGTTGATAGTAAATGATGATAATTTTTTTTTGGGTTGGGGTTTTTTTTTTTGGAGGGGGGGGGGGGGGGGGTGGGGGTGGGGGTGGAATTGGGGGCTGGATCAGTGGCAAAAACAACTTCTTTATCTTGTACAAGCCATCAATTTTTTGCCGTCTTTTAATTAAATAGCAAGATCGCAACTCTGAGAATAGACGACTTTGTTTTTGATTAAAAAATTATGATGGTTTGGACATCAAAATTGGCATTCTCATGCGTGTATTGACTTTTGAAGACATATAAATCTCATTGGAAAAATGATAATAAAGGACTTAGACAATCTATTGAGACGTGATTATGTAACGATTGCAAAAATATCGATATGTGTATGCGCATTGTTATTTAATAGTATGCAAGTCTTTTTCTCAAATATAATTTCAACCTAATAAATAATATGCGCGTATGAATGTGGAATTGCTTGAAATACCAAGTAAGAACTTCGAACCTTTTCCTTTGGATGAACTACACTCTAGAATCAGTACCAAAGTCTTGAACAAGCAAGTTGAACAACTCGAAAATTCAAGGAAGCTTTGAAACACCTTATGGAATGAACAAGAACTCAAGGAATCAGTACCTAGAAAGCTTGATCAAACCAATAAGGTAACTCTAAGTTAGGATTTTGAACTTGGAATCATTCTACAAGGTGGTTGTTCTTAATCAGCAAAAAACGAAAGAAAGCACTCAATTTGAGAACACACAATTTTATTAATCAAAAAATCAGATAAATTCATAAGAATAGTACCATGCCTATTTATAGGCTGACAAAGAAAAGTCTAGAAGTTTAAAATAAAGTAAACTACTAAAAATAGTTGTAACCTATCACAATTGGGTAACTAACTAAAATTTACAGCTTGTAAAGACTTAGGAAACTAACAAAAAAAAAAAAAAAAATCGTCCAAGGTTAGATGATGGGCTGGATGCCTCCTTTTAAGCATCATTAGACCTCCATCTTGCATCTTTAAAGGCCTTCCAAATATGTCCAAGTGACCAGCCCCTTGCACACATGATGTGGATAGCTTATTTGCTTCTTTTGGGCCTTCTTTGTATGTAGATTTAATCTAAAGCTAGGAACATAACTTATGGTCCAAATTCCTTGCTTGATTTTCATCCTTGAGCTTCACTCGAGCTATTGGATCTATAGCCAAAAGAGTAGCTAGAATATTTGAAACTCCTCGGCCCTTTTGAACCTTTTGGATCTTAAAATCTTTTTTGAACATGTGTTTGATCCAAAACTATTGGGCTAGTTTGTCATCCATCTTCCAAGCCCATGGACCATGAACCAACTTGGACTTGATGTTGAGATCCACGAACCAATCTCCTAAGGCCCAAATTGACTTCTTCAAATCTATTGCTCTCCAAGCTTCAAAAAACTCTTCTTGAACAGCTTTATTGATAATCAAACCATGCTTCAAGACTTGAGCATAGCTTGAATCATGGCATATACTGAAATCAACAAGTAGACTATAAGATGATGCACTTTGATTCCTATCAATAAATCTATGTTGAATGCCTTGAATTTTATAATGCAACCCGATTTATGAACTAACTTGATATTTGAAAATTCGATCCAAAAAAAGAATTTTTTTTTGAGATCTTTAGTGGAAGTGGAGGGCGAGGGCCGATAGGCCTACCATTGATCTCGTGAGAGTGCGAGGAGTGAAGCCTCTTACGGTATAGACCAGCTCGTTTTTTTTGGTTATAAATATATAGATATAGGGTTTTACAATATACGCTGAAAATAATTTTAGAGAATAAGAATTCTCTAGCTGCCTGTGGATGTAAGATGAATTGGCCGAAATGAACCGCGTAAATTCTTATGTGTTTTATTTTTTTCTCGTAATTTTTCTTGTTAATTTGCGCAACAAACTACCTTCAATTCTTATCCACATCCTTCATATGATTTTTTAAGAATGAAACTTATTTAAGTTTCATAAAAAAGTTACATGTCTGCACGATTATATTAAGTTTGCACTTGTTTTCATGCGTGAGGACTTAGTAAGTAGAAAACACTTTAATAAATCTTCAAGTGACATTGGCTTAAAAGTCCAGTATACCAACCCAAAACTATTCTAGTCCTAAATATTCTACAAAGCATGCATTCCAGGGTTGAATAAGGTTAAGACGTTGCTTTGTCCAGGTGAAGATGTTTAATTTACTAGCAAAAATTGTGACCTTTACCCAACCTAACAGAGGAAAAGAATAAATACGTACGAACAAACTACATTCTAGAAATAGAGTCCTACTTGCAAGCTAAGCCAAAGTCCAGATAATGAGTTGGCTAAATTGACTTGTGTTCTTCAATGAGTGTTACATAATTCCCAATCTTCACTTAATTCTTTTACTAGTTCACATGGCCAAAATAGGTTTCGTTTTGCCATGTTGAGAATTAGTGATGAATTCGTCAATTCTTTTGAGTTTTGAGCTAGTCCATAAAACTTTGTCAAACACATGTTCAATTAAAACTAGTCATTATTGAGACTGAATCCGTTAGATATAACCTTACATGAGCTTTGCGATGAAAGGGCACTTTCCGGCAGGGTATATCTACCCTGTTCGTTTAGTAAACATGAATATATTCATGTTTCTTCCCTTCTTTGTTATTCCTAATATACCCTTAGTACATATAATAACAATTATATATTCATGTTTCTTCCCTTCTTTGTTATTCCTAATATACCCTTAGTACATATAATAACAATTATATATTCATATTTCTTCCTTTTTTTGTTATTCCTAATATACCCTTAGTACATATAATAACAATAATATATTCATATTTCTTCCTTTTTTTGTCATTCCTAATATACCCTTAGTACATGACAAAACTAAAATCACGTAAGATTAATTAAATTCATAACAATCAGTTACATATATTGTCTAAAATTTCAATTATATTAAATACTCTTAAACAAAATACCAAATAATTAAAGTCCTAACCAAATTATAATACTAATTAAATTCATATTTACATAAAGTATTTAAACTTTCAATTGCATTACAACTCTTAAATAGACTACCGAATAAAGTCCTCACTTAATTAGTTATAATACTAATAAAAATCTGTTCAATTAGGGCAATAGCTACCAGTGGCTTCCATTAATATTATATTGATGAAAAATAACAAATACTACATAGTAATATCACATAATAATATCTAATAGCATATTACATCACAATAATAATGTCACATAGTAATATTACATAATAATATCACATATTAATATTAGGAATTATAAAATTACATCAATATCTCTATATGCAGGTCGGGTCGGATACCTGCCGGATTTTAAAAATCTTGATCCTTATTTGACCTGCTTAATAAGGTAGCCTGCATATGACCTGTATTCGCTAAAACTCGGTGGGTCCGATACCCGCATTTTTCTGATCGGGTCTAGATTGTATCGATCGGGTTTTTGGGTCACCGAGTCAACTTGCACACCCTAATTATACAAAACTCGTGTATTACAAAAAAAATGGTGCTGCAGAGCTCAATTTAGCTCCTAAAAGTTAGTCAGAAAAAGGAAAGGGAAAATTAACACAAGAAAACGCTAAATTTTTTCTCTTGGTTAATCAACCAAGGAAAGTATTAGAAAAAGGAAAAATAATTCCCAGGAAATGCTTTCCTAGTTTGATTTGTGAAATTCATGAAAGAGTAATAAAAACAGCAACTGTGATAGAGAATTCATGTTATATCAAAAGTAGTGAATTTTTTTTTTTTTGAGAATTTGAATCAAATTAATGATAATTTTTCATCAAGCTTATAAAACCAATTGAAATACCTTTTGGGAATTGATATTTGGAGTCCTTGACTCAAAGCAACAATTGTTATAGAGATTTTTTTTCTTGTAATAACTTACCACTTTTATCTTTTAATTTTTTTTGCAATAATATATACTATATTGCCAATCTATTAACGAATTAAAAGTAAAGTTCTTGTCAGAATATGATGAATTATAATGAGTCATTATGAATAATTTTCAATTTAAAATATTTGAAAAGATTGATAGAATGTACTGTCGTACAAAAGGCAGAGAAAGTAACACTTTTTATTCCTGCAGTATGCTAAAAAAAAAAAATTTTATAAAGCTTTTGGTTATAATTTTATTTGTATCACATAAGCAAAGTTTTTCGTCACAATGTGATCAAGTTCTGAATTGAGTCATGGCTAGAACTACCAAGAATTACACCAAATGCATTGTCCTTCCGCATAAAATTCAATTTTTTTTATTGATCATAGGCCAATTGATATTTACCCGGTTGTTTGTAACAACATATTAATTTTGAAGGCTACATTTAAAAAAAAAAAAGAGGTAAACAGAGAGAAAGAGAAAGGGAAAATATGATGCTGCCCCTACTCTAATTCGCTTTTAAAAATTAACTTAAAGACGATTTAGTACTTCCCTGTTCAATTCGCGGATCATTTTAATATTTGAACAATATCATTTATATATTTCATAATTTTATCTCTCCTTCATAGACTTATAATTGGCCCAAACAGAAGGTATCTAAATTATGGTATTCTGCTTATTTTTAGTTTTACCTTCTCTTCTATCAATCCAAAATCGGCTCAAGGAAGAGTGGAAACAATATACTGAAAAGTTACATCTCTTTAGCCTCCTAAAAGAAGGTGATACTTGCTAAAAATTCTCCATTGCAACCACAAATTCAATACTACATACTTGGCTTCTTTCTGTGTATGTCATTCCCCTTTGTGAAGAAATAAATATTAAATGAATTTTAAAGAGTTTTCAGTATGATATTCAATTTGTAAGACTAGATAAGTTTATTACTTGGGAAAACCAGAAATTGGTCTTAAAGGGCTGGATAAGAGTATATATTTTTATGACTGGTTTAGACAAGCAAGTGTGAACGAAAGAAATGGTATATTATGGCAATATGAATGTACTGGTCTCATGACTTTGGTCCGTTATAGTGATATTTCTATTATCACACATATAATAAATGTTGTCATCTTTTATATCTAAAAAACCTAGCTAATTAGATTCATTTGGTTTGTTGGTCCAATTCTCCACGATTTGATTTTCTTATATGGAAGATGCTTCGCCATCAAGTTCCTTCTTCTTCTTATTATTATTATTATTATTTGCACAACTTCCTATCATTAACAATTTAGAAGTGATTTTTGTTGTCAAAATTATGTTTTGAGTTGAACCGCATTTATACTTCAGCTACAAAATCGTCTATGTGGACATGCATTTTGGTATTTTGATGATGTGACAGATGAGGGTGGTTTATATGCAGTCATGGTGCAACTTTTAGTCACCGATAGCCATAGTCGGGGGTTTGAGAGCAAAGGGTGGAGTCTTTTTAGATGTGCATGTGGAAGAATTGATATAATGATATTACTGATCTTTATATATCATAATTATTTTAGGTAAATAATTGCTTGCTATCATAATTACTTTAAATCTTACATATTTTGAAAATATTCCTAGTTGAACATATACATACATTAATATAATTAATAATGACAGTAAAATGTAGAAACGTAACTATATAAATCACACACACTCACACATAGAATACCAAATTTCATGAAGGTAAGCTTTCTTTCATTTTAGTTAAATGCAAAAACATGGAAACATTTTAATTTGTTTCATTCAATTTGTCTTTATTATTATTATTTTGAATTTTACATTTTGACAAAACAATTAAGTTTGTCTCTTTCTAATAACTATGTACTAATTAATTTAATATTGCAAATTTAAAAAATCATGTTAAATTGGTCTTATTAAGGTAAACTCTAATCTAGTATATGGAAATCATAAATTGATGAGTCATCTCTATCTCAAAAAAGTGTCAATTACCAAATAATTTTTTTTTGTTTTTCATGAATTACATGAGATATTTAAAAAAATAATTATTTCACAATTAGGAAGGGTTTAATGTGAGGGGGGAGTAGGTAGTATACATAGAGTCACACCTCCTATTGTATGTGTCAAACATCTGGGGCTTCACCCAACATACTATTGGGAGCCTCACCCTACTTGTGTGAGGCAAATAGATTTTTAATACAATTGTGATTACTCAAAAAAAAAAATGTGGAGGTGATGATTGTGGATAAACTACGTGTTTAGATAGTTTAGTGATGTTGTGCAAACTATGCAATTTGTTGTTCGAGTGATTGATTGGGTTTTAGGGCACAAAATGTCAAAAGTATTATTTCCCACAAGTTAATGGACCAGATTTGAAGGCAATATCGGATGTTGAAAGCACACTATGTTGGTTTAAGTTAGAATGGCTAAAACAATGTCATTTTGGCCCAAAAGAAAAAATAAAATAAAAAACTTTCCACACCAACAAATGTTGTGAATGAGCTAGGAGAAGATTTTTAATGTTTTGTACTTTTGGAGAAAAGAAATTGATTTGGTTTTTGAAAATCGGTGTGATTTTAATGGCGGGCAAAGGCATAACTTGCTTAGAGCTAAAAATCAAGATTGCAGTATTATATCTTTATCATGTTAGAGTTGGTTGTTCTTCTTCAAGCTTCCAATTTGTAGGAGAAGAAGAAGATTATGCGGGAAAAAATGGAGAGGAAGAGCGAAGCCAAAAAGGGAGGATTTGCAACCATTAGTTGATACGAAATCAGATTTGGGGATTCTAGACTCGGTGAGCCATCAAATTCAGAGTACCTCTGCTTAAGTAACCAAATTAATCTTTAGTCAAAAATTGAGGTAAGTAATGCATTTTGTCACAGGTAATGTATATGTTTTTTACCATAGGATTTGAATGGCCAAACTTGTAGTGAAATCTGATTGTGAAGTTGAAGATTTATTAAAGTGAATGTGGTAGTTAAAAGGCACATGTCTATGCCATTATATTTCATTCTTATGGTAAGTGTAATTATTTGTCCATAAAAAAATGTGATTTGGAAGGATAGGGTATTGATTAAAAAATTTTAAGGCCATGTATTGATAGTAAATGTGGAATGTAGAGCAAGGTGTTGCATGCGCAATTTCTTTTTTCTTAATTATTGTTACTTTAGCAAACAACATATAAGTGGAGGGAAAAAAAATATGAAATTGTAATAGTACAGTAAATTGGTGGATGCGAAGATAAGAGCAGTAGTCAATTAGAGTTAGTTCATTTACAAAGTATAACATGATAGCTAATGTATGCAATTGTGAACGAAGAATAAAAGGCAATCATATTATAGTAAAGGTTGATCTCTTTTGCATGTTTTATTTTGGTTGAATGCACAAGTACTATCCACTAGTATGAGAAATTAAAAAAAGGGAGCGTATGGGGAGGACTAGCTAAGTAAGGATAGTTTAGAAATCATTTGTGTTTAAAGATTGATAAAATGTCTAGTGGCGTGTAAACTTACAGTAGTCAAGTGTAAACAAGCTATAACTTGGTGTAACAACCATAAAATGCATCTTTGACGGTTGAACTTAAGAGAATGATAGTGTGCAAAGAATGGAAATCAAAGGTCACCAAGAATTGTTCTATTGATGAAATGAATAGAAAAATTTTGAATATCTTGCCCAAAGAATGGTAATCAAAAGTTACCGCTATAGAGGAATCCAAACATTTAAATTCTATGTTTATTGATTCTCTTATAAGTTCACTAACTTCTTATGAATTGAAGTTCAAATGCAAAATTTGAGATGATAAATAAGCAAGAATCACAAGAAGCATTGCACTCAAGGCCTTCCAAAAGGAAGAAGATCTCTTTTCACTTGATGAAGATGATAAAATAAATGAGGGTGATCTAACTGATCTAACTTTCATCACTAAGGGCATAAAGAAATATTTCATCAACAAAATGAATGATAGAAGAAGTGGTGTAAGCAACAAGAGAATAGCCAATAAATACTTTGAATGTGGTCAATCGGGACTCTACACGAATGAGTGTCCGATGAAGGAAAAGAAGAAAGCTAGAGGAAGTAGAAAAATATTTAGCAACTTCAAAATTTTGTGGGATGATTGCAACTCCAATAGAGAATTTGAAGAAGAAAATGAGACATTCCATATAGACTTCATGGCTATTAGAGATGAAGAGGTATTTTCTAGTCAATTCTCTAATGATAATTCTGATGATAATGATTTAGAAGCCTTTGTTTCAAAATTGCATGATAGTTTAAAAATGTCTTATAGTAGAAACAAAGATTTGAAAATCAAAACTAATGCTATATTAACAGAAAATTCCGAACTCTTCCTAGAAAACAAAGGTTTGAGAAAAGAAAATAATGATTTGAAAAATGAAGTTGTTTTGAATGAGAATTTGAGAAAGAAGATGGATGAGAAATTCTAAATTTTATGTGAATTTCAAAGAAGAATAAAATTTGTTGAGGAAGAGGATGGATGATCTTGCACATGTTCTTAAAAAAAAGATTTTTGAAAGAAAAGGTGGTTAAACAAGTTTTTAATTTCAAAAGATATTCTATTTTTGAAATGGATGGCATGGATTTTGTTAAATCAAATTATTGCAAAAATCCAAATGTTATTTGTTTTTATTGTCATCAATATGGTCACATGCACAAAGAATCTATGTTAAAAGAAACATGAAGGCATGAAAGCCCTACGGTTAGAGAAATGTAGTACCAACTCCAACACACCCAATAAAGTGTAGGTACCAAAATCTATTAGCTGATTTTGCAGATTTGAAGAATCACCCAAAGAATACAAGACAAAGTATGAGCTACATTGGTCAATGGGTAAAAAATGTCATTTATTTTCTTAAGTCATTTATGTGAAGTACAAGATATAATTAAATACGCGATGATTGTAAATTGGATACATTTTAATGATTTCATAATGTACAAATAAAAAAAATGATGGTTGGTATGCGTACTTGTTGATGAATGGGGAATGAAAATAGGCAATCTTCTCTGAATAATGCACTTTTAAAGAAAAGTCCCCAACATGGGGACCTTTCCAGGTGTTTTCTGAACTTAATAGGTGTGCGATGATTGTCAATTTTTTTAATAACGTGCAGGTGTGTATTAGACCAATGGGGCTGGGGTGGAATTTTCATAACCTATGCGGCGACTCTAACTCACAAATTTTTTTTTTAAAGGGCTCAAACTAGAGCATCCGTTTCTGTAGATGGATAGTATATCACACATCAGATGGCCTTTGCATGAGTGCCTCACGCGGGATGTACCACAACATCATGCTATGCTAACTCAACTACAGTCTATACGGGAAGAGGTGTTTGGAAACATGTATCATACACAGAGAGACTACTGCATGTCGCTCGGGACATTTGACTGGCTTGAAACGAGTTTATCGTCGCAGAATTAGGTGTCATGTGTAGCCTTCGTTAATCATGTATACGGTGAACGACAAAGACAAAGTTGAAGAGGTTGTTGCTAATAGGGATAGGTACCAGTGGATCACGATGATGATGTTAGTGTCGATGCTTGCTAGCACAGTGAAAATGCCTCCAGATAGTTTGGATATGTTTCGACGTATGATCCATTTAGCGCTCCTATAGAAATACTGACATTTGGACTCCATACTGACCATAGTCCATTAGCACGCAATTATTTAGTGAGAGACGATATCATACATAGCTTCATGGCTCATGGTGATGCCTATTTATCGTCTCGACATAGCACTTCCAGGAGTGCGATACCCAATCCTACTGCACCGGAGTCATGTCCGCATTGGTGTCAAACTCCAGTTGCTACTAATTTAGATGATGCTGACGAGCCTTCACTGCTGTTCCAGCTTGATGCTGGACTGAGGCGGTTTCTTGCCAACAGGAGCAGCAGTACGTGGCACATCAGAGAAGGTACGGAGATGTAGCTGTTCTACCATACCACAGGACAAGGATAGCAGGCATGCATACGCGGTGTTTGATATTGTCATTGTTGTATTTTGGATACTGTGACGACGAATGTACAAAATTATGTATACTTGTTTATTGGAATTGTTTCAAATTTATGTATACAGTTCTTTGCATCTTTTTTAAATCATTGCATTTTTTTACTATACGGACATTTTCCTTACCTACAACGTGGTTGGTTAAAGTAGTAGGGCTTAGGGTTAAGACGAGCTTTTAGTCGTATAATTTATACCTAGAGTAAAAGTTCACAATTAACCTTTTATGGTTATTGTTTAATTTACAAATTTTTACACTTACGTTTTACAATTTAGTTGCGTAGACTAGGGTTTAGAAACTAGGTTTAGATTAGGGTCTACAAATTAGGTTAGGGTATTTAGAAATTAGGGTTAAGAGATTAGAGTTAAAATAATCATGACTAGGTTAAGCTTAGGATTAGGGTTAGGATTTACATTACGGTTTGGATTAAGGTTAGGGGTTACAAAGGTGTTTATAAAATAGGGTTAGGGGATTAAGGTTAGGTTTCATAATTAGGGTTAGGATTAGGGTTAGGGTTGGGGTTTAGGGACTAGGATCACAGTTTAGGATTAGGGTATAGGGTTTGGGTTAGGATTTACAAATTAAAGTTAACCTTAAGGGTTTAGGTGGTTTACAAGAATGCTTATAGCTTAGGGTTACAGAATTAAAGTTACGATAAAAGATTAGGTTTTAGAACTAGGGTTAGGGGTTATGGTTAGGGTTTAGGGACTAGGGTTACGGTTGGGGTTTAGGGTTTACAAATTAGGGTTTGGGTATTTACAAATTAGGGTTATGGTTAGGGTTTTCAAATTAGGGTTAGTGTAAATTTGATTTAGGGAATTAGGGTTAAGATAACTAGGGTTTGATTTTAGAACTAACGTCGAAAATTAGGATTACGATTTAGCAATTAGGGTTAGAAATTAGGGTTTACACATATAGGGTTTGGGGTCTAGGGTCTAGGGTTTTGACCATATTATCATAATTGGGATTAAGGTTTAGCAATAAGATTATAAATTTCTTTTTTGGTTATTAAATAGATGGTCCCTTTTTTGGAGTGATGGCACGTCACCAACATGGGTCAAAAAATCTTTATTTTAGGTGTTCACTAATCATTTTTCCTATCATATATAATTGTCTTAATTCAACAACCCTATTTGTTTTTCCTAAAAATAGATTCCATTTTTTTAAAACTATTCCAGGACTAAATTGCAACTATTTTAATTTGTGAGTATTACTGCACATCTCCTATGCAGTGACACTCACAAATTTTATATCATTGCAATTTAACCCCTCAAAAGTAAAAAAAAAAAGAAATTATTTTGGTCATCGCACACCGAGTGTGGGGTGACACTCTGATTTTTATTTAATTGCACACAAGCCCCCAGTATTAGCCCTTTAAAAAAAAATTGAGTTAGGGTTGCTGCACAGGTGAAAATTCCACCCAACCCTACTAGTTTGACACGCAACTTACACACATTTACACATTATTAAAAGAAAACATTGACAATCGCCACACATGCACGCCTTATGTGCGGCAAAAGTAAATTAAGAAAAAGTCTTGAAAAGGTCCCTAAATTGGGGACTTTTCTTTAAAATTGCATTATTCAGAAATGGAGAGCACAACGTAATGACCCGAGAATGGAATAAAGGGAAGGATCTCTGTGCAATTTAGAAAAGTTAACAAATGTACAATTCATTAGTTTGAGTAGCTTGTTGACTCACCAGATGATAACCGACTCAGCTGATATGAGAATACCTATAACAAAGTAACAGTGACTAAATTGCTTCTCTTTCCCTCCAAAATTCCCTAAAAATTTCTTAATGCATCTCCTCTTTCTCTCTCTCTCTCTCTCTCTCTCTCTCTCTCTCTCTCTCTTTTCTTTTCTCTTGAAAACTTACACAGAAGACGGAATCGTAATGCTTTCACTGTAAAATTTCTGATGCTTCTCAATCCCTTATTTCTTTCCTCCGTTTCTCTCTCTATTTCTCTCTAATCCCCAAATTCTCTTTCTACATTCTTGGTTACTTCATAAATCATCTTTCAATCTCGAAGTTCCATTAATAATCGTAATTGGAACATAAGTCAGAATTTCTTTATCTCCTGGACACAGGAGTGGAATTCAAGGTGGCAGAATTCAATAAGGTATTTTTCAATCTTTTCTTGAAAATAGAATCTAATTTTCCCAATACTTTTGCACGTGAAATTGTCAAGATTGGAGAGAACTGAGAAACATCAATTAACCCTATAATTATCGCCATTACTTTCCCTCCTATCCCACCCTCTCGCCGTCTCACCAGCTCTCCCGAAACAAAAAATAAATGTTGAAAATCAAATTCTTTAGTGTTAATTACTCCATATTATGGCACATTGCTTGTTGACGTAGATGGACTTTTAACTCACGGTTTAATCGTTATATGACAGTACAGGAGGGTCCATTCAATTTTTTGCTATTTCTTGAAAGGTGAGGGTTGCGACTTTGATTCTTGGCATTACATCTTGATTTGAGATCCATATCAAGACATAGTGAAAACTACTATGGTTTTTATTCATCTTTTGGCAAACAGTGGGGAATATTGCTTTAGTAATTCTTGAATACTTCTTAAAGTTTGTGTTAAATTAGCAAATTATTTTTTACGTTATTCTGGGATTCGAAGATCAGATTAGATTCATTTGACTATGGCAAAATTGTTGTGATATTGATGTTAATTGGACTCTTTTGTCTATTCCTTGTTGCTGATTTTCGCGTGTCCACTATGCAATTCAATCTTTGGTGAATATTCTCAAAGAAATTGAAGTACCTACAAAAAAAAAAAAAAAAATACTGCTATGTGGCTTTGTAATTTCCAAAAACCTTATAAGGCCAAGAAGCCCTGTTGCTATTCGTATATTGTATCCTATTTTGCTCTTAAGAGCATAATCTGTTGAAAACATGACGTCCTAAATTCTTGTGCTTGTGCAAACTCAAGAATCTGGATTTGGTTTTGATGTGGCTTGGTTACTTTAATGTTTCATCGGCAAGTAGATTAACCTCCATATTTTAAATAGATTACAATCAATATGCAGATCATTGCTTGTACCTACAATGCTGCGACCATAGGCAATTAGTTCCCCTGTCTTTTCGCAAGGTTAGGGAGTTTTATTTGGGGTGGTTGTCTGTTTATCCATGTGGTGTTGTTTATAGACCCTACAGAGAATGGCTTCATTTTAAACCTTAACCATGTAATTGACGCTTTTACTTGGAATTACAAAGTGCAAAATTGACTGTGGTGTCTTACCCATTTAGTGAATGATTTCGTTGTTGTTGTTGTGTTTCATCAGATGGCTACACTTGCCTTTGCAAGGCTAGGGGATGAAATCTGGACCACTCTTTCCATGTGTTTTTATACATACGAGGATGCCACCATTGATGAAAATGGAATTCTATGCGTAGTGAATTCTGCTGGGCGAGTTGTCTTCCACACACTATCTGCAACATTAGGGAAAACTGCAACATTAGCAAATATTTACATGCCAATGGATGTTATCGATCTTTCCCAAAGTTACAGTTTCATTTTAGGCTAGACTACAACTTATGTCCTGAAACTGGAGGACAGAATTTACACCATAATCAGACAGTTTATTGTTCTTGGGAGAACATATCGATTTACAGTCATGGAGACTGAAACGAATGGACTTCCCAGGGTAGTACATGATATGCACGGCCATGCCATTTTACTTGGCAGGATGACGTCTACACTGGCAGTATCCTTTGCGGATTTCCCCATGTTGAGGTCTAATGCAATATACTATTATGATCATTGGTTCACGAATGACTGCAAGGCTTTTCAAGACATTGGGATGTATTGTATTGCGGATGGTTCTGTGATTAGTGAGCAATTTATATATTTTTCCACTTCTTATTGCTTTTGTTTTTTTTTTATTATGTTAATGCTTTCAGCTAGCTACTTGTTCAAATTCTTTAATTCTAATTTATTTTTTTCCATTATTATATGACGTCTAGGATCCGTAGCACGTACACCACCACTGAACATCACACATCTGAGGTACCCACTTGGCTGCCTTACTCTAGTTTCCTCAGCTGAAAATTTTACTTTTTTGGTTTTATCTAAGAGCAAAAGATGGGATTAATATCGCTTGCCTATGAAAAAGTTTTTGTGTATATAAATGTTAATTAGCCTCTTTTATGCATTTCTTATTGCTAAATTTTCATGTCTTCAATGCATTCCTACTGCTTGAGGATTATTCTCAAAGAATTTGATGTGAAGCAATGATTGCTACATGGCCTTATAACTTGCTAAAATCGGATCGTGGCAACAAGCTGTATTTTGCCTTACAAATTCTACATTCCATTTTGCTTTTAAGAATAGAATCTGTAATGTGACTCCCAGAATTTTTTAAATACAAGATAGCCTTTGGGTCGTTACTTTAATGTTGCATCAACATTGGGAGATTTGTAGTAATTGATGCTTTGCTTAGAATTTGGAAAGTTAAAAAAAAAAAAAGGGAACAGTTTTCATCCTCTTATTGAACTTAAACTTATCAGCTGCTTTCCAAAGACCAAAGTTGACTGTGGTGTCTTCAACTACCACAGCTTTACTGAAATAAAATATTAGTAGTTTGACAAGGACACATGCTTCTTAAGGTGAGTAATTGTGTGCTTAGAGGTTATAGAATTTTCAGACTATAGAGTAGAGGCATTCTGAATTGTGTTGAATAATTTGTATTACTTGTTGTGAAAATAGTGGAAAAACAACTACCTTCCATTTGATGTTTGGGTTTGAAATATTTTGATATATGTCCTTTTGCAAATGTTGTGTGCCAAACTTGATAATGTTGTTTAAAATGTGATGATTTTATCTTTTCTTTTTTAGCACAAGGTGTCAGATGGCTCATCTTTTGTTTGCATGTTTTTGAGGCACTTGTAGCCAAATCGTACCTTTTGTCTGTCTTAAACATCATTGAATTGTACCTTTTGTCTGACTTAGACATCACTGAATGTTGTACTGAAGTAGTTCCTAGTTTGCCAGCGAATGAATACATTATTATATATCATTTTTTTAATTTCTCCCTCCTAATTTTTAGACTTTCATTGATACGGTTGTTTTGTCTGCAATGTTATGAGATTGGACCTTTTCGTATGAGATCATCTTCTTTATTTACAGGGAAAAAACCATAAGGATAATTTGGTCAGTAGATGTCAACTATGTCATAGAATGAACTAAATTTTTTAAGTTCAGGTTACAGTACCATCGAGAAAAATGTACAATAGTTATACATTCATAAGATAAACCTTATGAAAATCCTTATTTAGACTTGGAGATTTGTGTTTAATGTACTTTGGACTTCGTGTTAATTTTATCCAATTGTTGGGGACCAGTCATGTGTGGTAGAAATGATCGACCCAGGAGGTAGTAGTTTGATGGGTTCACTGTCCATGAAGAGTTTAAAAACAGTGGTCGATTATAATGAAGTGCCCTGATAAATTCCTATGCCATCCTTGAACCAAATTGCTCTTTTGGTCTTCATGCAAGAGGAGCAAGTCTTCGACGGCTATTTGTTGAATTCTGAACGTTTGCTCATGAATACTCTAAGAATGCCCTAAATTTGGACTCTGAACATGAATTCTGGATGTCAACTTATCAATACTAACAATGCACTTAATTTGGACAGTGAACGTGTACAGTGTGCACTTACAGTTTACTTCCCATAAAGCAACCTTTATTTATATAAAGTATTCTTTCATCTCCTATGTAGTTAAGAACATACTTCTCATTGTCAAGTAGGACAACATGGTTGTACTTGATTATAGATGTCAAAGGTAGAGCAAGGATTGATTTTGAAAATATTGAGAAATCTCGCAAAAATTTAGAACGATTATGGTAGTCTTTCATTAGACATGATTAGTCTAGTCACTCGTAAACACAAATTCATGTTATGTACTCTTGTTTAAGGTTAGTGAATATTCTCATCGTTATATCTTGTAATGTTACAGGTGCCCATTATGTCGTGGGCTAATCTTCTAGCGGACATCATTAAGTTAGTCGCTGGTAGATTGTCATTTGTAGATTTAATCAGAATCAGACTGCAATGTCGATCACGCTCATTTCACTGGACATTCAAGAGGATTCTCTGCAGCCTATCCATTTTATATCCACAGCTAAGGGGGAAACCTAACATCTCCATTTACAGTCCTTTAACGCGTTCACAAAACACAATCATTTGCCGTGAACTAAGGGGTGCAGCTATCCTCAGTTCGGGGTGTAGTTTGTTTGCAGCAGAAGCTAGTAACAGTATTTGCATGATTATCACGCTTCCAAGTCTAGAATTTTCCCTTCCTGGTCGAGATGGGTTCCAGAGGAACCTTTTTCTTCATCACTAGGGGCAGTGTTCATGGTCGTCTAAGGAAGCTGGTAGTTGTTCGTATTAGCCATTCAGTGAATGATTTCGCTGTTGTTGTTGTGTTTCATTAGATGGCTACCCTTGCCTTTGCAAGGCCAGGGGATGAAGTTTGGACCACTCTTTTTAGGTGTTTTTATACATACGAGGACGCCACCAGTGATGAAAATAGAATTCTATGCACAGTGAATTTTGCTGAGCGAGTTGTCTTCCACACACTATCAGCAATATTAGGGAATACTGCAGCATTAGCGAATATTTACATGCCAATGGATGTTATCGATCTTCCCCAAAGTTACAGTTTCATTTTAGGTTGGACGACAACTTATGTCTTGAAATTGGAGGACAGAATTTACACCATAATCAGACAGTTTATGTTCTTGGGAGGACATACCGATTTACAGTCATGGAGACTGAAATGAATGGACTTCCCAAGGTAGTACATGATATGCACGGCCATGTCATTTTACTTGGCAGGATGATGCCTACATTGGCAGTATCCTTTGCGGATTTCCCCATGTTGATGTCTAATGCAATATACTATTATGATCATTGGTTCACGGATGACTGCAGGGCTTTTCAAGACATTGAGATGTATCGTATTGCGGATGGTTCTGTGATTAGTGAACAATTTATATATTTTTCCAATTTTTATTGCTTTTGTATTTTTTTGATTATGTTAATGCTTTAAGCTAGCTACTTGTTCAAATTCATTAATTCTAATTTATTTTTTTCCATTATTACATGACGTCCAGGATTCGTAGCATGTACACCACCACTGAACATCACACATCTGAGTTACCCACTTGGCTGCCTTACTCTAGTTTTCTCAGCTAAAAATTCTACTTTTTGGATTTTATCTAAGAGCAAAAGATGAGATTAATATCGCTTGCCTAGGAAAAAGTTGTTGTGTATATAAATGTTAATTAGGCTCTTTTATGCATTTCTTATTGCTAAATTTTCATGTCCCCAATGCATTCGTACTACTTGATGATTATTCTCAAAGAATTTGTACTCTTGATGTTTAACCTAGTGACTCCTAAACACAAATTCATGTTCTGTACTCTTGCTTAAGGTTAGTGAATATTCTCATCGTTATATTTTGGAAATGTTACAGGTGCCCATTATATCGTGGGCTAATCTTCTAGCAGACATCATTAAGTTAGTTGCTGGTAGATTACCATGTGCAGGTTTAATCAGAATCAAACTGCTTTGTCGATCATGACTCATTTCACTGGATATTCAAGAGGATTCTCTGTAGCCTATCCATTTATTTCTACATTTGAGGGGAGAACCTAACATCTGCATCTACAACCCTTTAATGCATTCAAAAAACATAATCATTTGTCAGGAACTAAGGGGTGCAGCCATCCTCGGCTCGGGGTGTGGTTTGCTTGTAATAGAGGAACAGTATTCGCATGATTAGCACGCGTCTAAGTCTAGAATTTTCTCTTCCTGGACGAGATGGGTTCGAGAGGGATCTTTTTCTTCATCACTCGGGCAGTGTTCATGGTCGTCTAAGGAAGCTGGAAGTCGTTCGTATTAGCCATTCAGTAAAAAAATTTCGCTGTTGTTGCTGTGTTTCATCAGATGGCTAAACCTGTCTTTGCAAAGCCAGGAGATAAAGTCTGGACCACTCTTTCCCTGTGTTCTTATACATACAAGGACGCCACCATTGATGAAAACGGAATTTTATGCACAGTGAATTCTGTTGGACGAGTTGTTGTCCAGACACTATCTGCAGCATTAGGGAATACTGCAGCATTAGCGAATATTCACTGGCCACCGGAAGTTATCGATCCTCCCGGACGTTATATTTTCATTTTAGGCAGGAGTACAACTTATGTCCTGAAACTGGAAGACAGAATTTACACCATAATCAGACAGTTCACTGTTCTTAAAGGGACATACCGATTTACAGTCTTGGAGACTGAATTGCATGGACTTCCTAGGAAAGTACATGATATGCACAGTTATGCCATTTTACCTGGCAAGATGACGTCTACAGTGACAGTATCCACTGCGGATTTCCTCATGTTGAGGTCTAATGCAATATACTTTTTTGATGATTGGTTCTCGGATGACTGCAGGGCTTATCATATTGGGTATGGTCGTATGTTTAGTGAGTACAGGCGCACAGGTTTACAGATTCTCCAGATTTGTGAAATTTTTCGCATCCATAATAGAGTTTGATCCAGATTTCATTAATTCTGTATTTGTCCTACATTTTGTGACACATTAGTATTGTGTTTGATTCCAGAGTTCACTACTTATAAAATTGTAGAGTTGCATGAATTTTCTGTCTGTCCTTCGCAAATGGTGGTTTTTCATTAGACATGATTAGCCTAGTCACTCATAAACACAAATTCATGTTATGTAATCTTGTTTAAGGTTAGTGAATATTCTCATCGTTATATCTTGGTAATGTTACAGGTGCTCATTATGTCGTGGGCTAATCTTATAGCGGACATCATTAAGTTAGTCGTTGATAGATTACCAATTGCAAATTTAATCAGAATCAAACTGTAATATCGATCATCGCTCATTTCACAAAACATTCAAGAGAATTCTCTGCAGCATATCCATTTATATCCACATCTGAGGGGAAAACCTAACATCTCCATCTACAACCCATTAACGTGTTCACAAAACACAATCATTTGCCGTGAAGTAAGGTGTGCAGCCATTCTCGGTTCGGGATGTGGTTTGCTTGCAATAGAGGAACAGTATTCGCATGATTAGCATGAGTCTAGGTCGAGAATTTCCTCTTCCTGGCCGAGATAGGTTCGAGAGGGATCTTTTTCTTCATCACACGGGCAGTGTTCATGGTCGTCTAAAGAAGCTGGTTGTCGTTCGTATTAACCATTCAGTGAATAATTTCGCTGTTGTTGCTGTGTTTTATCAGATGGCTAAACTTGTCTTTGCAAGGCCAGGAGATAAAGTCTGGACCACTCTTTCTCTGTGTTCTTATACATATGAGGTCGCCCCCATTGATGAAAACGGAATTCTATGCGCAGTGAATTCTGCTGGACGAGTTGTTGTCCACACACTATCTGCAGCATTTGGGAATACTCCAGCATTATGGAATATTCACTAGCTACTGGATGTTATCGATCCTCTCGGACACTACATTTTCGTTTTAGGCAAGAGTACAACTTATGTCCTGAAACTGGAGGACAGAATTAACACCATAATCAGACAGTTTACTGTTCTTAGAGGGACATACAAATTTACAGTCTTGGAGACTGAATTGCATGAACTTTCGAGAAAAGTACATGATATTCTCATCGTTATATCTTGGTAATGTTACAGGTGCCCATTATGTCGTGGGCTAATCTTCTAGCGGACATCATTAAGTTAGTCGTTGGTAGATTGCCAATTGCATATTTAATGAGAATCCGACTGTAATATCGATCAGGGCTCATTTCACAGGACATTCAAGAGAATTCTCTACAACCCATCCATTTATATCCACATCTGAGGGGGAAACCTAACATCTTCATCTACAGCCCCTTAACGTGTTCACAAAACACAGTCATTTTCCGTGAACTAAGGGGTGCAGCTATCCTCGGTTCGAGATGTGGTTTCCTTGTAATAGAGGAACAGTATTCGCATGATTAGCATGAGTCTAGGTCTAGAATTTCCTCTTCCTGGCCGAGATAGGTTCGAGAGGGATCTTTTTCTTGATTACATGGATAGTGTTCATGGTCGTCTAAGGAAGCTGGTTGTCGTTCGTATTAACCATTCGGTGAATGATTTCGCTGTTGTTGCTGTGTTTTATCAGATGGCTAAACTTGTCTTTGCAAGGCCAGGAGATAAAGTCTGGACCACTCTTTCTCTGTGTTCTTATACATATGAGGACGCCACCATTGATGAAAACGGAATTCTATGCGCAGTGAATTCTGCTGGACGAGTTGTTGTCCACACACTAGCTGCAGCATTAGGGAATATTCACTAGCTACTGGATGTTATCGATCCTCTCGGACACTACATTTTCTTTTTAGGCAAGAGTACAACTTATGTCCTGAAACTGGATGACAGAATTTACACCATAATCAGACAGTTCACTGTTCTTAGAGGGGCATACAAATTTACTGCCTTGGAGACTGAATTGCATGAACTTCCGAGAAAAGTACATGATATTCTCATCGTTATATCTTGGTAATGTTACAGGTGCCCATTATGTCGTGGGCTAATCTTCTAGCGGACATCATTAAGTTAGTCGTTGGTAGATTGCCAATTACAGATTTAATGAGAATCAGACTGTAATATCGATCATGGCTCATTTCACAGGACATTCAAGAGAATTCTCTGCAGGCTATCAATTTATATCCACATCTGAGGGGGAAACCTAATATCTCCATCTACATCCCTTTAATGTTTTCACAAAACACAATCATTTGCCGTGAACTAAGGGTTTCAGCCATCCTCGATTCGGGATGTGGTTTGCTTGTAATAGAGGAACAGTATTCGCATGATTAGCATGAGTCTAGGTCTAGAATTTCCTCTTCCTGGCCGAGATAGGTTCGAGAGGGATCTTTTTCTTCATCACACAGGTAGTGTTCATGGTCGTCTAAGGAAGTTTGTTGTCGTTCGTATTAACCATTCAGTGAATGATTTCGCTGTTGTTGCTGTGTTTTATCAGATGGCTAAACTTGTCTTTGCAAGGCCAGGAGATAAAGTCTGGACCACTCTTTCTATGTGTTCTTATACATATGAGAACGCCACCATTGATGAAAACGGAATTCTATGCGCAGTAAATTCTGCTGGACTAGTTGTTGTCCACACACTATCTGCAGAATTTGGGAATACTGCAGCATTAGGTAATATTCACTAGCTACTGGATGTTATCGATCCTCTCGGACACTACATTTTCGTTATAGGCAAGAGTACAATTTATGTCCTGAAACTGGAGGACAGAATTTACACCATAATCAGACAGTTCACTGTTCTTAGAGGGACATACAAATTTACAGTCTTGGAGACTGAATTGCATGAACTTCCGAGAAAAGTATATGATATTCTCATCGTTATATCTTGGTAATGTTACAGGTGCCCATTATGTCGTTGGCTAATCTTCTAGCGGACATCATTAAGTTAGTCGTTGGTAGATTGCCAATTGCAGATTTAATGGGAATCACATTGTAACATCGATCATGGCTCATTTCACAGGACATTCAAGAAAATTCTCTGCAGCCTATCCATTTATATCCACATCTGAGGGGGAAACCTAACATCTCCATCTACAGCCCTTTAACGTGTTCACAAAACACAATCATTTGTCGTGAACTAAGGGGTGCAGCTATCTTCGGTTCGGAATGTGGTTTGCTTGTAATAGAGGAATAGTATTCGCATGATTAGCATGAGTCTAGGTCTAGAATTTCCTCTTCCTGGCAGAGATATGATCGAGAGGGATCTTTTTCTTCATCACACGGGCAGTGTTCATGGTCGTCTAAGGAAGCTGGTTGTCGTTCGTATTAACCATTCAGTGAATGATTTCGCTGTTGTTGCTGTGTTTTATCAGATGGCTAAATTTGTCTATGCAAGGCCGGGAGATAAAGTCTGGACCACTCTTTATCTGTGTTCTTATACATATGAGGACGCCACCATTGATGAAAACGGAATTCTATGCGCAGTGAATTCTGCTGGACGAGTTGTTGTCCACACACTATCTGCAGCATTTGGGAATACTGCTGCATTAGGAAATATTCACTGGCTACTGGATGTTATCGATCCTCTCGGACACTACATTTTCGTTTTAGGCAAGAGTACAACTTATGTCCTGAAACTGGAGGACAGAATTTACACCATAATCAGACAGTTCACTGTTCTTAGAGGGACATACAAATTTACAGTCTTGGAGACTGAATTGCATGAACTTCCGAGAAAAGTACATGATGTTCTCATCGTTATATCTTGGTAATGTTACAGGTGCCCATTATGTCGTTAGCTAATCTTCTAGCGGACATCATTAAGTTAGTCGTTGGTAGATTGCCAATTGCAGATTTAATGGGAATCACATTGTAACATCGATCATGGCTCATTTCACAGGACATTCAAGAAAATTCTCTGCAGCCTATCCATTTATATCCACATCTGAGGGGGAAACCTAACATCTCCATCTACAGCCCTTTAACGTGTTCACAAAACACAATCATTTGCCGTGAACTAAGGGGTGCAGCCATCTTCGATTCGAAATGTGGTTTGCTTGTAATAGAGGAACAGTATTCGCATGATTAGCATGAGTCTAGGTCTAGAATTTCCTCTTCCTGGCAGAGATATGATCGAGAGGGATCTTTTTCTTCATCACACGGGCAGTGTTCATGGTCGCCTAAGGAAGCTGGTTGTCGTTCGTATTAACCATTCAGTGAATGATTTCGCTGTTGTTGCTGTGTTTTATCAGATGGCTAAACTTGTCTTTGCAAGGCTGGGAGATAAAGTCTGGACCACTCTTTATCTGTGTTCTTATATATATGAGGACGCCACCATTGATGAAAACGGAATTCTATGCGCAGTGAATTCTGCTGGACGAGTTGTTGTCCACACACTATCTGCAGCATTTGGGAATACTGCAGCATTAGGAAATATTCACTAGCTACTGGATGTTATCGATCCTCTCGGACACTACATTTTCCATTTAGGCAAGAGTACAACTTATGTCCTGAAACTGGAGGACAGAATTTAAACCATAATTAGACAGTTCACTGTTGTTGGAGGGGCATACAAATTTACAGTTTTAGAGACTGAATTGCACGAACTTCCGAGAAAAGTACATGATATTCTCATCGTTATATCTTGGTAATGTTACAGGTGCCCATTATGTCGTGGGCAAATCTTCTAGCGCACATCATTAAATTAGTCGTTGGTAGATTGCCAATTGCAGATTTAATGAGAATCAGACTGTAATATCGATCAGGGCTCATTTCACAGGACATTCAAGAGAATTCTCTCCAACCCATCCATTTATATCCACATCTGAGAGGGAAACCTAACATCTTCATCTACAGCCCCTTAACGTGTTCACAAAACACAGTCATTTGCCGTGAACTAAGGGGTGCAGCCATCCTCGGTTCGAGATGTGGTTTCCTTGTAATAGAGGAATAGTATTCGCATGATTAGCATGAGTCTAGGTCTAGAATTTTCTCTTCCTGGCCGAGATAGGTTCGAGAGGGATCTTTTTCTTGATTACACGGACAGTGTTCATGGTCGTCTGAGGAAGCTGGTTGTCGTTCGTATTAACCATTCGGTGAATGATTTCGCTGTTGTTGCCGTGTTTTATCAGATGGCTAAACTTGTCTTTGCAAGGCCAGGAGATAAATTCTGGACCACTCTTTCTCTGTGTTCTTATACATATGAGGACGCCACCATTGATGAAAACGGAATTCTATGCGCAGTGAATTCTGCTGGACGTGTTGTTGTCCACACACTAGCTGCAGCATTAGGGAATATTCACTAGCTACTGGATGTTATCGATCCTCTCGGACACTACATTTTCTTTTTAGGCAAGAGTACAACTTATGTCCTGAAACTGGATGACAGAATTTACACCATAATCAGACAGTTCACTGTTCTTAAAGGGGCATACAAATTTACTGTCTTGGAGACTGAATTGCATGAACTTCCGAGAAAAGCACATGATATTCTCATCGTTATATCTTGGTAATGTTACAGGTGCCCATTATGTCGTGGGCTAATCTTCTAGCGGACATCATTAAGTTAGTCGTTGGTAGATTGCCAATTGCAGATTTAATGAGAATCAGACTGTAAGATCGATCATGGCTCATTTCACTGGACATTCAAGAGAATTCTCTGCAGCCTATCAATTTATATCCACATCTGAGGGGGAAACCTAACATCTCCATCTACATCCCTTTAACGTGTTCACAAAACACAATCATTTGCCGTGAACTAAGGGGTGCAGCCATCCTCGGTTCGAAATGTGGTTTGCTTGTAATAGAGGAACAGTATTCGCATGATTAGCATGAGTCTAGGTCTAGAATTTCCTCTTCCTGGCAGAGATATGATCGAGAGGGATCTTTTTCTTCATCACACGGGCAGTGTTCATGGTCGTCTAAGGAAGCTGGTTGTCGTTCGTATTAACCATTCAGTGAATGATTTCGCTGATGTTGCTGTGTTTTATCAGATGGCTAGACTTGTCTTTGCAAGGCTGGGAGATAAAGTCTGGACCACTCTTTATCTGTGTTCTTATATATATGAGGACGCCACCATTGATGAAAACGGAATTCTATGCGCAGTGAATTCTGCTGGACGAGTTGTTGTCCACACACTATCTGCAGCATTTGGGAATACTGCAGCATTAGGAAATATTCACTAGCTACTGGATGTTATCGATCCTCTCGGACACTACATTTTCCATTTAGGCAAGAGTACAACTTATGTCCTGAAACTGGAGGACAGAATTTAAACCATAATTAGACAGCTCACTGTTGTTGGAGGGGCATACAAATTTACAGTTTTAGAGACTGAATTGCACGAACTTCCGAGAAAAGTACATGATATTCTCATCGTTATATCTTGGTAATGTTACAGGTGCCCATTATGTCGTGGGCAAATCTTCTAGCGCACATCATTAAGTTAGTCGTTGGTAGATTGCCAATTGCAGATTTAATGAGAATCAGACTGTAACATCGATCATGGCTCATTTGACAGGACATTCAAGAGAATTCTCTGCAGCCTATCCATTTATATCCACATCTGAGAGGGAAACCTAACATCTCCATCTACAGCCCTTTAACGTGTTCACAGAACACAATCATTTGCCGTGAATTAAGGGGTGCAACCATCCTCGGTTCGGGATGTGGTTTGCTTGTAATAAAGGAACAGTATTCGCATGATTAGCATGAGTCTAGGTTTAGAATTTCCTCTTCCTGGCCGAGATAGGTTCGAGAGGGACCTTTTACTTCATCACACGGGCATTGTTCATGGTCGTCTAAGGAAGCTGGTTGTCGTTCGTATTAACCATTCAGTGAATGATTTCGCTGTTGTTGCTGTGTTTTATCAGATGGCTAAACAGGTCTTTGCAAGGCCGGGGGATAAAGTCTGGACCACTCTTTCGCTGTGTTCTTATACATATGAGGACGCCACCATTGATGAAAACGGAATTCTATGCGCAGTGAATTCTGCTGGACGAGTTGTTGTCCACACACTATCTGCAGCATTTGGGAATACTCCAACATTATGGAATATTCACTAGCTACTGGATGTTATCGATCCTCTCGGACACTACATTTTCGTTTTAAGCAAGAGTACAACTTATGTCCTGAAACTGGAGGACAGAATTAACACCATAATCAGACAGTTTACTGTTCTTAGAGGGACATACAAATTTACAGTCTTGGAGACTTAATTGCATGAACTTTCGAGAAAAGTAAATGATATTCTCATCGTTATATCTTGGTAATGTTACAGGTGCCCATTATGTCGTTGGCTAATCTTCTAGCGGACATCATTAAGTTAGTCGTTGGCAGATTACCAATTGCATATTTAATGAGAATCCGACAGTAATATCGATCAGGGCTCATTTCACAGGACATTCAAGAGAATTCTCTACAACCCATCCATTTATATCCACATCTGAGGGGGAAACCTAACATCTTCATCTACAGCCCCTTAACGTGTTCACAAAACACAGTCATTTGCCGTGAACTAAGGGGTGCAGCCATCCTCGGTTCGAGATGTGGTTTCCTTGTAATAGAGGAACAGTATTCGCATGATTAGCATGAGTTTAGGTCTAGAATTTCCTCTTCCTGGCCGAGATAGGTTCGAGAGGGATCTTTTTCTTGATTACACGGACAGTGTTCATGGTCGTCTAAGGAAGCTGGTTGTCGTTCGTATTAACCATTCGGTGAATGATTTCGCTGTTGTTGCTGTGTTTTATCAGATGGCTAAACTTGTCTTTGCAAGGCCAGGAGATAAATTCTGGACCACTCTTTCTCTGTGTTCTTATACATATGAGGACGCCACCATTGATGAAAATGGAATTCTATGCGCAGTGAATTCTGCTGGACGTGTTGTTGTCCACACACTAGCTGCAGCATTAGGGAATATTCACTAGCTACTGGATGTTATCGATCCTCTCGGACACTACATTTTCTTTTTAGGCAAGAGTACAACTTATGTCCTGAAACTGGATGACAGAATTTACACCATAATCAGACAGTTCACTGTTCTTAGAGGGGCATACAAATTTTCTGTCTTGGAGATTGAATTGCATGAACTTCCGAGAAAAGTACATGATATTCTCATCGTTATATCTTGGTAATGTTACAGGTGCCCATTATGTCGTGGGCTAATCTTCTAGCGGACATCATTAAGTTAGTCGTTGGTAGATTGCCAATTGCAGATTTAATGAGAATCAGACTGTAACATCGATCATGGCTCATTTGACAGGACATTCAAGAGAATTCTCTGCAGCTTATCCATTTATATCCACATCTGAGAGGGAAACCTAACATCTCCATCTACAGCCCTTTAACGTGTTCACAAAACACAATCATTTGCCGTGAATTAAGGGGTGCACCCTTCCTCGGTTCGGGATGTGGTTTGCTTGTAATAGAGGAACAGTATTCGCATGATTAGCATGAGTCTAGGTCTAGAATTTCCTCTTCCTGGCCGAGATAGGTTCGAGAGGGACCTTTTACTTCATCACACGGGCAGTGTTCATGGTCGTCTAACGAAGCTGGTTGTCGTTCGTATTAACCATTCAGTGAATGATTTCGCTGTTGTTGCTGTGTTTTATCAGATGACTAAACTTGTCTTTGCAAGCCTCGGAGATAAAGTCTGGACCACTCTTTCTCTGTGTTCTTATACATATGAGGACGCCACCATTGATGAAAACGGAATTCTATGCGGAGTGAATTCTGCTGGACGAGTTGTTGTCCACACACTATCTGCAGAATTTGGGAATACTGCAGCATTAGGTAATATTCACTAGCTACTGGATGTTATCGATCCTCTCGGACACTACATTTTCGTTTTAGGCAAGAGTACAATTTATGTCCTGAAACTGGAGGACAGAATTTACACCATAATCAGACAGTTCACTGTTCTTAGAGGGACATACAAATTTATAGTCTTGGAGACTGAATTGCATGAACTTCCGAGAAAAGTACATGATATTCTCACCGTTATATCTTGGTAATGTTACAGGTGCCCATTATGTCGTTGGCTAATCTTCTAGCGGACATCATTAAGTTAGTCGTTGGTAGATTGCCAATTGCAGATTTAATGGAAATCACATTGTAACATCGATCATGGCTCATTTCACAGGACATTCAAGAAAATTCTCTGCAGCCTATCCATTTATATCCACATCTGAGGGGGAAACCTAACATCTCCATCTACAGCCCTTTAACGTGTTCACAAAACACAATCATTTGCCGTGAACTAAGGGGTGCAGCCATCTTCGGTTCGGAATGTGGTTTGCTTGTAATAGAGGAACAGTATTCGCATGATTAGCATGAGTCTAGGTCTAGAATTTCCTCTTCCTGGCAGAGATATGATCGAGAGGGATCTTTTTCTTCATCACACGGGCAGTGTTCATGGTCGTCTAAGGAAGCTGGTTGTCGTTCGTATTAACCATTCAGTGAATGATTTCGCTGTTGTTGCTGTGTTTTATCAGATGGCTAAATTTGCCTTTGCAAGGCCGGGAGATAAAGACTGGACCACTCTTTATCTGTGTTCTTATACATATGAGGACGCCACCATTGATGAAAACGGAATTCTATGCGCAGTGAATTCTGCTGGACGAGTTGTTGTCCACACACTATCTGCAGCATTTGGGAATACTGCAGCATTAGGAAATATTCACTGGCTATTGGATGTTATCGATCCTCTCGGACACTACATTTTCGTTTTAGGCAAGAGGACAACTTATGTCCTGAAACTGGAGGAGAGAATTTACACCATAATCAGACAGTTCACTGTTCTTAGAGGGACATACAAATTTACAGTCTTGGAGACTGAATTGCATGAACTTCCGAGAAAAGTACATGATGTTCTCATCGTTATATCTTGGTAATGTTACAGGTGCCCATTATGTCGTTAGCTAATCTTCTAGCGGAAATCATTAAGTTAGTCGTTGGTAGATTGCCAATTGCAGATTTAATGGGAATCACATTGTAACATCGATCATGGCTCATTTCACAGGACATTCAAGAAAATTCTCAGCAGCCTATCCATTTATATCCACATCTGAGGGGGAAACCTAACATCTCCATCTACAGCCCTTTAACGTGTTCACAAAACACAATCATTTGCCGTGAACTAAGGGGTGCAGCCATCTTCGGTTCGGAATGTAGCTTGCTTGTAATAGAGGAATAGTATTCGCATGATTAGCATGAGTCTAGGTCTAGAATTTCCTCTTCCTGGCAGAGATATGATCGAGAGGGATCTTTTTCTTCATCACACGGGCAGTGTTCATGGTCGTCTAAGGAAGCTGGTTGTCGTTCGTATTAACCATTCAGTGAATGATTTCGCTGTTGTTGCTGTGTTTTATCAGATGGCTAAACTTGTCTTTGCAAGGCTGGGAGATAAAGTCTGGACCACTCTTTATCTGTGTTCTTATATATATGAGGACGCCACCATTGATGAAAACGGAATTCTATGCGCAGTGAATTCTGCTGGACGAGTTGTTGTCCACACACTATCTGTAGCATTTGGGAATACTGCAGCATTAGGAAATATTCACTAGCTACTGGATGTTATCGCTCCTCTCGGACACTACATTTTCCATTTAGGCAAGAGTACAACTTATGTCCTGAAACTGGAGGACAGAATTTACACCATAATTAGACAGTTCACTGTTGTTGGAGGGGCATACAAATTTACAGTTTTAGAGACTGAATTGCACGAACTTCCGAGAAAAGTACATGATATTCTCATCGCTATATCTTGGTAATGTTACAGGTGCCCATTATGTCGTGGGCAAATCTTCTAGCGCACATCATTAAGTTAGTCGTTGGTAGATTGCCAATTGCAGATTTAATGAGAATCAGACTGTAACATCGATCATGGCTCATTTGACAGGACATTCAAGAGAATTCTCTGCAGCTTATCCATTTATATCCACATCTGAGAGGGAAACCTAACATCTCCATCTACAGCCCTTTAACGTGTTCACAAAACACAATCATTTGCCGTGAATTAAGGGGTGCAACCATCCTCGGTTCGGGATGTGGTTTGCTTGTAATAGAGGAACAGTATTCGCATAATTAGCATGAGTCTAGGTCTAGAATTTCCTCTTCCTGGCCGAGATAGGTTCGAGAGGGACCTTTTACTTCATCACACGGGCAGTGTTCATGGTCGTCTAACGAAGCTGGTTGTCCTTCGTATTAACCATTCAGTGAATGATTTCGCTGTTGTTGCTGTGTTTTATCAGATGACTAAACTTGTCTTTGCAAGCCTCGGAGATAAAGTCTGGACCACTCTTTCTCTGTGTTCTTATACATATGAGGACGCCACCATTGATGAAAACGGAATTCTATGCGGAGTGAATTCTGCTGGACGAGTTGTTGTCCACACACTATCTACAGCATTTGGGAATACTGCAGCATTAGGAAATATTCACTGGCTACTGGATGTTATCGATCCTCTCGGACACTACATTTTCGTTTTAGGCAAGAGTTCAACTTATGTCCTGAAACTGGAGGACAGAATTTACACCATAATCAGACAGTTCACCGTTCTTAGACGGACATACAAATTTACAGTCTTGGAGACTGAATTGCATGAACTTTCGAGAAAAGTACATGATATTCTCATCGTTATATCATGGTAATGTTACAGGTGCCCATTATGTCGTGGGCTAATCTTCTAGCGGACATCATTAATTTAGTCGTTGGTAGATTGCCAATTGCAGATTTAGTGAGAATCAGACTGTAATATCGAACATGGCTCATTTTACAGGACATTCAAGAGAATTCTCTTCAGCCTATCAATTTATATCCACATCTGAGGGGGAAACCTAACATCTCCATCTACAACCCTTTAACGTTTTCACAAAACACAATCATTTGCTGTGAACTAAGGGTTTCAGCCATCCTCGGTTCGGGATGTGGTTTCCTAGTAATAGAGGAACAGTATTCGCATGATTAGCATGAGTCTAGGTCTAGAATTTCCTCTTCCTGACCGAGATAGGTTCGAGAGGGATCTTTATCTTTTTCACACGGGCAGTGTTCATGGTCGTCTAAGGAAGTTGGTTGTCGTTCGTGTTAACCATTCAGTGAATGATTTCGCTGTTGTTGCTGTGTTTTACCAGATGGCTAAACTTGTCTATGCAAGCCTCGGAGATAAAGTCTGGATCACTTTTTCTCTGTGTTCTTATACATAGGAGGACGCCACCATTGATGAAAACGGAATTCTATGCGGACTGAATTCTGCTGGACGAGTTGTTGTCCACACACTATCTGCAGCATTATGGAATATTCACTTGCTACTGGATGTTATCGATCCTCTCGGACACTACATTTTCCTTTTAGGCAAGAGTACAACTTATGTCCTGAAACTGGAGGACAGAATTTACACCATAATTAGACAGTTCACTGTTCTTAGAGGGGCATACAAATTTACAGTCTTAGAGACTTAATTGCATGAACTTCCGAGAAAAGTACATGATATTCTCATCGTTATATCTTGGTAATGTTACAGGTGCCCATTATGTCGTGGGCAAATCTTCTAGCGCACATCATTAAGTTAGTCGTTGGTAGATTGCCAATTGCAGATTTGATGAGAATCAGACTGTAACATCGATCATGGCTCATTTCACAGGACATTCAAGAGAATTCTCTGCAGCCTATCCATTTATATCCACATCTGAGAGGGAAACCTAACATCTCCATCTACAGCCCTTTAACGTGTTCACAAAACACAATCATTTGCCGTGAATTAAGGGGTGCAGCCATCCTCGGTTCGGGATGTGGTTTGCTTGTAATAGAGGAGCAGTATTCGCATGATTAGCATGAGTCTAGGTCTAGAATTTGCTCTTCCTGGCCGAGATAGGTTCGAGAGGGACCTTTTTCTTCATCACACGGGCAGTATTCATGGTCGTCTAAGGAAGGTGGTTGTCGTTCGTATTAGCCATTCAGTGAATGATTTCGCTGTTGTTGCTGTGTTTTATCAGATGGCTAAACTTGTCTTTGCAAGGCCGGGAGATAAAGTCTGGACCACTCTTTCTCTGTGTTCTTATACATATGAGGACGCCACCATTGATGAAAACGAAATTCTATGCGTAGTGAATTATTCTGGACGAGTTGTTGTCGACACACTATCTGCAGCATTTGGGAATACTGCAGCATTAGGGAATATTCACTAGCTACTGGATGTTATCGATCCTCTCGGACACTACATTTTCGTTTTAGGCAAGAGTACAATTTATGTCCTGAAACTGGAGGACAGAATTTACACCATAATCAGACAGTTCACTGTTCTTAGAGGGACATACAAATTTACAGTCTTGGAGACTGAATGGCATGAACTTCCGAGAAAAGTACATGATATTCTCATCGTTATATCTTGGTAATGTTACAGGTGCCCATAATGTCGTGGGCTAATCTTCTAGCGGACATCAATAAGTTAGTCGTTGGTAGATTGCCAATTGCAGACTTATTGGGAATCACATTGTACCATCGATCATGGCTCATTTCACAGGACATTCAAGAGAATTCTCTGCAGCCTATCCATTTATATCCACATCTGAGGGGGAAACCTAACATCTCCATCTACAGCCCTTTAACGTGTTCACAAAACACAATCATTTGCCGTGAACTAAGGGGTGCAGCCATCCTCGGTTCGGGATGTGGTTTGCTTGTAATTGAGGAACAGTATTCGCATGATTAGCATGAGTTTAGGTCTAGAATTTCCTCTTCCTGGCAGAGATATGATCGAGAGGGATCTTTTTCTTTATCACACGAGCAGTGTTCATGGTCGTCTAAGGAAGCTGGTTGTCGTTCGTATTAACCATTCAGTGAATGATTTCGCTGTTGTTGCTGTGTTTTATCAGATGGCTAAACTTGTCTTTGCAAGCCCGGGAGATAAAGTCTGGACCACTCTTTATCTGTGTTCTTATACATATGAGGACGCCACCATTGATGAAAACGGAATTCTATGCGCAGTGAATTCTGCTGGACGAGTTGTTGTCCACACACTATCTGCAGCATTTGGGAATACTGCAGCATTAGGCAATATTCACTAGCTACTGGATGTTATCGATCCTCTCGGACACTACATTTTCGTTTTAGGCTAGAGTACAACTTATGTCCTGAAACTGGAGGACAGAATTTACACCATAATCAGACAGTTCACTGTTCTTAGAGGGACATACAAATTTACAGTCTTGGAGACTGAATGGCATGAACTTCCGAGAAAAGTACATGATATTCTCATCGTTATATCTTGGTAATGTTACAGGTGCCCATTATGTCGTGGGCTAATCTTCTAGCGGACATTATTAAGTTAGTCGTTGGTAGATTGCCAATTGCAGATTTAATGAGAATCAAACTTTAATATCGATCATGGCTCATTTCACAGGACATTTAAGAGAATTCTCTGCAGCCTATCCATTTATATCCACATCTGAGGGGGAAACCTAATATCTCCATCTACAGCCCTTTAACGTGTTCACAAAACACAATCATTTGCCGTGAACTAAGGGGTGCAGCCATCTTCGGTTCGGGATGTGGTTTGCTTGTAATAGAGGAACTGTATTCGCATGATTAGCATGAGTCTCGGTCTAGAATTTCCTCTTCCTGGCCGAGATAGGTTGGAGAGGGATCTTTTTCTTCATCACACGGGCAGTGTTCATGGTCGTATAAGGAAGCTGGTTGTCGTTCGTATTAACCATTCAGTGAATGATTTCGCTGTTGTTGCTGTGTCTTATCAGATGGCTAAACTTGTCTTTGCAAGGCCAGGAGATAAAGTCTGGACCACTCTTTCTCTGTGTTCTTATACATATGAGGTCGCCCCCATTGATGAAAACGGAATTCTATGTGCAGTGAATTCTGCTGGACGAATTGTTGTCCACACACTATCTGCAGCATTTGGGAATACTGCAGCATTAGGGAATATGCACTAGCTACTGGATGTTATCGATCCTCCCAGACAGTACATTTTCTTTTTAGGCAAGAGTACAACTTATGTCCTGAAACTGGAGGACAGAATTTACACCATAATCAGACAGTTCTCTGTTCTTAGAGAGACATACAAATTTACAGTCTTGGAGACTGAATTGCATGAACTTCCGAGAAAAGTACATGATATTCTCATCGTTATATCTTGGTAATGTTACAGGTGCCCATTATGTCGTGGGCTAATCTTCTAGCGGACATTATTAACTTAGTCGTTGGTAGATTGCCAATTGCAGATTTAATGAGAATCAAACTTTAATATCGATCATGGCTCATTTCACAGGACATTCAAGAGAATTCTCTGCAGCCTATCCATTTATATCCACATCTGAGGGGGAAACCTAATATCTCCATCTACAGCCCTTTAACGTGTTCACAAAACACAATCATTTGCCGTGAACTAAGGGGTGCAGCCATCTTCGGTTCGGGATGTGGTTTGCTTGTAATAGAGGAACTGTATTCGCATGATTAGCATGAGTCTCGGTCTAGAATTTCCTCTTCCTGGCCGAGATAGGTTTGAGAGGGATCTTTTTCTTCATCACACGGGCAGTGTTCATGGTCGTATAAGGAAGCTGGTTGTCGTTCGTATTAACCATTCAGTGAATGATTTCGCTGTTGTTGCTGTGTCTTATCAGATGGCTAAACTTGTCTTTGCAAGGCCAGGAGATAAAGTCTGGACAACTCTTTCTCTGTGTTGTTATACATATGAGGTCGCCCCCATTGATGAAAACGGAATTCTATGTGCAGTGAATTCTGCTGGACGAATTGTTGTCCACACACTATCTGCAGCATTTGGGAATACTGCAGCATTAGGGAATATGCACTAGCTACTGGATGTTATCGATCCTCTCAGACAGTACATTTTCTTTTTAGGCAAGAGTACAACTTATGTCTTGAAATTGGAGGACAGAATTTACACCATAATCAGACAGTTCACTGTTCTTAGAGAGACATACAAATTTACAGTCTTGGAGACTGAATTGCATGAACTTCCGAGAAAAGTACATGATATTCTTATCGTTATATATTGGTAATGTTAATGGTGCCCATTATGTCGTGGGCTAATCTTCTAGCGGACATTATTAAGTTAGTCGTTGGTAGATTGCCAATTGCAGATTTAATGAGAATCAAACTTTAATATCGATCATGGCTCATTTCACAGGACATTCAAGAGAATTCTCTGCAGCCTATCCATTTATATCCACATCTGAGGGGGAAACCTAATATCTCCATCTACAGCCCTTTAACGTGTTCACAAAACACAATCATTTGCCGTGAACTAAGGGGTGCAGCCATCTTCGGTTCGGGATGTGGTTTGCTTGTAATAGAGGAACTGTATTCGCATGATTAGCATGAGTCTCGGTCTAGAATTTTCTCTTCCTGGCCGAGATAGGTTTGAGAGGGATCTTTTTCTTCATCACACGGGCAGTGTTCATGGTCGTCTAAGGAAGCTGGTTGTCGTTCGTATTAACCATTCGGTGAATGATTTCGCTGTTGTTGCTGTGTCTTATCAGATGGCTAAACTTGTCTTTGCAAGGCCAGGAGATAAAGTCTGGACCACACTTTCTCTGTGTTGTTATACATATGAGGTCGCCCCCATTGATGAAAACGGAATTCTATGTGCAGTGAATTCTGCTGGACGAATTGTTGTCCACACACTATCTGCAGCATTAGGGAATATGCACTAGCTACTGGATGTTATCGATCCTCTCAGACAGTACATTTTCTTTTTAGGCAAGAGTACAACATATGTCCTGAAACTGGAGGACAGAATTTACACCATAATCAGACAGTTCACTGTTCTTATAGAGACATACAAATTTACAGTCTTGGAGACTGAATTGCATGAACTTCCGAGAAAAGTACATGATATTCTTATCGTTATATCTTGGTAATGTTACAGGTGCCCATTATGTCGTGGGCTAATCTTCTAGCGGACATTATTAAGTTAGTCGTTGGTAGATTGCCAATTGCAGATTTAATGAGAATCAAACTTTAATATCGATCATGGCTCATTTCACAGGACATTCAAGAGAATTCTCTGCAGCCTATCCATTTATATCCACATCTGAGGGGGAAACCTAATATCTCCATCTACAGCCCTTTAACGTGTTCACAAAACACAATCATTTGCCGTGAACTAAGGGGTGCAGCCATCTTCGGTTCGGGATGTGGTTTGCTTGTAATAGAGGAACTGTATTCGCATGATTAGCATGAGTCTCGGTCTAGAATTTCCTCTTCCTGGCCGAGATAGGTTTGAGAGGGATCTTTTTCTTCATCACACGGGCAGTGTTCATGGTCGTATAAGGAAGCTGGTTGTCGTTCGTATTAACCATTCAGTGAATGATTTCGCTGTTGTTGCTATGTCTTATCAGATGGCTAAACTTGTCTTTGCAAGGCCAGGAGATAAAGTCTGGACCACTCTTTCTCTGTGTTCTTATACATATGAGGTCGCCCCCATTGATGAAAACGGAATTCTATGTGCAGTGAATTCTGCTGGACGAATTGTTGTCCACACACTATCTGCAGCATTTGGGAATACTGCAGCATTATGGAATATGCACTAGCTACTGGATGTTATCGATCCTCTCAGACAGTACATTTTCTTTTTAGGCAAGAGTACAACTTATGTCCTGAAACTGGAGGACAGAATTTACACCATAATCAGACAGTTCACTGTTCTTAGAGAGACATACAAATTTACAGTCTTGGAGACTGAATTACATGAACTTCCGAGAAAAGTACATGATATTCTTATCGTTATATCTTGGTAATGTTACAGGTGCCCATTATGTCGTGGGCTAATCTTCTAGCGGACATTATTAAGTTAGTCGTTGGTAGATTGCCAATTGCAGATTTAATGAGAATCAAACTTTAATATCGATCATGGCTCATTTCACAGGACATTCAAGAGAATTCTCTGCAGCCTATCCATTTATATCCACATCTGAGGGGGAAACCTAATATCTCCATCTACAGCCCTTTAACGTGTTCACAAAACACAATCATTTGCCGTGAACTAAGGGGTGCAGCCATCTTCGGTTCGGGATGTGGTTTGCTTGTAATAGAGGAACAGTATTCGCATGATTAGCATGAGTCTATGTCTAGAATTTCCTCTTCCTGGCCGAGATAGGTTCGAGAGGGATCTTTTTCTTCATCACACGGGCAGTGTTCATGGTCGTCTAAGGAAGCTGGTTGTCGTTCGTATTAACCATTCAGTGAATGATTTCGCTGTTGTTGCTGTGTTATATCAGATGGCTAAACTTGTCTTTGCAAGCCTCGGAGATAAATTCTGGACCACTCTTTCTCTGTGTTCTTATACATATGAGGACGCCACCATTGATGAAAACGGAATTTTATGCGGAGTGAATTCTGCTGGACGAGTTGTTGTCCACACACTATCTGCAGCATTTGGGAATACTGCAGCATTATGGAATATTCACTAGCTATTGGATGTTATCGATCCTCTCGGACACTACATTTTCCTTTTAGGCAAGAGTACAACTTATGTCCTGAAACTGGAAGACAGAATTTACACCATAATTAGACAGTTCACTGTTCTTAGAGGGGCATACAAATTTACAGTCTTAGAGATTGAATTGCATGAATTTCCGAGAAAAGTACATGATATTCTCATCGTTATATCTTGGTAATGTTACAGGTGCCCATTATGTCGTGGGCAAATCTTCTAGCGCACTTCATTAAGTTAGTCATTGGTAGATTGCCAATTGCAGATTTAATGAGAATCAGACTGTAACATCGATCATGGCTCATTTCACAGGACATTCAAGAGAATTCTCTGCAGCCTATCCATTTATATCCACATCTGAGAGGGAAACCTAACATCTCCATCTACAACCCTTTAACGTGTTCACAAAACACAATAATTTGCCGTGAATTAAGGGGTGCAGCCATCCTCGGTTCGGGATGTGGTTTGCTTGTAATAGAGGAGCAGTATTCGCATGATTAGCATGAGTCTAGGTCTAGAATTTGCTCTTCCTGGCCGAGATAGGTTCGAGAGGGACCTTTTTCTTCATCACACGGGCAGTATTCATGGTCGTCTAAGGAAGCTGGTTGTCGTTCGTATTAACCATTCAGTGAATGATTTCGCTGTTGTTGCTGTGTTTTATCAGATGGCTAAACTTGTCTTTGCAAGGCCGGGAGATAAAGTCTGGACCACTCTTTCTCTGTGTTCTTATACATATGAGGACGCCACCATTGATGAAAACGAAATTCTATGCGTAGTGAATTCTGCTGGACGAGTTGTTGTCGACACACTATCTGCAGCATTTGGGAATACTGCAGCATTAGGGAATATTCACTAGCTACTGGATGTTATCGATCCTCTCGGACACTACATTTTCGTTTTAGGCAAGAGTACAATTTATGTCCTGAAACTGGAGGACAGAATTTACACCATAATCAGACAGTTCACTGTTCTTAGAGGGACATACAAATTTACAGTCTTGGAGACTGAATTGCATGAACTTCCGAGAAAAGTACATGATATTCTCATTGTTATATCTTGGTAATGTTACAGGTGCCCATTATGTCGTGGGCTAATCTTCTAGCGGACATCAATAAGTTAGTCGTTGGTAGATTGCCAATTGCAGATTTATTGGGAATCACATTGTACCATCGATCATGGCTCATTTCACAGGACATTCAAGAGAATTCTCTGCAGCCTATCCATTTATATCCACATCTGAGGGGGAAACCTAACATCTCCATCTACAGCCCTTTAACGTGTTCACAAAACACAATCTTTTGCCGTGAACTGAGGGGTGCAGCCATCCTCGGTTCGGGATGTGGTTTGCTTGTAATTGAGGAACAGTATTCGCATGATTAGCATGAGTCTAGGTCTAGAATTTCCTCTTCCTGGCAGAGATATGATCGAGAGGGATCTTTTTCTTCATCACACGAGCAGTGTTCATGGTCGTCTAAGGAAGCTGGTTGTCGTTCGTATTAACCATTCAGTGAATGATTTCGCTGTTGTTGCTGTGTTTTATCTGATGGCTAAACTTGTCTTTGCAAGCCCGGGAGATAAAGTCTGGACCACTCTTTATCTGTGTTCTTATACATATGAGGACGCCACCATTGATGAAAACGGAATTCTATGCGCAGTGAATTCTGCTGGATGAGTTGTTGTCCACACACTATCTGCAGCATTTGGAAATACTGCAGCATTAGGCAATATTCACTAGCTACTGGATGTTATCGATCCTCTCGGACACTACATTTTCGTTTTAGGCAAGAGTACAACTTATGTCCTGAAACTGGAGGACAGAATTTACACCATAATCAGACAGTTCACTGTTCTTAGAGGGACATACAAATTTACAGTCTTGGAGACTGAATGGCATGAACTTACGAGAAAAGTACATGATATTCTCATCGTTATATCTTGGTAATGTTACAGGTGCCCATTATGTCGTGGGCTAATCTTCAAGCGGACATCATTAAGTTAGTCGTTGGTAGATTGCCAATTGCAGATTTAATGAGAATCAGACTGTAATATCGATCATGGCTCATTTCACAGGACATTCAAGAGAATTCTCTGCAACCCATCCATTTATATCCACATCTGAGGAGGAAACCTAACTTCTGCATCTACAGTCCCTTAACGTGTTCACAAAACACAATCATTTGCCGTGAACTAAGGGGTGCAGCCATCCTCGGTTCGGGATGTGGTTTGCTTGTAATAGAGGAACAGTATTCGCATGATTAGCATGAGTCTAGGTCTACAATTTCCTCTTCCTGGCCGAGATAGGTTTGAGAGGGATCTTTTTCTTCATCACACGGGCAGTGTTCATGGTCGTCTAAGGAAGCTGGTTGTCGTTCGTATTAACCATTCAGTGAATGATTTCGCTGTTGTTGCTGTGTTTTATCAGATGGCTAAACTTGTCTTTGCAAGGCCAGGAGATAAAATCTGGACCACTCTTTCTCTGTGTTCTTATACATATGAGGTCGCCCCCATTGATGAAAACGGAATTCTATGTGCAGTGAATTCTGCTGGACGAATTGTTGTCCACACACTATCTGCAGCATTTGGGAATACTGCAGCATTAGGGAATATTCACTAGCTACTGGATGTTATCGATCCTCTCAGACAGTACATTTTCTTTTTAGGCAAGAGTACAACTTATGTCCTGAAACTGGAGGACAGAATTTACACCATAATCAGACAGTTCACTGTTCTTAGAGAGACATACAAATTTACAGTCTTGGAGACTGAATTGCATGAACTTCCGAGAAAAGTACATGATATTCTTATCGTTATATCTTGGTAATGTTACAGGTGCCCATTATGTCGTGGGATAATCTTCTAGCGGACATTATTAAGTTAGTCGTTGGTAGATTGCCAATTGCAGATTTAATGAGAATCAAACTTTAATATCGATCATGGCTCATTTCACAGGACATTCAAGAGAATTCTCTGCAGCCTATCCATTTATATCCACATCTGAGGGGGAAACCTAATATCTCCATCTACAGCCCTTTAACGTGTTCACAAAACACAATCATTTGCCGTGAACTAAGGGGTGCAGCCATCTTCGGTTCGGGATGTGGTTTGCTTGTAATAGAGGAACAGTATTCGCATGATTAGCATGAGTCTATGTCTAGAATTTCCTCTTCCTGGCCGAGATAGGTTCGAGAGGGATCTTTTTCTTCATCACACGGGCAGTGTTCATGGTCGTCTAAGGAAGCTGGTTGTCGTTCGTATTAACCATTCAGTGAATGATTTCGCTGTTGTTGCTGTGTTTTATCAGATGGCTAAACTTGTCTTTGCAAGGTCGGGAGATAAAATCTGGACCACTCTTTCTCTGTGTTCTTATACATATGAGGTCGCCACCATTTATGAAAACGGAATTCTATGCGCAGTGAATTCTGCTGGACGAGTTTTTGTCCACACACTATCTGCAGCATTAGGGAATATTCACTAGCTACTGGATGTTATCGATCCTTTCGGACACTACATTTTCTTTTTAAGCAAGAGTACAACTTATGTCCTGAAACTGGAGGACAGAATTTACACCATAATCAGACAGTTCACTGTTCTTAGAGGGGCATACAAATTTACAGTTTTGGAGACTGAATTGCATGAACTTCCGAGAAAAGTACATGATATTCTCATCGTTATATCTTGGTAATGTTACAGGTGCCCATTATGTCGTGGGCTAATCTTCTAGCGGACATCATTAAGTTAGTCGTTGGTAGATTGTCAATTGCAGATTTAATGAGAATCAGACTGTAATATCGATCATGGCTCATTTCACAGGACATTCAAGAGAATTCTCTGCAGCCTATCCATTTATATCCACATCTGAGGGGGAAACCTAACATCTCCATCTACAGCCCTTTAATGTGTTCACAAAACACAATCATTTGCCGTGAACTAAGGGGTGCAGCCATCTTCGGTTCGGGATGTGGTTTGCTTGTAATAGAGGAACAGTATTCGCATGATTAGCATGAGTCTAGGTCTAGAATTTCCTCTTCCTAGCCGAGATAGGTTCGAGAGGGATCTTTTTCTTCATCACACGGGCAGTGTTCATGGTCGTCTAAGGAAGCTGGTTGTCGTTCGTATTAACCATTCAGTGAATGATTTCGCTGTTGTTGCTGTATTTTATCAGATGGCTAAACTTGTCTTTGCAAGGCCAGGAGATAAAGTCTGGACCACTCTTTCTCTCTGTTCTTATACATATGAGGACGCCACCATTGATGAAAACGGAATTCTATGCGCAGTGAATTCTGCTGTACGAGTTGTTGTCCGCGCACTAACTAGCCTTTGGATGGTATCGATCCTCCTGGACGTTACATTTTCATTTTAGACAGGAGTACAACTTATGTCTTGAGAGTGGATGACAGAATTTACACCATAATCAGACAGTTCACTGTTCTTAGGGGGACATACCGATTTACAGTCTTGGAGACTGAATTGCATGGACTTCCTAGGGAAGTACATGATATGCACGGCTATGCCATTTAACTTTGCAGGATGTCGTCTACCGTGGCAGTATCCACTGCGAATTTTCGCATGTTGAGGTCTAATGCAATATACTTTTCTGATGATTGGTTCTCGGATGACTGCAGGGCTTATCAAGACATTGAAATGTATCATATAGGGCATGATCATGTGTTTAGTGAGTACAGGCGTATAGGTTTATAGATTCCTCCGGGTTTGTGAAATTTTTTGCATCCATAATAGAGTTTGATCCAGATTTCATTAATTCTGTATTTGTCTCACACTCAGTGACACATCGGTATTGTATTTGATTCTAGAGTTCACTACCCATAAAATTGTGGAGTTGCATGAATTTTCTGTCTGTCCTTCGCAAATAGTGGTGTTCCATTAGACATGATTAGCCTAGTCACTCGTAAACACAAATTCATGTTATGCACTCTTGCATAAGGTTAATGAATATTCTAATCGTTATATCTTGGTAATGTTACTGGTGCCCATTATATCATGGGCTAATCTTCTAACGGACATCATTAAGTTAGTCGCTGGTAGATTGCCAATTGCAAATTTAATCAGAATCAGATTGCCATGTCGATCATGGCTCATTTCATAGGACATTCAAGAGGATTCTCTACAGCCTATCCATTTATATCCATAGCTGAGGAGGGAACCTAACATCTCCATCTACAGCCCTTTAAAGTGTTTACAAAACCCAATCATTTGCCGTAAACTAAGGGGTGCAGCCATCCTCAGTTCGGGGTATGGTTTGCTTGCAGTAGAGGCTGGTAATAGTATTCGCATGATTGGCACGCATCTAGGTCCACAATTTCTCCTTCCTGGTCGAGATGGGTTTTAGAGGAACCTTTTTCTTCATCACTCGATCAGTGTTCATGGTCGTCTAAAGAAGCTGGTGGTTGTTCGTATTAGCCATTCAGTGAATGATTTCGCTGTTGTTGTTATGTTTCATTAGATGGCTACCCTTACCTTTGCAAGGCCAGGAGATGAAGTTTAGACCACTCTTTTCATGTATTTTTATATATGCGAGGACGCTACCAGTGATGAAAATGGAATTCTATGCGCAGTGAATTCTGTTGGGCGAGTTGTCGCCCACACACTATCTGCAACATTAGGAAATATTGCAGCATTAGCGAATATTTACATGCCACTGGATGTTATCGATCTTCCTCAAAGTTACAATTTCATTTTAGACTGGACTACAACTTATGTCCTGAAACTGGAGGATAGAATTTACACCATAATCAGACAGTTTATTGTTCTTGGGTGGACATACCGATTTACAGTCATGGAGACTGAAATGAATGGACTTCCCAGCGTAGTACATGATATGCACACCCATGCCATTTTACTTGGCAGGATAACGTCTACACTGGCAGTATCCTTTGTGAATTTTTTCATGTTGAGGTCTAATGCAATATACTATTATGATGATTGGTTCACGGATGACTGCAGAGCTTTTCAAGACATTGGGATGTATCGTATTGCGGATGGTACTGTGATTAGTGAGCAATTTATATATTTTTTCACTTCTTATTGCTTTTGTATTTTTTTTTGATTATGTTAATGCTTTAAGCTTGCTATTTGTTCAAATCTTTAATTCTAATTTATTTATTTTTCATTATTATATGATGTCTAGGATCCGTAGCACGTATATCGCCACTGAACATCACACATTTGAGGTACCCACTTGGCTGCTTTACTCTAGTTTCCTCAGCTGAAAATTCTACTTTTTTGGTTTTATCTATGAGCAAAAGATGGGATTAATATCGCTTGCCTATGAAAAAGTTGTTGTGTATAGAAATGTTAATTAGGCTCTTTTATGCATTTCTTGTTGCTAAATTTTCATGTCCCCAATGCATTCGTACTGCTTGATGATTATTCTCAAAGAATTTGTACTCTTGATATTTAGCCTAGTGACTCCTAAACACAAATTCATGTTATGTACTTTGCTTAAGGTTAGTGAATATTCTCATCGTTATATTTTGGCAATGTTACAGGTGCCCATTATGTCATGGGCTAATCTTCCAGCGCGTATCATTAAGTCAATCGCTGGTAGATTGCCATTTGCATGTTTAATCAGAATCAGACTGCTTTGTCAATCATGGCTCATTTCAGTGGATATTCAAGAGGATTCTCTGCAGCTTATCCATTTATATCCACATCTAAGGGGAGAACCTAACATCTGCATCTACAACCCTTTAACGCGTTCAAAAAACATAATCATTTGTAGAGAACTAAGGGGTACATCCATCCTTGGTTCAGGGTGTGGTTTGCTTGTAATAGAGGAACAGTATTAGCATGTTTAGCATGCGTCCAAGTCCAGAATTTCCTCTTCCTGACCGAGATGGGTTTCAGAGGGATCTTTTTCTTCATTACTCGGGCAGTGTTCAAAGGCGTCTAAGAAAGCTGGTGGTCATTCGTATTAGCCATTCAGTGAATGATTTCACTGTTGTTGCTGTATTTCATCAGATGGCTAAACTTGCCTTTGCAAGGCAAGGAGATGAAGTCTGGACCACTCTTTCCTTGTGTTCTTATACATATAAGGACACCGCCGTTGATGAAAACGGAATTCTATGCGCAGTGAATTCTACTGGGCGAGTTGTCGTCCATACACTATCTGCAGCATTAGGGAATACTGCAGCTTTAGTGAATATTAACTGGCCACTGGACGTTATCGATCCTCCCGGACGTTATATTTTCATTTTAGGCAGGAGTACAACTTATGTCCTGAGACTGGAGGACAGAATTTACACCATAATCAGACAGTTCACTGTTCTTAGGAGAATATACCAATTTACAGTCTTGGAGACTGAATTGCATGAACTTCCTAGGGAAGTACATGATATGCACGCCTATGCCATTTTACTTGGCAAGATGACATCTACAGTGGCAGTATCCACTGTGGATTTTTCAATGTTGAGGTATAATGCAATATACTTTTCTGATGATTGGTTCTCAGATGACTGTAGGGCTTATCAAGACATTGGGATATATCATATTGGGCATGGTCTTGTGTTTAGTGAGTACAGGCGTACAGGTTTACAGATTCTTCCGAATTTGTGGAATTTTTCACATCCATAATGGCGTTTGATCCAGATTTCATTAATTCTGTATTTGTCCCACATTTAGTGACACATCAGTATTGTGTTTAATTCTGGAGTTCACTACCCAAAAAATTGTAGAGTTGCAAGAATTGTGGAGTTGTATGAATTTTCTGTCTGTCCTTCGCAAATGGTGGTTTTCCATTGGACATGATTAGCCTAGTCACTCGTAAACACAAATTCATGTTATGTACTTTTGCTTAAGGTTAGTGAATATTCTCATCGTTATATCTTGGTAATATTACCAGTGCCCATTACATCGTGGGCTAATATTCTAGCGGACATCATTAAGTTAGTCGCTGGTGGATTGTCAATTACAGATTTAATCAGAATCAGACTGCAATGTCGATCATGGATCATTTCACTGGACATTCAAGAGGATTCTCTGCAACCTATCCATTTATATCCACAGCTGAGGGGGGAACCTAACATCTCCATCTACAGCCCTTTAACGCATTCACAAAACACAATCATTTACCATGAACTAAGGGGTGCAGCCATCCTCAGTTCGGGGTGTAGTTTGCTTGCAGTAGAGGCTGGTAACAGTATTCACATGATTAGCACACGTCCAGGTCTAGAATTTCCACTTCCTGGTCTAAATGGATTCCAGAGGGACCTTTTTCTTCATCACTCGGGCAGTGTGCATGGTTGTCTAAGGAAACTGGTGGTTATTTGTATTAGCCATTCAGTGAATGATTTCTGTTGTTGTTGTGTTTCATCAGATGGCTACCCTTGCCTTTGCAAGGCTAGGGGATGAAGTCTGGACCACTCTTTTCATGTGTTTTTATACATACGAGGACGCCACCATCGATGAAAACAGAATTCTATGCACAGTGAATTCTGCTGGACGAGTTGTCATCCACACACTATCTGTAGCATTAGGGAATACTGTAGCATTAGCGAATATTTACATGCCACTAGACGTTATCGATCTTCCGCAAAGTTACAGTTTCATTTTAGGCAGGACTACAACTTATGTCTTGAAACTAGAGGACAGAATTTACACCATAATCAGACAGTTCATTGTTCTTGGGAGGACATACCGATTTACAGTCATGGAGACTGAAATGAATGGACTTCCCAAGGTAGTACATGATATGCACGACCATGCCATTTTACTTGACTGGATGACGTCTACACTGGCAGTATCCTTTGCGGATTTCCCCCATGTTGAGGTCTAATGCAATATACTATTCTAATGATTGGTTCACAGATGACTGCAAGGCTTTTCAAGACATTGGGATGTATCGTATTGCGGATGGTACTGTGATTAGTGAGCAATTTATAAATTTTCCCACTTCTTATTGCTTTTGTATTTTTTTGATTATGTTAATGCTTTAAGCTAGCTACTTGTTCAAATTCTTTAATTGTAATTTTTTTTTCCATTATTATATGATGTCCAGGATCCGTATCACGTATACCTACCATTGAACTTCACACATCTGAGGTACCCACTTGGCTGCCTTACTCTAGTTTCCTCAGCTGAAAATTCTACTTTTTTGGTTTTATCTAAGAGCAAAAGATGGGATTAATATCGCTTGCCTATGAAAAAGTTGTTATGTATATAAATGTTAATTAGGCTCTTTTATGCATTTCTTATGGCTAAATTTTCATGTCTTCAATGCATTCCTACTGCTTGAGGATTATTCTCAAAGAATTTGATGTGAACCAATGATTGCTACATGGCCTTATAACTTGCTGAAACCGTATCGTGGTAACAAGCTGTATTTTGCCTTACAGATTCTACATTCCGTTTTGCTTTTAAGAATAGAATCTATAATGTGACTCCATGAATTTTTTAAACACAAGATAGCCTTTGGGTCGTTACTTTAATGTTGCATCGGCATTGGGAGATTTGTAGTAATTGATGCTGTACTTAGAATTTGGAAAGTTAAAAAAAAAAAGGGAACAATTTTCATCCTATTATTGAACTTAAACTTATCAGCTGCTTTCCAAAGACCAAAGTTGACTGTGGTGTCTTCAACTACCACAGCTTTACTGAAATAAAATATTAGTAGTTTGACAAGGACACATGCTTCTTAAGGTGAGTAATTGTGTGCTTAGAGGACATACTGATTTACAGTCTTGGAGACTGAATTGCATGGACTTCCCAGGGAAGTACATGATATGCACGGCTATGCCATTTTACTGGGCAGGATGACGTCTACAGTTGCAGTATCCACTGCGGATTTCCCCATGTTGAGGTTTAATGCAATATACTTTTCTGATGATTGGTTCTCGGATGACTGCAGGGCTTATCAAGACATTGGGATGTATCATATTGGGCATGGTCGTGTGTTTAGTGAGTACAGGCACACAGGTTTACAAATTCCTCTGGATTTGTGGAATTTTTCGCATCCATAATAGAGTTTGATCCAGATTTCATTAATTCTGTAATTGTCCCACACTCAGTGACACATCGGTATAGTGTTTGATTCCAGAGTTCACTACCCATAAAATTGTAGAGTTGCAAGAATTGTAGAGTTGCATGAATTTTTTGTCTGTCCTTTGCAATATATATAGTTTTTTGTGCATTGCTTTGCGGTAAACAAAAAAATATTTCATGGATTTTGGTCTTGAAAAATATACTGGAGTACCGTCCCTTTCCTTAAGGGAGAGATGATTTTTTTGCATGCTTGTCTGGGTTGAAGAGATGAAAGACAAGAAGGAATGTTGCAACAGCTGGGTGTCCCCTGAGCTGTTAATTCTTGTAAATCTTAGGCTTTCATTTTCCTTGACCAGTGACTTCTTGCCTTTTGATTCTTAGACAATGTACTAGATATAATCTGAAATGCTTTGACTAGTATTTTTCTCTATTGATGTTACAAACTTTACATCACTAGAATTAATTTTGTCTTTGCAGCCTTGAAATCCTTCAGTATTTACTTTCTGTTTGTATTCATGAGAGCGCAAACGTCACAATTCTGTTCCCCACACGTCTATCTACACATACACTAGAGTTCCTGTAATTGTAGTGCCCAATCACACATACTAAACTGAGTCTCCACCGGAAAGAGAATTAGGACCATCTATCATACTCGTATGAAAACTGCACATGCTCTTGTCATTATCGTCCCCACAGCAAACAATATTGCTCTGACGTGTGTTGAATTCTGTAAAGAGAAATTGAACCTGTAGATAAGCGAAAGTGCAGATGATTTCAACCATAGATCTTACAGACTTCAGAAATTCTCTCTTGTTTGGTTTCCAGTAGCATTGTTGCAGTTATTGCAATCTTCCAAGTACTTGCTGACAACTGATATCTTTCAGTAACAGCAACATCTGTACTTCTTACTTCTATTTTTCTATTATATTTGATGGAATCACCAAATTCATTAAACTAAGATAATCAATTTCAAGGCTCTACAAAAAGAAATGACACTATATTTCTTTGAGACATTCAAAACTAGAAAATAATAAATATCTTCTGCATACATTGTCAATTTGTCAATATTGTGGAAAATGATGAGAAAGACATCTCTCTCCACACAAGAAAAAATTTAATTTGACGGATTTGAACACCATTGGGTCTACACAAACAATAAATAAAGAAATAAGTCAAACAATATATTTGCGAAATTGAATGAAAGCATAAGACAAGGAATTGTTTTTCTCCCGATATATTCAAACCAATAACTTGATTTTGGAATTTCAAGACCAAAACTTAATATTTTTCTATTACCTATGATCTGTTCTTATAAAATACTTATCATGGAAGAATCAAATAATGTTTTTGCCGTCTAAGACTTTAATAGAAAATTTAAGTAAGACGCTTGACAAAGATCAGATTCATATTATTCTTACAGAATATTAATAAGTTAAACAGAAAACAAATTTGTTTGGTAAAAGCAATTATTAATAGAAATTGGTAAGTTTTTACCTTTAGCTAGTCAATTTAATATAGAACAAAATCCAAATTTAAATTTGTAGTCTTTCTTTATTTTCAAGCCAAAAATAATAAACAATATATTCATAAAAAAATTAAAATTTTTATTCAAAAAATTCAAATCCATCCTCATGCTCAAGAAATTCAAAAAAAATATCTTAGAATAGATAAATGAAATCATATTCCACAAAAATTCTATCTCATTTTTATTTTGGTCAAAATTATTCAAATATTTTTTATCAGTAAAAGAAACAAAGCAAGTCATACGTTGAAAGTTAATCATTTTATAGAAAACAAAGTTGTATGCCAAAAAAATCCAGGACGAAAAAATTACGACTATTTCCTACTTAATATAGAATATATATTATTGAATAAAATAGTCATATTTAATTATATTGATAAAAATAAAAATAAAAAATAGTAAAATTAATTTGAACATGTTTATGAGAAATATGTTTATTTTATTAATTTACATTAATATCCAAATTTCAGAGAGCTTAAAAAAAATAGCACATTCATTGTTGCAATTTTGGAGTTTCAATATGATCTATGGTTTTACTTCTTATTTTTTTGTATAATGAATTGGTAGATGTTCTTTTATAAGATTTCTACTCTTTTTTTTTTTGTACGATAATTTTTGTTATTTGTTAATTTAATTTCAACTCATCAATGCTTCTTAATATTGTTAAACTTAACAAACACAAAATAGAAATAGAATTCGCTCTTTGTCAAGAGTGATATCTAATAAAATATTTGTAATGTGAGATAAATTTTGGAGGATGAAAAGACATTGATTTTAGATAACATTTTGATTTCATAAATCATTTTTTATTATAAACCAGAAAGCAAGTCCTTTGGCAATTTTCTTCCAGTGTGATATTATATTCAAAAATAATAATCACATTAATGTAGTCCCTCTTAAATTGAGTGAAACCTAGTCAACACAATTATTAGAAAAAAATATATTAAAAGTTCCATGTTTGAATATTATTGTAATGGCAAATAAATTTCACATAAATATATTGTACTATCAACGTCATGTTAGAAAGAAATATTCAAGTATTTTGTTTCAAAACTTGTCAGGCAAAAGTAATCTTAAGGAAAACTTTGATATGATAACCAAGTTACCTATAAATTTATATTTTATAAACAAGAAGATATAAGTTGTTGTTTGACAAAATATAATAATTATGGATTAATTGTTTTAAATATTATGTGTATTTTTTCCAATCAATGCATATTTATTGTTTGTTAGACAAGTTTATGATCAAAGTTATTAATTATATTATTATACATAACAAAATTGAAAATGTGTAAAACAATTTTCTTTCTAGACATGAGTGAAATAGTTTTTAATGAGAAGAAATGAATACGCTTCTCAAACAAAATGTAAATACAAAGATATCATAAAATTTAACATAAAGTAAAGCATAAAAAAATTGGTAAAACTCGTCTATACGGGAATCAATTTTCAAAATGCTTCTCATACTAACTATATTTTCCTATAGATTATTCCTATGCATCAAATTAAAAAGAGTTCAAGAAATTTTCTTTTGAAACTTAAAAGTGAGAAAAATTTTAAATATGGTATACAGTTCATAGATTTTCTGTTTATAGTTTATTTAAGTGAGGGGGTTCAATTAAATTATTTAGTTGCTAGAAATTGAATTTTGTGTATGGCACCACTACAAATGTTAATTATTAAAATGACATCTTATATTTTACTAAGTCCAAAAGGAGCAACATATGTGGATCCTGTATCAATGTTTATCATAAAGTGAAAACTGGTGAAAAAATAGGAAAGGCAATTTGAATTAGTCATAATCTTGTTACATCGTTGTTTTCTGTGTGATTATTTGTTATTTGCCACTAAATAATACACATGGTATAAATTAATTTGTTCTTTGAATTTACTAATTACATTATATAGGTTTCTCTTTACATTTACATAGAATCTTTTAAAAATGTTGGCTTATATGTTTTTGTTTCCAAGGCATTTAAAATACTTTGTAGTTGAAAAGGTAAATATTTATACAGGTTTTATCTCTACCTATTTAATGTGACATTGTATAATCAATAATTCTCAATAAAATACAATATTTTGATGATAAAAGAATTTTAGGTTTTAAGTTTCATAATACATGGAAATAATTGGACAAATATTTTTATAGTTCGCATACAATATTATACTAATTTCTAAAAGAAAAAATTAAATTGTTCCAATTTTCACAGAAGATACTTATATAGTGAACTCATCATAGCAATTCAATATCTTCTCTTGACTTTGATTACTTATCAGAATTATGCCAAATATTACTCACGATATGCACATTAAAGTTTCAATTAATGAGCATTTGTGGGTTAGAGTCATATATATTGTTCTATCATATATCATAAATATGTTACTAAATATAAAATGCGCATTGTCTAAAAAAAAGTGATTTTATTCAAGAAAATTTACTTAGAATTTTGAAGCTGTAAATAAGATAAAGGGAATGAGATATAAAATTATTCAATTTGTTGACCTCTTACGTATATGCATTTTTAGTTTTTACCAAAAATAAAAAATATTATTTGTCAACAAAATCTATAAACATGCAACACAAGTGCCTTATTTCTAGTTTTTATAAAAATACAAATATTATTCCGTTACTTTTGACTACATAATTAGGGGACTTTTATAACCATTATAATGGTTGTATTAATACACGTTTATAATCGCCCTAATATTATTGTAATTAAAATTTGACCGCTATAAAGTATTAATAATAATAATAATAACGGTCATAATGGCCATATTGTTATTATTTTGACTGTTATATATTTAATTTATAAAATCATGTTTTGTAATGTAAATTTACTTATTATAATATTTAAAATATTCTATTTAATTCTCTAATTATTCTACGATTAACACTCCTAAATTTTCAGCCTATAAATATGAGGCTTTTGAAGAGTTCAAAATATCATATTTTCAATAAGAATTATTCAAAATTTTATAACTATAGTTTTGGGTAGAAGTAAGGTGTGTGGGAAGCTTCTGCATTTCTTTTGTTGTGTAGGCCAAAGAGAAGTAGCAACCATGAGTTGGATTGTTGTATCTTGAAAGGGACGCGTTGTGACTTGTCGCACTGGAGTTAAATCCGTAGGAGCACGAATTATCTTAAAGAGAACATACTACATGTCTTAGCCCCACCGAACTTTACAATAAGTGATGAGTTTGTGGTTACTAAACAGGAACGGTACTAAATTTTCACATATTATAATTTGATATCGAGGTAATATCTTTTAATTTAATTTTTAGTTAAATTTTATTTAAGAAATTGTTGTAATTATTTGATTACTTTAATGATCTAGGACCAACAATTTAAGACGCTTAGCCTTTTTCAAGAAAAAACTATATTTTAAAGAAGTAGCTGTTTGATGTTTTTTGGACACCTATTACTTTTCGTAAAGAAAATGTTGAACAACTAGGTGCAATGACCATTGTTTTATGCAAAGCGACGGTAGCCTTCTGCTTGGTTCGTGCTTGAAGCATGTGTATAGGATTTTGGATAGCTTATTTTTGTCTCTGATCCACTTATGGATGGACAGACTCATAATTTTTTTAAAAAAGAAAAATAACAGACTCATAATTTTTTTAAATAATAATAATAATTATAATAATATGTCTATGACATTGTCTAAGTAGATCGGTTTGCCGTAGTATCCTGCCTCTGCCTCATTGAGTAATTTCTTGTGAAGGGAAAACTTGTTTTGAGGCTTACAGAAGATTGTGCGCGAAAAACATTAATTTTCTTTCTTTGGAAAGTGGTTAATGTTTTTAGAGCATTTTTACGTGCTTAGAACAAGAAATATTTGTGAGTTGTGGAGCCTTGGATTATTAAATTACCAGCATTGTTCTCTGTAGCTAAATCACAATTAATTTATTAAATTTAAAACCGAGCAAGTGGTTCAAATAAATATGGAGATGAATTTTACGACTACTATGACGTTGAAAGAATACTTTCAACATATATTTATATCCATTAAATTATGAGTATGAAAAAAAATATAGAATTAGTGGGGGCCAAAATGACTTTCTAAATAATCGTCTAATCTTACTTGTGATAAGTTCATATGTACAGAGTGCACATCTTAGGCTATATCCTTGATTATATTGTTCTTGAATTGGTTTTAGAAAATATGTGAACTATGTTGTTACTTGTTATTCAAAGAATTTAATTAATCTATATACTTATAATGATACTCATTATTTAGAAATTAAATAACGAGAAATTAAAAAAATAAAAACGTTCGTTTTTGTAAATTGCAAACATGCATTTGATCTTTTTGTTGCAACTAGAAAAACAAATCACGTGGATGAAATTGAAACAAGTGATGACTGATTGATTGATTGTGAGGACATATAAAAAATGAAAATTTGTGCATATTTTACATTTCTGCAAAGAGTTGTGTGAATAGCAGGGATGACTATCATTCTTATTGCCGTTTTAATCGTGATCATTCTTATCGTTCTTATGGAAAGTATGGTCATCGGTAGTAATTAGGTGAAATGGAAGTATTCACCTTAACAACAGTTAAGAAGTCTGCACTTCCTGTCTAATTCCACTACAAGGCCTCTCGATACTAAATATAAATGCTGATTTTTTTTTTTGTTTTTTTTGGGGAAAACTTCCTTGACTTAAAAAGTCTAGATATTTACCCTATAATCCGTCATGGCTTATGAATTTCTGAATTTGAGGTAGTTTCACTTTCTGTTTTTGCCTTTGCTATTATGACAATTGTGGTAAGCAACTATATGGTCAGATTGGAAGTTTTGGAGTTCTTGTAAACCCAAGTATTGTTGAGGTCATCGGCTATTAAATTGCTTAAGATAGGGTTTATGTTAAATGAGAAGTTACTTTAAAATTAGGAAATATATTGATTTCCAAGATGTGTGAAACACTATCTAATAATGATTCGGTAATATAAATACAAAATCTAAAAGAACTAATTGTATTAGTAGAGGTCAAATCATGCAGACGATGACCACAATAACCAGAGCAACTTCCACCATTATTGGTGGTAAGGGTACCGTTATCACTGGTCTGCTTGAGTTATATTTATAACGTATTCTAATGTGGTGTAAAAACTAAAGCATAAAAGGTAGACCGTTGTTGGATTTATGTTTTTTCATTCTTGGGAATTTCACCTATTATAGTTAAGAATTTGGTTAATAGCTTTTGGCCCACGAAAGCTAATTATATACAATGAGGATTCCATCATTATGCCTTATTAATTAAATAAGACTACGCGATTAATTAAAAGTATGAAAAATTGTGGGGGTCGGGATAAGTGCTCTTGCTAGTGAATCTTTAAATATGTGCATATCTAAATTGCATGTCGTGAACTTGATTCAATGATACTTTATGCCTTTAGAGTGTTATTTTTTGTTACAAATAGAAAGTAAATGACAGTTATTATTAAGTTTTGTACTGGCTTGAACCAAGCATTAGGTGACTTCTATGTTTCTGCATATTGGACATGCAAAGATATATATGCCTATATGATGAGCACGATGAACGTGTGAATGTGTACCTGTGCTACCGATGCATGCTTGATTTCCAAAATTGGTCTCTTCATTAAGATGGTTCTTGTAGTTATATTAATTTGGTTATTGTCCATCAGGATGGTATTCTATGAGAGGTACAAACTATGAATTTAATTGACCATCCCAATATATTACATGTTCACTACTCATTTTTACAAGTCTTCACTAGCGCTGGACTAGTAAAAAAATGGAGGGAGAAATTAGTATTGGACTAATGTGTAGTGACGTCACATGCTTATCTTTATAACAAAGCAAACAAAATATAAATTAAAGTAGGTAAACACAAAGGGGCACATAAATATGATATCTAAATATAAAATCTTAAAGAAAGCGAGTAAAACACATAGTACACAAAGTCCTAACTATAATTATAAAAAACAAGAGGCAAATAACAAAATAACCTACCTAATATATCTATTACATTTGCCTACAAATTTTGCTTAATAAAGAAAACATAAGGAAAATTTCTACCTATCTATTACATTTTTTAACGTCAAAGATTTAAGTGTTAGTAATTACCAGTAAGGGTATTAGACTCAATCGATAGTTTCTCCAAATTCAAAAGATTACCAATCGTCGCTGGAATTTCACTGCAATAGTGTAATGCATAAAATGTCAGATCTTGAGCACGAAAATTCTGTACCTCGTAATGGAAGAAAAACCAGAAAAGGGCATTTGGTTTGTCCCAAAAAAAAAAAAAAGACGTTTGAAACCACTATAACAAGAGGAAGAAGAATAGTTCAAGTTTAATTATATTGTCGAGATGTTGCGGTAATATCTTACCACTCTTTTTAAAAAATTGTTGATTCATAACTAAATTTATTATTTTGTTTATCAAACTTTTTGGCGGCAAAGATTTTCCCTTATCCAATGCTACACGTATATAATTGGTATTCAAGCGTATTATGGTTTCCATTCGAAGTAAGACTGGACTAGTAATAACAAGTAGTAACAGGCCACAACAACGCAAGGGAATGCAAGAACTAAATACCATGTAGGACTGAGTGCTAGATCTAAGCAAGGGCAAGAGTTATGCTTAGAAGTCGTATGACTACCTCTAAAATCATAGATGATTGTATGTAGTTCATAATACCCTGAAGGATTAAGTGCTAGATTGAAGCAAGGGCAAGAGTTACGCTTAGAATTCGCATGACTGCCTCTTAAATCATACATAATTGCATGTAGTTCAAATAATGAATTGAGATTTGCAAGAGCACAAAGTTCTAAAAAGAATGCGAAATGTGATATCTTAGTAGACCAAAGAAGAGAAAATTGTATATCATATCTTGATATTTGGGTTACTAAACCTTAGATATTTTGGCCAATAATGTTGGTTCAAAAGTTATAAATATTAAAGGAACTAATTTACATATTCCACCTTTTGATTCATAAATTTCTCTTTTAAATTTGTTGACCAAACAAAACTATGTTTGAAAAAATTAGGACTACTTACTTAACTGATCATATTGCATCAATAGTACGCCATATAATATACCTAAAAGTTTCATTTAGATTGCATCAGTAGAACGTCATTAATATACCTAAAAGTCTCATTTAGTTGGCAAGAATTTTGTTTGCTCATTGAAAAGTAATCTTTTTTTTTAATTTAAATCCTATTGTTTGATTCATTTTCAACTTAGTTAAGAAAGTAAAAACATTACTCAAAACATAAAAAATAGGTACACAAACTTAGAATTTTAAATCCTTACATCTTGTTGTGGTTACTTTTCTCATAATTATAATATAAAAATAACTGTTAGACAAGCTAACCTTTCCCTCCCTCTTCTTCTATTTCTCTTTCAAGTTCAAGAAGCAATATTTATCTTTAGGGTAAAAAACATTGGGGATCATTAAATTATTCTCATTGTAACATTTTAGTGACTCATTTAATTTTTGTTTCAAATAAAAAACTTAACTTTTAAAAATGTAATATTTTGGCCATTCTATTTATTTTTCCAATT